>JAHTLZ010000054.1:15732336-15800622 GCA_023846285.1 Phrynocephalus versicolor
AGAGAGAGAGAGAGAGAGAGAGAGAGAGAGAGAGAGAGAGAGAGAGAGAGAGTTGGGGGCCTGGACAGTTCTGTGCTTTGCCCCTAAAGTACCTATCAGGGACCCAGCGCCTCTGAGAATTACCTGCCGGGGGGGGGGGGGGCTTGCCCGGGCTTTTATCTGGGGGTCTTTGGGGGCTCCCCACCCCCGCCTCTTCTTCCGTTTCTTGGTGGTTCTGAAAGGACCCCCCCTTCCTGCTGCCCTGTAGCCCAAATGTTCCCCAAAGCCACCTCCTCCTGCCCGACAATGCCTTGGGCGTGACTCAGGAGGGCCACCCATTTGCACCTGGGGGTGTCATTTCACAGCCTCCTCCAAGAACCACTCTCTAACCCATTGTGCTGCGACTCTGTTCCAGGCACACCCCCTCTCTGCCTGCCTGTGGAGGTCACTCTCTGGGCCCGCAGAGGAGCTGGGCTGCTTCTTGGTCTCACAGGTGCCCAAATCAACGAACAAAGGCGGCCTCCCCTTTGCTCCCCCCACATTTCAGCAGCTAACAGCTCCGCCCCCACCCCACCTTCTGCTGTGGGGGGGGTCTTTCTCCCCACCTCCAAGGTCCAACAGCACAGGGGTCCTCCCGACAGCAACCAGGCAGCCCTGTCAGGGTCGTTGCGCATGAATCAACTGCTGACCTGGCCCAGGAGATTTTGGGGCAGACGACCTGCCTGTTCCTCCTCCTACGCCGCCTCCTCTTACCCCACCCCCACCCCCGTCCCCCGCCTGGTAACTGCATCACTTTCATCTCCCCGCCCTGTCGTGGTTGGAAAAATGCATGTGGCTCACAAGGAAAATATTTGCTCAGCAGCCGTTTTCACAGGAATCTGGATGTTAATTTGAACAGGCTGCCGCTGCTGCAACCAGGACGGGGGGATGACAATGGGGCCTTTCAGTGGGCCCGTGGGGGTCTGCGCCTGCCCAAAGCTCTCTGGACTGACACCTCACCCAGGGCCCACGGAGGAAAGAGGGTGGCCCACAGGGAGCAGCTGCCCATGGGGAAGAGGTCGGGGTGGGGTGGGGTGGGGTGGGGTTGCCGTCCATGTGCTCTGAGCTGGTGCTGGGAAGGGTTGTCGCCTCTTGTTGGAGAAGAGGCCTCATGTTCAGGGGTTACGCCTTATCTTCTGGCCCTTTCCTCCCAGCCACGGCCCTCTTCCTGCCTACTTGATCCTCACAACAACCTTGTGAGGGAGGTCAGGGGGAGAGAGATCTCAGTTGGTCCCAGATCTGCCTGGCTGGCTAGAGGTATTCTGGCCACAAAGCCACCCTTGGCGGTTTGTAGACACCCTGGCTTTCCACCTGTTGTTGATGATTCATCTGCCTGTTCATCTGCCTGCTTTCTGATATCGAGGTGGGGCGGGTTCAAAGCCTTGGGGAAAAGGCAGCCGTTCTCCCCGGGAGGGGCCGTGGGGTTGCCTCCATGCCCGCAGGCCCTTCGTCGCCTCCTCGACTGACCTCCTTGTGCCGCCGATCCTTCCGAGTGGCCCCAGGCATCTCAGGTGGATTGCTCCCCTGGCAGGTCTTGGACCAGGCTTGGCTGCCCGGGAGGCTGTGGGAGGGTCCCTGCTTGGGATCACTCTGGCCAGCTAATCCCCCTGCTCAGGAGCCAGCTTTGGGGCAAAGGCTTTCTCCCTTAGCCTGAGGTCCTTGACTGGCCCTGGGCGGCCCCCTGGGAAGGAGGGCGGCCAGAATGGCAAGGGAGGCCCCAAGTGCCCTTGGCCAAGTGGGAACTTCCCCGGTGCAACACCACAGCCGGCATGGATGGCAGTGGATGATGGTGTTTGTATTCCACTGCTTTCTCAGGACACTGGCTTGGCACAGCCAGATGTGCTCTAGGCTGCTTGTTGTTGCCACAGAAAGTCATTCCCATGTGGCAGTGGGCTCAGAGCCACAGAGGGGCCATGGCTTAGTCAAGGGGGTGTGGAGCAAAAGGAAAGGCCTGCCATGTGGCCCGTGAGCCAAACCCCAAATCCTCCTCCAGGCTGGGCGCAGGGGGGAGCGGAGAGGGTGTCGGCCGGTGGCCTTGACTCTGTGCCTCAGCTCTGGGGATGCGAGAGCAGCACTGGCCACTCTCAGCTGCTGCAGGCTTTAAAAGGGGACTGGATGGGCCCGGGGGTGTTCTCCATAACACCGAGAGGAGACTGTCCTCTGGATGGGGGGGGAGGCAGAAGCACCCAGAAACATGGCAGCCTCCATGGTGGAAAATCTGGGGGTTCAACGTAGGTGACGCACAAGGGGGGAAACAGCTGATGCAAACCCAAGGAAGATGCCAGCTGGTGCCTGGAGGCAGGGGGAGAGAGCAATGCCTTACCCAGGTACCAAGGCAGCTCGGCAACCCTCCCCCTCCATCCCTGCGTGCTTCTGCTAAAAAAGAGGAAGCCTCCTGCCTGCACCCCCCCCCGGAACGTCAAAGAAAAAGGGGATGAAGAAAGAGTGCAGGGGTGGTTGTCTAGGTGGGGTTTGCAGTGGCTTTGGAAGTGGAATTTGGAACGACCTGTTTAGTGAATTCCATGTGGCCCGGCTTGGCTGGTTCGTGGCAGCCAGCAGGGCAGGCCAGGCTGGGAGAGAGGGAAGGGGAGGGGAGGGCGGGCCGCTTTGGACCCTTGGCCGGCCGGTCAGCCAGCCAACCCGCCTGCCAGCGGCTGAGGCAGCAATGGGAGGCAGCTGTGTAAACAGGATTCTGGGCGCACTCCAGCAGCAAACACACAAGCCAAGGGACTCGGAGCTCAACCCAGCGGCCGAGAAAGTTCTAGGCAGCTGTGGCTCCCACCTGGCCACTTTCTATCAGGAGTGGGGGTGCCACGGGGCTCAGGATTTCAGGCTTCTCTTTCTAGGCCAGAAAGAAGGAGAACGGCAAGGGGGTGGGCGCCAAAGGAGGCGAGCTGAGGCCACCCATCCCCCCCCCCCCCCCCGCGCGGGCGGGGGGCCCCCCCGCCCCCCCCCCCCCAGCCCTACCACCGGGCCGGCCAAGCTATCTTCATTAAGGGTCCTCCTGAGTGGGTGCCCCCCACCCCTGACCCTGCCTGCTCCCCACTCTCTGCTTCTCACACACTGACACACACACTAAATGGACAAACAGTTTATTTTTGTACAAAATCATTCATAACCCAGTTTCTTTGTTTTTCTAAAAAAAAGTACCTTAGTATTAGAAATTGGGGTGGGGGGAGAGGAAAGGTTTCCCAGAAGAAATGGGAAATATTCCTGCACCATAAATATTCTCTCTAGAGCATAATCGGTCCATAGAAAGCTTTACTCCTTGCGAGCTCACCCAGAGAGCTCTGTCCGGATCCTTCCACGGCCTTGGCTGGTGGAAGAGGGTCCCGGTCCTTCATTCATCCTTCTTCATACACGGTTGCCCAAGCAGGCTTGTGGCTGGCCCAGCCGGGGGAGGAACGGGGGGGCGGGGGGGGCAAAGGATTCAGAGTTCCCCGCCCATCGCCTCCCCCTCCCGCGGGGGGGCCATGGGGGGCAGGGATTCTTTGCTCAGAGCTCCTTCCGTGGATCCGTGGGGCAGCCATCTCCCCCGAAGCAGGCACTTGCACCGACGAGGGCAGGTGGGAGGGTTTTGCTCTCCTCTAAGATAAGGCTCCTTGCAGGGGGTGCCGGAGGCAGCTCCCTGTGGCTCACGCACCCGAGGGGCAGCTTCTGGATTGGCACCCCTCTTTTTGGCCCTAGAAGTAGGAAGGCCGTGGCAGCCGTGGGGTGCTGCTGCCACTGCTGCCGGCGGCAATGGCGGCGGTGGTGGTGGTGCATGGAGGCTGCATGAGCGGAACCTTGTATTCGGAGCTGCCGGGGGCCCCCTCTGCCGCTGCCTTCTGTCCTGCCCCAGCCGGCTCTCCCTTCTCCAGGCAGGTCTTCACCCCCTCTAGCTCCAGGGGGTCACAGCCATGGGCCACGGGAGGAGCAGCGGGAGGTTCCAGAGGGCTCGGTGTCTTCCCCTGGGGTTGTCGCCTCCGCTTCCTCTGCCACACGTAGCAGGAAATGGCGGCCACCCCAGCACCCAGGAGTAAGAAGGCCGCCACGGCCGGGACCACCATGAGGGTCAGGCTGGCCTCCTTGCCCCTGGCCACAGGAGCCCCTTGCTGCTGCTGCTGCTGCTGCTGGGTGAAGTGCAGCGTCTGGGCCTCCACGCAGAGGTCTTCCTCATGGGTTTGGGCCCCCAGGGGCCCGATGCAGAGGCGGTAGGAGGCATTGGGCTTCAAGGCCCGGACCGTGTACTCGGGCAGTGAGGCAGGCAAGCTGAGGGTGACGGGGCGCCTGTCGGGGCCGGAGAGGTTCCAGTAGGTGAGGCGCAACCCCTTCAGCTGGCCCTTGGACCGGGCGTAGGGCTCCAGGTCCACCTTCAGGGAGGTCCCGCCGACATGCTTGACCACGATTTGGTCGGGCGGCCTGGGGGCCGGGGTGATGCTGGGCGCTGCCGTGCTCACCGGCCCCTCTGTCTCGCAGAAGATGCCCGTGAAGCCTGGCTGGCAGACGCACTCCAGGTGGTTGCGTGCATCCAGCTGGCACATCCCTCCGTTCAGGCAGGTGTGTGGGGGGCAGAGGTAGCGCCCCGGCCGCGGCAGGAACTGCAGGAAGGTGACAGGGGTGGCTGTGGGGCTGCTGCCCCCAGGGGCTGCTGGACTGAGGGTGCCTGGCCTGGGAGAGGGGTGCCCGCTGCTAGGCATGGGCGTGGCCACCTTTGGGCTGCTGGCCTTCATGGTGGGGGTGATGGTGGTCGTCACCGGGCAACCAAAATCCGCATACTCGAGGTGCTGGAGCATTTTGCCGGCATTTTTTGGGGGGAAGTGGCACCGGGTCTCTTTGGACCTCCGGAGGGAGGCTTTGCCGGCGGCACTGGCCCAGCCGAGGATCCAGCTCAGCTGGCAGACACAGTTGAAGGGGTTCTCGGCTGCCGTGACAGCCTTGAGGCGGGGGAAGGCACCGAAGAAGTCATCGGGCAGGCTGTGGAGGTTGAGCCGACTGATGTCCAGCTCCTGGAGGTTGCCCAGCGCTCGGAAGTCCTCGGGCCGCAGCTGGGAGATCTGGGCATTGCCAGCCAGGCTGAGCTTGGTCAGGCTGCGCAGGCGAGAGAGCACCCCGGGGGTCTCGGCCAGCCGGTTGTCGGAGAGGTCCAGCTCGTGGAGGCCCGGGACCCCCTGCAGGAGCTCCTCCTCCAGGTGGTCCAAGCCCAGCCCAGCCAGGTGGAGCGACTCCAGGCTGGGCAGGCGGAAGGTGCCGGGCTCCAGGGCGCCCAGGCTGTTCTGGCTGACGTCCAGGAGCAGGAGGGCAGGAAGGTGGAGCGGGGGCAGCGCCCGCAGCTGGTTGACCTGGAGCTTGAGCTCCAGCAGGCTCTGCAGGGGGTCGAAGGCCCCCGGGCGGATGTGCTGGATCTGGTTGCGGTGCAGGTAGAGGCGCTCCAGCCGTGGCAGGCCCTGGAAGCTCTCGCGGGTGATCTCCCGCAGCTGGTTGGAGGAGAGGTCCAGGTTGCGGAGACCCCCCAGTGGCTGGAAGACGTTGGCCGGGAGGCGGGCGATCTCGTTCTGGGAGAGGTCCAGGAGGTGGAGGGCGGGCAGGCCCTCAAAGCTGTCCTCGCTCAAGGCCCGGATGCCGTTCTCAAAGAGGTACAGGTTGGCCGTGTCGGGCGGCAGGCCCTGCGGGACGGTGTGCGTCCTCCGGGAGATGCAGAAGACCATCTGCGCCTGGTTGCACTGGCATCCCGCCGGGCAGCCCTGGGCAGAGAGGCCGTCCAGAAAGAGCAGCCGCAGCAGCAGCAGCAGCAGCAGCACCCAGAGTGCGGGAAGCCCCATGGCGCCGCTCCTGCGGAAAGAAAACAGGGGTGCCTGTTTAGCCGCTGCTCCCGTGCCCTGGAGGCTGTTCAGAAAGGCCATGGGGACAACACACACACATCTCCCCTCCACCCCCACCTCTCTCGGTTGCTGCCTCTCCCACTCAAGTCAGGTTGGGAATCCGTCCCAGGTTTCTTTCCCCCACCGCCAGGCCCCCCACAAACTGCTGAGCCAGCCTGCCAATGCAGCACTGGCCCCACAGAAAGGAGGGAGTTAGCAGGCTGTTCCTGCCAGGCCAATGCCCTGCGCTGAAACTGGCATTCTGTCCAGGGAGGAGGAGGAGGAGGAGGAGGCACCACCTCAATGCCAGCCGTCCAGCCACAGACCATGCCTTTCCACCCACTCCACCCCCACCACCCCACCCCCACCCCCGCAGAGCCCTTCGTGCAAGCAACACTCTGGGAAGGTTGGCTCCAGATCTGGTCGGATGTGGGAAACAAGGAGGGCTTTTGGAGGGAGCTGGCAGGGGAGACGTGGCTGCCGCTTCCAACCCAGTGAGAGAGAGAGAGAGAGAGACCCCTCCACTCCCTACATCTTATTGTTAGGGATTGGGGGTGTGTGTGTGGAGGCAGAAGGCCTTGGCTGCAGAGAGGATGTTGGAGTTGGGCAGGTTCCCCCCCCCTTCCAAGCAGCCGTCTTGAGCTGCCCAGCTGGATCCTTCTGGCATTTCAGAGAGGCCATGGTGATGACCCCACAAGTGGTCACTCATCGGAGATCCCTGGGCCGCATGGCTGCTGTGTCCAAGGAAAGGGTGGTCTCCTGGGAGCTTGCAACACCAAGGCCGTGAGGCTGCTGTGGCTGCAAGCCACCCTGGAGTTCCAAGGGCCACCTCATGGCGTGGTGAGGACGTGCCCTCTCCTTAGGTGGAATGGGCACCGTGGCATCCCTGGAGCCTCTGCCTGAGATGCCTCCTCCTCCTCCTCCTCCTCCTCCCTGGACCCTTGGCTGCTCTCCTCCCCCCCCCCCCCAATGGCTACTCCTCCTGCCAGACAAGCTCAGCTGAGCTCCCTGGTCTTGGGTCAGGGCAGCCCCACCCAGCAAGGGCCTCCGTCTCCCCACTGGCTCCAGCGGCTGCTGCAGCCTCCCAGAACAGTCCTGGGGCCTGGCTTGAGCCCCTTCAGTCCAGCTGGGAGGGCTCGTGACAGGAGGTGGAGTCGCCCTGGACACCAAACCAGGGAGTTGCTGCTGCTGCTGCTGCTGCTTTATGGAGACCCCACTACCTCCACCTCCACCACCACCATCCCAGAGCCAGTCCAGGACAGAAGGAGGGGTCTCGCGTGCCCTGGATTGACACCTGGCAGAAAGGCTGGGCGTGGCATTCATCTGCCCTGACTGTAAGGCAGGGGACAGGAGTGGAAGGGAAACCTCCCCCCCCCACAGCTCCCCACTTATTTCTCAGGGAGGGAATCGGGGAACAGCTGAAGGGAGTGCTCAAGAGACAAATGGAGGCAGACCGGGCCAGCCCACCCCACCCAACCCCCACCCCCACCCCCACTAGAGGAAAGAATCATCTGGAAACCCCCCTCCCTTCCTGTCACTGCCTCACACCCATGAAGAAATAGGGGTAGTCATCCTGTGTGACCCGCCAGCCTCCCCCCCTGGCCTCGCCACCTCCTCTGTCACGCCCAGCTGCCACGTCCCTGGCCACCAGCAGAAGAAGCCTGTGTGGCTCCCCAGGCAGAGGAACCTTGGATCATCCTCATCATCATGCTGCCAGTTTCATTCCATTTCTCTTACTCCACTTGGTGAGTTCATCTGATTTCATCCTGTTCAATCCCCCCTCCACCGCTCTGTGTGTGTGTGCGTGCGTGCATATTCGTGTGTGCATGTGTATGTGCGTGTGTGTTTGTGTGTGTGTGTGCGTGTGCACAAGGCCTTCCACAATCCCTAGGGAAACTTTGGGGAAAGCAGGGGTGACGGCGGGGTTTCCGGTCGCTGGCGGGGCCCTTTGGGGCGGGTTCCAGGTTTAAGGTGAAGGGGCCACGGGTGGGCCTGGGTCCTACTCTGAAGGAAACCCAGAGCCTGCCTTCCCCACAAACGAGGGTGCTGTCTTGACGGGCATTTGCTTGGTCCATTTTCCATCTCTGGTTGTGCTTCACCTTCTCCAGGACTTTTTGTCAGGCTGAAAAAGTGTGGGGCTTGGGAGGTGGGACAGGCTGGAGACCAGCCATTCTGACAGGCATGCCTAAGCCCTCAAAGCCCAAAGGCGGAGAAGGAGCCTGTGTCCCATTGCTTTCTCCCCCAGAGGTTTGCCAGAATCCACGTGATGCCTGCCTGGTGCTTTGACTCAACCCCTCCTCTCCATCCTGCTGCCCCTTCCCAGTATTGTAGCGTTTGGTCAGATGAAGCGTCCTGTAGTGCTTGTAAGATGGCATTGTCTGCAAGTGCAGAGCTGACCCTAAAGAAGGCCCTGTGCACCAAGTGGGGGTGGGGGTGGGGGGGAGACGTTGTCTTCTTGGTGCTCAAAGGCTTGATGGTGTTTGTGTGTGCGTGCGTGTGCCTTGTTGAGGTGGCTTTTGCCTGGTTCAGGTAGGCATCTCACTCCCCCCCCCCTTCCTTCCCCCAAGCACAGTGGACTCAGAGGGGATGCTGGCTTGTCTGTCAGCCCTTTTAATAAAGGAACTAATTAACACCAGGGAAAGAAGGAGGCCGTGTTGGAGGGGGCAGGCGGTGTGTGGGGGGGAGGCGCAGTAAATAGCCTCAAAGAAGCTGGCATCACACAGACAGGTAATAATGTTTGGAATGTGCAGCTGGAAGCAAGGAGGCTCATCCTGGGGGGGACAACCCCCCCAATTTCTGAGAGAAAGGGGGGGGCTCTTTTGCCTGGAGAGAGAAAAGGCTCCCAAATAGAGTATATTGGGGGGTGGGGTGGGGAAACCTTCTTCCCCTCCCCTCTCCCCAATCTCATACTTCTCAAGGAGGGGCTCCACCTCCAGGCAGAGGGCTGACAGAAGACTTTAGAACCAGGAACCTGACCCTCCCTCATCATTCAGGGCCTGGGGGAGGGGGGTAGGCTTCGGCAGTGAAGGTCCTGAGCCAGGGCACAATTTCTTTATTTATTTAGAGCATTATTACCCCGCCTCTCTCCTTGGACAAGGACTGGGTGACGGGGGGGGCAGCATCTTGGAGTCTTGGGTTTTATCAAGAGCTGGGTAGCGAAACGCAGGGCCTATGGGAGAGGAGGGGGGCAAGTACAGTACAGGGAAGGGCCCTGATGGTGTCTTTGGGGACCTGGGCCTGGTCCAGCCCCCACTTGGCTTCTCCGCCCTGTTCCATCACTGGCCCCCATCCTTCCTGCACCCTTGGCACAGGGGTTAAAATACTGGACTTCAGCTGTATCTGGGCTCACAAAGTCAGGGTTCAATGCTAGGGAGCCAGCTCAAGGTTCAATCAGCCTTACAACCTTCCGAGGTTGGTAAAATGAGGGAGGCAATGTGTAACTTGCATAATTACTTACAAACCACCCAGAGAGTGGTTTAAGGGTAGTATATATAAGCAGTATGCTTTGTTTTTGCTCTGGAGACCAAGAGGGACAAGCAAATAAGCAATGGATTTTTCTGAAGAGGGCATGGTGTCCGTCTCTATGCCATTTGCATCCTGTGAAGGGGCACCTGGCAAGCAGCAACTGGAAGCATCTTCCTTTCTGACCAATGCATGGGTCCTTCTTCCCCTTTGCAGGGACAGGACCGCCGGGTAGGGTCCTGGGTCTCCCCCACCTTCTTAGCAGAGGGCTATGGACACTGCTTCCATGCCCCCCTCCCTCCCTCACCTGCCTGCTGCCCTTGGTGCCTGCCTTCCTACCTTGGCCTCCTCCCCCCCCCGCACTGCCCCACTTCCTCTCAGCCGGCCTTATGCAGCCTCTTAACCTGTCAGGTGGAGGCTATTCAGGGGCCCCTCTGTGGCTGAGCTGGGGTGACGGATGGCCTGGAGCTTTTTTGGTGGGGGTGGGGGGTGGGATAATGGAAGCCAGCTGTGTGCTGGGGTGTGCTGACAGGCGGGCTCTCATCTTGAAGGGCCTGGCGTGCTTCACTGGCAGGGGGATAAGTGGGGCTGGCCCCACATGATTGCCAGGTCAGAGGATCTGGTTTCTCTCCAGCATCCTGTTAGCAGTTAGGATTTGGAGAGGGGGAGGGGGAGGTGCCAAAACGTCCTCCTTTTTTCTGGGAGCAATAAGAGGGACTCCTGGGCCCCTCCCCAGGAAGACAGAGATTGGGGGGGGGGAGAGAGAGAGAGACATTCTCCTCTAATTTACCTCCTATGCTGGAGGAAGATGACCAGCCAGCATCACTCCACTCCTAGGAGGTGGTATCCCCCCACATCCACCCCCCATGTGCTCTGTCTGGGGAGCCCTGGATCTGGTCCGCTGCCTGTACAGAGGATGCTCCTCACACCCACCCTGGCCATGGCCTGCTCGGGGGGGGGCACCCTCCGTTGCTCCCCCAGAGAATGCCAGCCCGACCAGAGATCTCCTTTCCTTTCAGAGTGGGGGGGGGCTTTCTCTGCAACAGCCCCTCAGGGGCTCAATCCCCCCCCTCCACCCCACTCTCCGAGGAAATCAGGCTGGCTCCACCCCCCTAGTCAGCTCAGAGAACTTGTCACAGAGCCCACCCGAGAACAGGCAACTCTGGATCTAATATTGTGTGATACTCAGGACCTGGTCAGGGGTGTGAATGTCACTGAGCCTCTGGGGAACAGTGACCATGCTGCAATTACCTTTGCCATGCATGTCGGAGGAAGAGAGTCAACCAAATCAGACATAAAAACCCTTGATTTTTGAAGGGCAAACTTCCCTCAGATGAGGAAACTAGTTAGAGAGAAACTGAAGGGGAAGGTTAGAAGAATCCAATCTCTGCAGAGTGCATGGAGCCTGTTTAAAACAACAATAATAGAGGCCCAGCACAAGTGCATACCACAAAGAAAGAAGAGCTCATTTAAGTCCAAGAGGACACCGGCATGGTTAACGAGTGGAGTTAGAGAGGCTCTAAAGCACAAGGAGAGGTCCTTCTGTAAATGGAAATCTTCCCCAAATGAGGAAAATAAAAAGGAACACAAACTCTGGCAAAAGAAATGTAAGAAGATGATAAGGGAGGCAAAGAAAGACTTTGAGGAACGAATGGCTAGCAATATAAAGGGTAATAATAAAAGCTTCTTTAAATATGTTAGAAGTAGACAACCTGCCAGAGAACCAGTTGGCCCTCTGGATGGTGAGGGAGGAAAAGGGGAGGTTAAGGAAGACTTGGACATTGCAGAGAAATTGAATGAGTTCTTTGCGTCTGTCTTCACGACAGAGGACCTTGAGCGGATTCTGCTGCCTCAGCCGCCCCTCTTGACTAAAGAATTAAATCAAATACAGGTTAAAAGAGAGGAGGTTTTAGGACTAACTGATAAATTGAGGATTAACAAGTCACCGGGCCCAGATGGCATCCACCCAAGGGTTATTAGGGAACTGAGAAATGAAATTGCAGATCTCTTAACGGTTATATGCAACTTGTCTCTTAAAACGGCCACAGTGCCGGAGGACTGGAGGATAGCAGATGTCACACCAATTTTTAAAAAAGGAAGGAGGGGGGACCCAGGAAACTACAGGCCAGTTAGCCTTACATCTGTCCCAGGGAAGATGGTGGAAAGCCTCATCCAAGAGAAAATCTTAAAACACATAAAAGAACAAACCTTGCTGAGAGAAAATCAGCATGGCTTCTGTAAGGGTAAATCTTGTCTGACAAACCTCTTAGAATTTTTTGAAAAGGTCAACAGGCACGTGGATTTGGGTGAACCGGTTGATATAGTCTATTTGGATTTTCAAAAGGCTTTTGACACAGTCCCTCACCAAAGGCTTCTGAGGAAATTGCACAGTCAGGGGATAAGAGGGCAGGTCCTCTTATGGATTGAGAACTGGTTGAGATCCCGGAAACAAAGAGTAGGTGTCAATGGGAAATTTTCACAATGGAGAGAAGTGAAAAGCGGTGTGCCCCAGGGCTCGGTCCTGGGACCGGTACTTTTCAATCTGTTCATAAATGACCTGGAGACAGGGATAAACAGTGAGGTGGCCAAGTTTGCAGATGACACAAAACTTTTCCATGTGGTAAAAACCAGAGAAGATTGTGAAGAGCTCCAGAAGGTTCTCTCCAAACTGGGGGAGTGGGCTGAGAAATGGCAAATGCGTTTTAATGTAACCAAATATAAAGTAATGCATATTGGGGCAAAAAATCCAAACTTCATCTATCAACTCATGGGCTCTGAGTTATCCGTGACGGATCAGGAAAGAGATCTTTGTGTGTTGGTGGACAGCTCCATGAAGGTGTCTCCCCAATGTATGGCAGCGGTGAAGAAGGCCAACTCCATGCTAGGGATTATCAAAAAGGGGATTGAAAATAAAACAGCCAACATTATAATGCCATTATACAAAACAATAGTAAGGCCCCACCTGGAGTATTGTGTACAATTCTGGTCACCGCATCTCAAGAAAGACATAGTGGAACTGGAAAAGGTGCAGAAGAGAGCGACTAAAATGATTACTGGGCTGGGGCACCTCCCTTATGAAGAAAGGCTAAAACATTTGGGCCTCTTTAGTCTGGAAAAAAGGTGCTTTAGGGGGGATATGATTGAGACATACAAAATAATGCAGGGTATGAGTAAAGTGGATAGAGGGAAGCTCTTCTCCCTCTCCCAAAATACCAGAACTAGGGGACATACACTCAAATTGAGGGCTGGGAGAGTAAACACTGACAAAAGAAAGTATTTTTTCACCCAGCGCGTTTTAAGTCTATGGAACTCCCTGCCACACAATGTGGTGATGGCATCTGACCTGGATGCCTTCAAAAGGGGATTGGACAGATTCCTGGAGGAAAAGTCCATCACAGGTTACAAACCATGATGGAGATGTGTAATCTCCAGGCTTTAAACCAGGGTACTTCAAGGGCCAGATGCAGGGGAGTGGTATCAGGAGACAGATATCTAGTCTCATGCGCTCCCAAACACATCTGGTGGGGCCGCTGTGAGATACAGGAAGCTGGACTAGATGGGCCTTTGGCCTGATCCAGCATGGCTCTTCTTATGTTCTTATGTTCTTATAAGTGTTCCTTGGCCCGTTCTATTCCTTTACAGGTGATATACAAAGTAGCTTTTAAAAAAGAGATGTTTGTTTAAATGTTTAGGAAAGTTGTTTTTCATCTGTTTCATTGTGTCAGAATTCAGAAACCCATTTTGGGTGGGAAAGGAATACAGTGGACCCTTGTATAACAAACGGTTTGTATAACATAAAATTTGTACAACATAAAAATTCTGGAGATAGGGGAAATTTGCTCAACAGAATCGCCTATGGGGCAAATCTGTACAACATAAAAATGGGATTACTCTGTTTTCAATGCATTCCTGTAGAAAATTTGTATAAAGGAAAATTTGCTTAACATAATTTCATTTGGAACGAATTAATTTCTTTATACAAGGTACCACTGTACATCCTTTTAAAGACATAAGTAAGTAATAAACTCTTCCTTTCACTGCTCATCCTGGCGGGTGAGAGGGAGGGGAAGGTCTCCCCCTTCTGCTCCCTCCACAAAAATCTAGCTGGCAACATCCCCACCACCACCAAAAAATAATAATAAAATAAAATAAAAACCCAGAGTTGGCTTTTCTCCAACCCCCAAAATCATTCTACCAATTTACTTCTAATCCACATTAAACCCCACTTGAATCCGGTTTAAACCAGAGCACGAGGCCCAGCTGTCCTTCCCCCTCCCCAAAACTAAAACCCCCAGAGCTGACCACGCAACTTCCTTCCCTTTTGCCCTGTAGTGTGTGTGGCAAAGGGGGGGGGGAAGGTAATGCTCTCCCATCATCTTCACCGCCAGTGGCACCACAAGCCACGTTAAGGCTTCAGAGGCCCAGAGCAGGCTAATTGGGGACCTTTGCTGGCTAGGGTGAACGGGGTGGGGGTGGGGGTGGGGGGGGGGGGTACTGATTGGATGGGGCCGGGGCGCGGGGGTGGAGGGGAGGAGGAGGACCCCCATTTGCTGTTCCTCCAGAGCGTAAAAGAGCAGGCCAGGAGGGGTCAATGCAGGGCCCAGGCTGGAGCCAGCTCAGCAGCACCATGAGTTGTGGGTGGGTGGGTGGGTGGGTGGGGGGTCTTGGTCTTTCTGGATGAGCTCAGAGCAGCTGGGTGGAGGTAAAAGCTCTCCTCAGCTCCTTCCAGCTGCACCCTTCTGCCTGCCCTAGGTGCAGGGGGATCCAGCCCGCTGCTCTTTGACTCTCCCCAAGGCAGGTGTTGGATTCCCTCGGCCGTGCTGCTCATGTCGCCTCTTCCCAAGTGGCTTGGAGGACCATCTGCTCCCAAGATGCTGTGACAGTGGCTGATAAAACAACGGGGGAGGGGGCACTGAGAGGCCCACTCGCCCACAGGATTCCTTCCCTGAAATTTGCAACCCCCCAACCTCCTCAAGGGCCAAAGGGATGGGGGGTAGGAACCAGGGCTGGGGCTCCGGAGTTGCTCTTCCCAGAGGAAACACCAGGCGCCTCTGACGCGGCTGCCTGCACAGTGTGCAGGTGCTGAGGAGGGTGGCAGTGGTGAGGGGAGGGCAGGATGGTGCCTCCCTCATATACACACACACCCCTTAAGTTCACTGTCCCTTTGAGCTCCCTCCTGGCTTTCACCCTGCGGGACTGCTGCATGTGTTGGTGGTAGAGCTGTGCATTGCAAAATGGATGAAAAAGTCTGTGTTGATGCTTCTGACTCATGCAGGGCTCCTAGTTGAGCAACCAGAGATTTGCATCCCAGACATAAATATCGGATGTGGGCGCCTTGCCTGTTTCCCCTGGCAAAGCACCCTGTGCAGGTCGGTGGCTGCCTGCTGTCCTTGGTGACGTGGGACTGTTGGCCCTGAGTGCATCCTGAGTTCTGGGTTTGGCTGCCCACCTAGACGGTCACTGGCAAGAGGGCCGTGAGATGCCTGGGCAGGCAGAGGCCCTCTGGGAACCCCCCCACACACACACACACCTCCCTGGGGAATGCCATGGGATGGGAGTGGTCAGTGAGCAAAGACAGCCCCAACTCCCAACATGCTTTGTGGTGGCCTGCCCTAAGTGGAACCTCAGATATGTCTGCAACTCCAGAGATCCCTGAACTCTGCACCCCTTTGATGACACTCCTGAGTCCTTGCAGGAGCGGGGGGGGGGGGGGGGTCCCCCCACCCCTGAGCTCGGGGGGGGGCAGGAGGACAGGGATCCAGGACGGTGGAGGGGCCGGGTGGCACCAGCCCTTGCCCACAGGAACACTGGGTGGAATGGGCAGCCTCAGGTTTTGCCGACGTGACTGCTCGCGCCTGCCAGCCGCCTGCAGAGTAGGCGCCTCCCTCTCATTTTCTCTCCATTGCTCACACAGGTCAAGCGCAACCTGGGCCAGGATTCTGCCCACCGCAGTGGCCACAGCGCAGGGACTGTGGGTGGGTCTGAGCCCCCCCCCTTGGAGGGGGAGATGGGGTTCTCTATCTTGGCTGCAGCTGGCCCCGTTGCCTGCCTGCTGCTTTCCACCACCACCCCGGGCTCCTCCTCTTGTCCTGATGGGCTGGCATCTGGGAGAGAGCTCTCCCTCCTTGCTTCCCCTGGGGATTAGCTGCAGGGTCCCTTAGGACACCACCCCCGGGTTGGGGGTATTGCTCTGCATCTGCAGTTCAAGTGGACTCAGTGCCAGACCCAGGAGATGCAAGGGGGGGGTCCCCAGAGAACCCAAGCAAAGCAGTTGGCTAGCTTTCCACCTCTCCAAGGATCCTTTCCCTATGGAATGCAGCCCCCCTCCCCCCCCAATCCCACTTCCGGGCTCATGCATCTGCTGTGCTGGTCTTTCAAGAGACAGGCGCTCCCTCGGCACCAGCCACAGCCCCAACCAGCCTGACTGTGCTCCTAGGTCTCCTTGAGACCTCCAGCCTGACCCTTGGGGGGCTTCAGTCCCAGCCTCAAGAGCCCCTACTTGGAGCACCACCACCACCACCACCACCACCACCACCATCCAGGGTCCCTTGGGCAGACCCACTGCATATCATGAATGTCTTTCCTGGGGCTCCCGCCCAGCTTGCACCCCCTCCTCCTTGTGGAGCAAGGAAGGTGACCGGCTGGCTGGCTGTGCCCTCGGCGTTGCCTTTTGGGTGGGGCCCCCACCCGACCACAAATGCATTGAGCAACAGGCTGTCATTAGTGCCCAGGCAGACAGGGACACAACCCTTAATTAGTGCAGGGAGGGGCCCAGCCTCGTCCGCCAGTAAGCTGGTCAGGCTGGAGCAGCAGCCACAGAAGGAGAAGAAGGAGAGGCTAAGGGTAGAGGATGTCCAGTGCCCCACTCGCCCCATGAGCCTCGGGGGGGGGTGTCCCCCTTCTGTGCCTCCTGGAGAAATGTGGAGGCTCAGGAGAGAGCTCACGTATTCAGGAAATTGCCAGACCAGGAGTTGCTCCTCTCTCGTCCGCGCATGGCAGAACCAGACCGGCCTCCGATGATGCCTGGCACTGGGGGAAGGTGGGTGGGCACTCAGTCCCACTGAAAGACCGGCCTGGCGGAACAAGTGCTGTGGCCACCTCCTGTGCCACCAAGCCGCTCCCTGCGGTGGGCCTGCCTCGGTCCCCATCCCAGCTGGTGCTGCTGGGTGTGTGAACACACTCCCACTTAGGTTTCACTGTCTTCCTGGTGGTTTCCTCCCGCCAGCCCCCATGCAGGACAAACAAGGCCGCCATTGTCCAGCTCAGGAGGGTCTCGGGGACGCCTTCCCCTCCCCCCCATTCTCCACCCTGACTTTCCTAAGGGACCAAGTTGCTGCATGTAGCAGCCCCACCAGAAGCACGGGGGGTGGAGGGGGCCTATGGTTCAAGGGGCCTTACTCTCCAAAGAGGTGAAGGTCAGCAGTGCCCCCCCAAGTGGGCCAATGGAGGCTCCCATGTCAAAGGCATCAGTGCGTCTCTTCCCTCCCTAACTCTCACAGAGCAAAGGCACCAAGCAGGTCACCTCTCTGCCATGGGAGCCACCAAGGGTCACCGGCTCCTCCAGGTACCTGGGAATTCTGCTGCTCTCCAGGGACCTAAAACTCCCGGCCAGGAGTTTTCTGGACTCCCAGCTGGAGATGGGGAAGAGTCTCAGGCCAAGAGGGGATGGTACACCTGGAAGGAGGGGGGGAGATAAGAGGACCATCCCTCTCCCACCCTTTCCCGGGGCTGCCACCCAGTTCTCCAAGGAGCTTTTCACTCTCTCCCCATGCATCCCCCCCCTCCAGCCCAGAAAGGCTTTGCCTGGCTAAAGCATTCCTGACTGTGTTCAAGCAGCTTCCTGCCCCCACTTTTTAAATCAACTGCCACGTCCCATCCCCCCCCCCCCAGCTGCCCAGGTGCTCAGGAGGAAGGCAGGGAAGGGAAGGGATTGGGGCTTATACCTCAACACACACACACACACACACACACACACACACACACACACACACACACACACACACACACACACACACACACACACACACACAAACACACACACACACACACACACACACACACACACACACACACACACACACACACACAGAGAGAGAGAGAGAGAGAGAGAGAGAGAGAGAGAGAGAGAGGAATGCCCCGCTCTCTCCCCCTCTCTCTCCTTTGATGAGCGTTCCAGCGCCATGAGGGCAGCCAAGCTGGCGTGGCAGCTTTTCCAGTTGTGAGGCTCCTCTGCCGCCCGCAGGGTGGAAGAAGGAGAGAGATCAGGCAGGCCAGGTGAGCCCCAGAGAGGAGGCTCAGAAAGGGAATGGCCCAGAGCCGGGCAAGGCACAGGCTCCTGGAGACAGGGGCAGGGGCCCAGAGGAGGAGGAGGGTGCCCCTCCCTCCCACACATGCACACACACACAAGCACACACCCTCTGCCTCTTTTTTCCCACATGGGAGAAAGTGTCTCTCCCTCCTGGAGGTGGGGGGGGGAGAGCAAAGGGAGGCTGTCTCTGACCCCAGAAGGGGTTCGCACATTTACTCAGTCACCCAACTTACAAGTCATGTGCAATTAATTACCCTTGTTTTAAGAGCACACGAGCACAGGGGGCTTTGAAGTCAGCCTGTGCACTGATGCAGATTCACTGTTGCTTTAGACTTGGAGGCCTCAGGCGGGCACAAACGTCCTCGGCATATCAGTTGCTCTGGAGGGAAGGGAGGCTATGGTGCAAGAGAGGCCTGCGGTGGCCTTTATGCCCCATTGTGGCACGGAGAGATGCAGAAGGGGCAGGAGCTGTCCATCCTACCACCCTTTGGCCACCTGGCCCCTGCCACTGATCCATGAAGTCGGGGTGGGCCAGCAGGACGAGGGGCTCCTACTGCTTAGGTGACCCTTGATGCTCCCCCCCCCCCGCGTGCCCGCTGCACACACTTGTTCACCATCTCCCTGCTGGCTCTGTGCACATTCCTCTTCCACCCACCGCCATGGCACGCATCCACGACTGGCAATGTCCAGGTGGGTTCAGAACAGTGCAGGCACGATGGAACTTTCTAAGCAACAGCATAGAATTTGTTGGAGGCCCCAAGCGCCCGCCCTGCCCCAGGTGCTCCTGCCAACAACACAGGTCGCCCCCCCCCCCCGAACCAACTTCTCGATTCCACTCAGTCCCTCTGAAATAAGGGCAGCCCTTTGAAGGCCAAGTGTTTCTAATCTGTTTCGCAGAAGAGCAGGGAAAAATTGGAAGCAATCGAACCTTTTGCATCTCCTCAAAAGCAATCAAACATTTTGAACTTATTTTCCAAAAAAGCAGAGGCATCTATTGGGGGAAAGGGGGGAGAAGAGGGGTGTGTGTGTGTGTGTGTGTGTGTGTGTGTGTGTGTAAAACCCATAAGTGGAAACAGAGCTGCTGCTGCTGCAACCCAGCTTGTTCCAAAGACGGAGCCCCCTCCCACCAGGCAGGCTCCTCCCTGGATTGCAGCCCCTCCGCCTTCCTTTCTTCACAAGACAGATGCACATCTGTTGAGTTCGGGGGCTTGAAATATCAGGGCTTCCCCCAAAGGACTTCTGGGGTTTTTAAATTTGGTCAAGGTCCTAAGGTTTCTGCCTCTGTTCTCCAGCTCCCCCTTACAAAGTGGGAATTCAAACGCTTCCTCTCCGCAGGCGAGAGCTGGACTCTTGCACCTGGTTTGAGTAAACCCCCCCCCCTCCTTGCAAACCATACGCACCTTAGCCCTTTCTAGACGGCAACCTTCTTCTATCCCCCATTCCATGGGGTAGACACAGAACTGATGGCAACCTCCTCCCCAAGGTATACAAAAGCAAATGTAATTGCGGGGGGGGGGGGGAGGCAAACATCCCAGCTCCCCTCCTGCTCTTGACACTTCAGGAAAGTTTGCAGGGATGGAGCGGCCCATCAGACACAAGGCAGCCCCCTCCTTCCTGCCCTGGCACTCAGAGAGGGAGCCCAGCGCCAGAACCTGCACAGCTGAACAGGCTGTGATGCTTCTGAACCACCTTTCCAGAGTGGACCACAGAGACATCCTCAGTGCCTGGGCAGACGGTGACTCTGCCCTGCTCTACAAGCCTCTGCCCCCCCACTCCCGTTTCCCCAAAGGAGGCTTCAGCCCTTCCCCAAAAGCAGGAAGTGGCCAAAGGGACCATGGGGGTGGGTGGGAGAGAGCAAGGCACAGGGAGGGCCACCAGCCTGTAGGTCATTCACACACAACCTTCTGGTGCTTTGCTGCAGAACCTCCCAGCATCCCACTGCTGTCAGCACTGGGAAGCTGATGATAAAGCCTTGACCTGGAAAGGCTGAGAGCAGAGAGTGCCTGCCGAGGGAGGGAGGAGGCCTCCGCTCTGAGCTACCTTTCCCCTCCCAGAAGCCCCCTAAAAGGAGTGTCCGTAGGCCTCTTGGTGGGAAGGGGTGCTGGACCAGAGGATCACCCTGCCTCCTTCCCTGCGGGCGGCCCCTCCCTCCCTCGCCACCTCCCCACAGTAGCCACAAGTGGGCCAGGGTGAGCCATCTCCCCTGGTGGCTGATTGGGCAATGGGGCCTCATGCCACTTCTCCCATCTCGCCCCCTGCCCCGAACCTTCAGAGGGACAAATGCCACCCTACAACCCCAGGACTGGCACAGTGTGCCATGTGTGGGGTAGGATTTGGCACCCTCTTGGAACTTTCCTTCTGCTTTTGTCCCAGAGTCCGGGCATTTCCGGTTTGGCTGAGGCTGCCCTTAAGTGCATATATATATGTATGTGTGTGTGTGTGTGTGTGTGTGTTGTGCTGTTCACATTGGCCAAACGTGGGCGGGGGGTGGGTCAAAGTTTGGCCAAGGATGCTGCGTTGGTGGGCAGGATGAGACCATGGGCTTCTCACTTAGGAGACCCAGATCAGGTAGACAGGATTTGGCCCTGGGCAGTGCATGTATGGTAAGTGGGGGGGGGGGAGCTTATGCCCACCACACTCCTACATGGGTTTGCTCCTATCAGGGGCACCTTCTCGGTCAGCCCGGAGTAACCTGTGGCCCTCTCTAGAAATTCTTGGGACTACAACTCCCATGGGCTGAGCCAGCCAGCCCAATGGTCAGGAGTGATGGAGCTTCCCTCCTGGAACACCACCAGGGCTGCCAGTTGCCCACCCTTGCGCTGAGCTGGCCCATCCGGGGAACACAGGAACGGGCACGCCCCCCTTCCTACCCCTTTTCCTGTTCTCACAACAACCCCGTGAGGGAGGCCAAGTTCCCGGGGATGCCAGGAAGGGGCGAATGGGTCCCACTCGCCCCATCCCAGAATCCCATGGCTGGCGAGGGTGGGCTCTGCGTGTCGGGGGGTGCATGGGGGTCACCCGCGCTCAGCCCTCCCCCTCCCCCCCTTTCCGGTCAACTCGCCGGCGCCCGCGGGACAGCGCAGCGCAGCGCACGGTCGCGCGGCCGTTTGCGCGCTCGCCGGGACAGCCTCGCTGGGCCACTTACCGGACGGGGCAGCCGAGAGGGACGGGGTCCGCGGAGGAGGCGCGCCGTGTGTGTGTGTGGGGGGGGGGCGTCTAACAGGGCGCCGGGCTGGGGGGACGCCGAGCGGGTGCCCGCGCCATCCAGGCTTGCGGGGGCCGCCGCCGCCGCTGCAGCTGCCTCGGGTCGCCCGTCCGCCTTTCTGGCCCGCCTGCTGGACCGGCTCCGTGCCTCGGCCGCCTGCCGCTGCGCCTTCTGCCTTCCCCGCCGCCGGGCTCGGCTCTTCTGCCGCCGGGGCTCCCCGATTGCGGCTCCGAAGCGAAGCGGAGGCGGCGCCGGGCGGGACCGAGGACGCGGCTCCGGCAGGCGGTCGCGCCGGATTGGCTGCGGAGGCGGGAGACGAGGCGGAGCCGGACGAGCACGGGGGCGGGCGCGGGGGGGGGGGTCCCTCGACGCCCCCCCTTGCTGGATACCGGGGTCCCTGGGCAAAGCTGCGCCGCCCGTCGGCCTGATCTGCGCCCTCCCCGGCCGGGGGGCCCCTGGAAGCCCTCCGGGCCACTCGGAGACCCCGGGCAAGCAGCGGATTCGGGGGGGGGGGCAGCGGCGGTGGAGGTGGAGGTGCCCGAGCCTGCCCCGGGCCAGAAGCAACCGAGAGGCGGCTTGAGGGTCTCACTTGCTCCTGTGACTTAATTGGGCCATGGGCTGACCAGGGGGGAGTCCGGTGGTCGCCCGCTGGGTGGGTGGGGAAGATGCTTTGGTGGCTGAGGTGACCGTGGTTTCTTGGCGGTGGCGGGAGGAGAATTCGTGGAACTGATAAGCAAATGGAATTGATTTTCGGAAACCTAGGTAAAAAAACAGGAACTACAACATATTACTGGTTCTCCTATTACTTTTGAAATGGAACTTCATTCCACCCCACCCCTTAGCCATCAAGTAATTAGTTACTTGTCACTAGGCTGGCTCCAAGAAGGGCAGGTTGGATGGTCAGCCCCCCCCCCATACCAGCCCTGGGGTGGGTGGGTGGGGAGTGCTGAAGCTGCCTCCCCTCCTCCTCTGTCATAGTCTTCCTTCCAGGCCCCACTCCCTCCTCACCAGGTGTGTGTTGAAGTGGCCAACCCCACCCCTGCCCACTGGCACCCAACCCCGGGGCTTTTGTGGCCTCCCCAGTGGCGCCTCTCTCCGCCAGTGTTTGGCTTCCTCCCCTGCTTTTATCTCGGGTCAGCCCGGGATTGATCCTTCTGCAAAACCAGCTCGCCAGTAAACAAGCCCTTTCTCCACCAGCCCCCCTCTCCCCCCCTCCCCAGTTTCTGGAGCTGGGGGGCGGGGGGGCAGCTGGCAGTCCAGGGAGGGGAGGGGAGGCCTGGGACAGAAAGACCAACAACCTGTTGTTTTGGGCTCCCACCCCTGCCTCCCCCTGTTCCCACCAAAACAGACATGGAACCTGGGCACTTGGGTTCGCTTGCTGTGGGTGCTGGCTGGCCTCGCTTCTGGCCTGGGGAGGCAGAGCCCCACCCTGTGGCATTGTCCAGCCCTGTTTGGCCTTGCTTTGCTGTTGGGGAATGCAGGCTGATGTTCACCTGGGCAGACAGGTGATTTGCACCACTGCGCTCTCTCGCTCTCTCTCTCTCTCTCTCTCTCTCTCTGTGTGTGTGTGTGTGTGTGTGTGTGACTTTAGGCAAAGAATAGGTGATGGAGGCACCTTTCCCAAACACGGAACAAGGAACTGGGCCAGAAACAAAGGAAAGGGCCTCTCCTGCCTGGCACTCTCGCCAAGCGGTTTGTGCCACGTGAGGCTATCTTCCTCTGGAGGGATGGCAGGGGAGGGCGGAGGGCGGAAGGGTCTCCCCTGGAGGAGGCAGGGGCTGTGCTCACCCGGGGGCAGGCAGGGAAGAAAGCCCCCCTCCCCACCCAAGCCAACCACTTGGCACCACTGCCTTCAGGGAAGAGACCCACTTTAGTCACTTGCCCTCTGCCTGGCCAGGGGAGTTTTTCCCTCCGCCTGCACCCAGCTTGAAGGAGGCCTTCTGGCTCACCTGCCACGTGGATGGGCGAAGCCAGGCCCTTGGCCTCCTTCCTCCAGGGCCAAGGCGGTCAGCTCGTAGCCACACTCACCCCCACCCCTGGAGAGGTACAATCCTGGCTGACTCTGCTTGTCTCTGGAGTAATAAGAGAAACTGTGGCGTAGTCCGGTTGAATGGAGGCCGACGAGGCTGCACCCCCTGCCTGTGGAGGCCCTCCTTCCCCCAGCCAGAGGCCAATGGCCCTGTGGACACAAAGCTCCCTGGTGCCACTTATGAATTTTAGGAAAGGGAAGGAAGACCCCCCCCCATTGTCCACCCTTAGGGCCGAGCACACCCCCTGGCTCTGGCTCCCTCTAGAGGGGGGGTCTGTGCCTTCTGCCACCTCCTCTTTCCTGGCCACGTACAGCATGGGACCAGATGCTCCTGGGGTGGCCCGGCTGGCATGGGAGGCACCTCCCTCACCCACACAAGCAAGCAACACAGGTGGGGGCTCTGACACCAATGCCACACCCGGGCCATGTGCCGGGAGGACGGAGCCGCCAGCCAGGTGTGCTGCCGCTGGGCCCCCTCCCGCCACCCTCTCCCAAGCAAGCGGGGTGGGGCTGGCTGAGCAGGTTTGGGGAGTGGGACAGGTTGCTCCCGAGTAGGGCTGTGGCCATGATCCACAGCCAGTGACGTGGCCAGGAAAGGCCCCCGAAGGAATACCTGAAAGCTCAGGAAGCAGGGGGGGCGGGGCGGCTTTGGGTTTTCACTTCTTTCCCGCCCACATTTTTAATGCTCAGACCTGCCACTTCCTACGGATTTACTGTGCTGCTCATATTTGTAAACAGCTTGAATCCATCCAAAGTGGTGTACAAACATAGTAAAGCAAAGTATGTTGAAACAAAATACAGGAGCCAAGCGTAACACTCTCTTTGTAAAAATATACCTGGAAGTCGCTCGCCAAGGGAGGCTTGCGAAACCAGTTGTGTCTAAAAACAAAAAATGATTACATAAATAAAAACAAAAACTTGCAAGCCTAAAAATAAACATGGCTGGGGCATGTTCAGTATCAGAGAGAGCCTTGTCCACGGCTGGAGTCCCATCAGTCTGGAACGAATGTGGTTGCAGCCACGTGGGCCTTCGATGCCCCCACGGGAGGGCATGGGTTCTACCGGCTCATGGGCCAAACATTGCAAGTACCATTGAGATGTGGTGGGGGCTCCTTGTTCCCTTGGATTTCCCCTGGGGACTCTTCTCCCTTAGAGCAGGAAGGAAAGCAGGGTGGGTGGGGGCACCCTGGACACTTGCAGTGGGAAGGGAAATCCTCCCCCCACCTTCCTGGGCCTCCCGGCCTCCCCAGGGCATCTGCCTAGGGTGGGGGTGGGGGGTGTCGGCTTCCTGCAGGACTGGCAATGAGGGAGAGGGGCCGGTGTTCCCAGGGAGCACCCAGGAGGTGTCTGTGTGAACCCATCCGACCCGGAGTGATCTATTGCAGGCGGGTGACATGGGAAGCCATAAACCAAGTGGGAGGTGGGTGCTGCCCGCAGTGGTTCTCACGAGCTGGAGGAGTGGCTGGCGGGGGAGGGGGAGAGGTGGCCAGGCCAGGCCAAGGAAGGAAGGCCCCTGCTTGTTTGGGCAAAGCACTGGGTCCTTCCAGGGTGGAGGAGGCAGGCCTTCCAGCTTCCGGCTCAGTGGGGCCCTCCAGGCTGGCAGCTGCTTTCCTGGGGAGGGAGGCAAGGGGCAGAATGCATGCATGGGCCAGAGGAGGGAAACCTGGCCTGGGTGGGGGGGCAAAGCATCTGACGCCTTCCTCTCTCCTGCTACAGGGCCTTGATTCCACTCTTTGATCCCAGCACGGGCCTCCTTGTCCTGGCAGGGAAGGTGAGGAACCCCTCTGAATTCCCCCCCCCCCGCTGCCTCTGCCTCGCCCGCCTAGGGCCAGCCCCACCTGAGGAAGGGGCACCTGCCCCCCCCATCTGGCCACTCAGGAGCCTCAGCTGACCGGGGCTTTTCTCTCTTTCAGGGAGAGAACCGGCTACTCTGTTACGAGGTCCTGCCTGGCCAGCCGGCTCTGGTGGAAGGTGAGCCCCTGCCAGCAGGCAGACCCTCTCCTGGCAAAACCCGCTCCTCTGTGGTGGCCCGGGGGGAGAGCCCACACGCCCCCCCTGCCTCCCCAGCACCCTCCACCTGCCTCCCCATCCCGCCTTTGCCTGCAGGAAACAGGCACAGCCTCAGGCTTGGGAGTCAGCCTCTTGCTTGGCCCACCCAACAGTCATGGTGGCCCAGTGGCAGTGGCAGTGGCCCGGGGGGGGGGAGCTTTTCAGGCCCTGGGAGGGGTGGTCCCACTGGCCGGTTTGGAAGAGGCTGAGCCAGAGGGGGGCTTGTGGGGGGGACCCATGGGGCTGCTGCGGGTGGGGGGGATGCAACCCCTTCCCTTTCTCCCTTCTTTCCAGCAGGGGTAGGGAGGGACTTACCTGACAAGGTCTCCCCACCACCTGCCAGGGAGAAGCCCTCTGGGGGGGGTGGCAGCCAATGAGGGAGGGGCCCCTTCCTTCTTCACCCTGCCCTGCCCACGGATGATGCCTTGGTGCCACCCCTTGCACTGCTCTTGCCTCCTCTGCCCAGTCAACCAGTGCCTTCTGGAGACCCCGTCCCAAGGTGTGGCGCTGGTCCCAAAGCTGGCCCTGGACGTCATGGCCTGTGAGGTGATGCGGCTCCTGCAGCTGGCCCAGGGCGCCATTGTCCCTGTCAGCTACGTGGTGCCCAGGAAGGTGAGCCCGTGGGCTGGGGGTGGGGGGGGGAGGCTGAGGAGCTGGAGGGATGGCACCGTGGGGTGGCCAAGGGGTGGGGGGTGCTCCCACTGAGGGGGGGGCACGTGTCTCTTGCAGTCCACGCAGGAGTTCCAGAAGGACCTGTTCCCCGACTGCACTGGTAACGTCCCGGCAGTGTCCGCCCAGGCCTGGTGGGCGGGGGACAACAGCCAGGTGAGCGCGGCCAGGAGAGCGGCATAGGGAGGGGGGCGTGGGAGGGAGACCTGAGCAAAGGAAAAGCTCTGAGAAAGCCCCTGGGAGGGGGGTGTCTCTGGATGCTTGAGTTTGTACCCGGGGAACCTCGAACCACCCCCAGGCCTAGCCAAACTCCTCTGGGACACCTGGGAGCTCCCCCAAAGGGCGGGGGGACACAGGGCAGGCAGGCAGGCAGGCAGTAGGACTCCCCCACCCCACATGCTCTCTTGCCAGCTGTGCTGGTGAGGAAGGCAAGGGGGGCCTCTGGAGGGGTGGGGGTGGGGCTCAGCCATCTGGGCAGGGAGCAGACACTGGGAGAGGCCCCGGGGGCTGCTTCTGAACCTCCTTCCTCGGGTCCTCTCTGAGAGGGTTCAGACACCAGTCGCTGCTCTTCTCCAGGGTTCTTTCCCGGACGGACCCTGCTCAGGTGCCTCTCCCCCCCCCCCCACATACACAGCCCCCCCCACCCATCCCTTTCTGGCCTAGTCACCTTCTCCTGGTTCTTTCCTTCAGGTGCAGAAGGTCAGCCTCCATCCGGCCCACCGGCCGGCCAAGGCCTTCACCTCCCCCTGGCTCCCGCCCACCCTCCTGCAGAGCCGGGACCCAGAATCCCCTCCTGGGGGGGGCATCGCGGAGCAGATGGAGGACCCAGAGACCAGTGTAAGTGGCCGCCGGGTGGGCAGAGGTGGGCGGGATGAACACTTGGTGCCAGGGACATCCTGCCAGCCCTGCCGGGAGTGAAGGCAGCAGGTCTTTAGGGCTTGTGATGAGCAAGGTTAAACCAGTTACTTTCCCCCAGTTACTGGTCTTAAGCTCTGGTTTGGCCCACCGTCCCCTTGGGTGGTGACCCAGCCATCCCATAATCCCATTTGAGAGCACCTCTGCCAGGCCCACTGCCACCTGGGCTGTCTGAGGCGGGGTGGGCGTGGGGGGGGAGCCTTGCTGTTGCACTGAGGTTTTGTGCGCACGTGTGATCTTTTCTTCTCCCAGGCTGGCAGCACCCTTTCCTCCCCGGGCAGCTCCCTGGCATCTCCCTCCAGCGCCACACCGTCTCTCTCTGCCACCAGTGGCTTTGCCTCCAGCCCCAGCCAGCGATCCCTGCAGAGCCTCCTGGGTGAGCCGGCTGGCCCTCCCTCGCCCAAGGCACCCTGCGTCTAAGAGCCCTCTGGCCCCTGCTGCGCCCTGCTGTGGGGTCCGGCAGTGGGCACCCTCTGCCGCCAAGCCCACCGCTGGGTGGAGAGGCTGGGTGGCCGGGGCCATGAGGGGCCCCCATGCTCACTTGCAGTAGGGTGGGCGGCCTGCCGCCTAGGGTCAAATCCAGCCCTCCATGGCTGGCCCGGAAGCCACCTCCTCCTTTCTCATTGGCATCCACTTCACTGTTATTCTAGCTTCCCACCCATAAATCCCCCCCGCCCCGATGGAAATGCCAGGCCTCAAAAGTCCAGTGGCCAGGAGTGGGTTTTGGAGCGAGCAATGGCTCGTGTTGCACCCTTGCCCCATTGGCCGTTCAGCCTGTCCCTTGGCCCTGAAATGTGGCTCCCAAAAAGCTTCTCCCAAAGAAAGTCCGGCCCTCAAGGTGGGAAATGGCCTCCCCCTCTGTCCCCTCCTTGACGCCAGCAGCAGCAGCAGCAGCAGAAGGGAGCCCTGGCCTCCCATCCTGGCCGGCCCTGCCAGGAGCAACCTGCCCGTGACCCAGCCTCAATGTGTTTGCCCCCCCCCCAGGGCCAATCTCCGGGTTCCGCCACATCCAGGGCACGGTCCTTCACCGCCGCACCCACATCACCAACCTCCGAGGGCTCAGCCTCACCACCCCGGGCGAGTGTGACGGCTTCTGTGCCAACCGGGAGCGGATCGCTCTTCCGCTGCTCTCTGCAGGGGGGCAAGTGGCCGTCCTGGAGGTAAAAGGGAAGCAGAGGCTGCTGCTTCCAGTAGGGGGGCAACTGGTCACCGGGGGGGGGGCAGGGGAGACACAGCTGCTTGACTCGCTCACCTGAGGATTCCTTGGCAGCTCTCCAATCCAGGCCGCCTTCCCGACTCTGCCCTGCCAACCATCCAGAACGGGGCACCCGTCTCTGACCTCTGCTGGGACCCCTTTGATCCACAGCGCCTTGCCATCGGTAGGTGGAAACACCCCCCCCACACACACACACTGTACTCCCCCCCCATCCATCCAGCACTGTGACTCAACGGTACGTGAGGGGACCTTCCCTGTACAACTCACCATCACCTTCCCTGGGGCTCAACACTCCCCCCTGCCCCCCAAATGGTGGCTAGCATAGGGACCCCCCTGCTTTCTTCATGCAGCCGGAGAGGATGCCAAAATCCGCCTGTGGCGGGTCGGGCCAGGGGGCCTCCAGAAGACGCTGCTGGAACCGGAAGTTGTGCTCCAAGGTGAGATGATTGCCCACCCCCACGGTGGCAAATGTGTGTGGGGGGGTTGCTGGGGAATGGGCCGAGTGGGTCCCCTCCGTGCTGGTGCCCTGGGCTCCTGAGGTGGAGAGCTGGGGAGGCCACAGTGCTCCTTCCAAGGGTGGTTTCCGGCAGGCTCTGCCCTCCCCTTGCTCTCCCTCCCCCAAGGCCACAGGGAGAAGCTCTATTCGGTCAAGTTCCACCCGCTGGCCTCAGACATCCTGGCCTCCTCCTCCTATGACATGACCCTCCGCATCTGGGACGTGCGTGCCAGGCGGCAGGAGCTGACGTTGGACGGGCACGGAGACCAGGTGGGAAGGAAGGGCCACCCCCTCCTCCTGCTTGTCCCAGCTTCTCACCACCACCTCCACCACCGCTGCCACCTCTTCCATCAGAGGACCGGGCGACGGGATGCGGGCAGGGGCAGGTGGCCACGTGGGGGTGCTGGCTCTGGGTAGGGCCGGAGGTGGTCCCCTTTGGGGGTGGTGGCCCCTTGCTCGCTCTGCAAGCAGCCCCCTCCTCGAGACACCCCCCCCCCAGGGGCAGAGGGGCAGGCCTTGTGTGCAGACCGGACGAATGCCTTTCAGATCTTCAGCCTGGCCTGGAGTCCAGACGGGAGGTGCCTGGCCTCTGTGTGCAAGGATGGCAAAGTGCGGGTCTATGAGCCCCGGCGGGTGTCCACCCCCCTGCAGGTGAGAGGGGGCTTGATTGGGCAGAGTGGGGGTTGTCACCTTTCTGGCAATTTGACTCTTGTGGGTCTGGATTCTGCCCTCTGGAGCAGCAGGAGGCAGACTTGTCCTCCCTTCCTTGAGGCAGCCCTACAGCTGTGGGGAGATGGCCCCCCGGTCACCTTTCAGAACCCTCTCTTCCCACTGACAAAGATGGGGTGACTTTACAGGGAAGGGGGGAAGGGAAGGTGAAGCTCCCAAAAGCCCACAGACCCCTGGGCGTGGCATGGGGCGCTGATTTGGGCCATAGTTGGGTGGGATTTTTTGATACATCAGCTGGGGAGCCGCGGGGACAGAAAGAGATAAAGCAAGAAACATCTTAGGCCAGTGCTCCTGGGTTGTGGCTCTCAGCCTGAGGACCCATAGGGGCTGTGGGGCGGAAGGCAAGGGGGCAGCTGCAGAAAGCTCCCTGAGGCATCTCCCTCCCTCTGCTCTGGCACAGGAAGGCCCAGGCCCCGAAGGAAGCCGAGGGGCCCGAATCGTTTGGGTGTGTGGAGGCCGCTATCTGCTGGTGTCTGGCTTTGACAGGTAAGGCATCTCTCTGTGTGTCTCTCTTTCTCTCTCCTCCCCCCCCCCTTCTCTCTGTGCTGCCTGGAAGTGCCTTGGCCTGCCTGGCCCAGAACGTGGAAGGGTTCCTTTTATTTTGGGGACTCTGGCTGCCAGCAACCCCCCTGTCAGCAAATCCTGTGACCGCTCCCTCCATGTTCGGTCTCCTTGCTCGGGTTCTGTTGCCCCATAAAACAGTGCCTGCAGGAATTCACGGGGCATAAAATCAAAAGAAAGACAGCCATTCAAGAACAAGTGGAACAATTGTAAATGTGGGTTACATTGACCTGTAATAGACACATGAGCAAACCTCAGACAAGTGTGATTAAAAAAAAACCAAAATGCAAATGAACTAATGTAACCTGTAGGGATTCCTTCACTGGGATATACTTAAATATGATTAATCTCCCTTAACCAGCTGGGAGATTAATAGTGAAGAAATGATGAGTACTCAAACACAGAGATCTTTTAGGTGCTTCGCCTCATGGAGTCGATCAGGGAAGCTTGTCGATGGTAAAAAGCTCCCTCCTCTCCTCAGCTAGACACTTTTATTAGTTCTCACAAATTACATACACGTCATCAGAGACCATCCAATCAACATACAGTTTATATCTTCTGAGCATGCTCTGTAGAATAGCATTGTCTAAACAACCTTTGGAATTCAGCCTCCCCCAGTTTTCAGGAGCCATTTTTAACAGAGGCCTGTATTAAGCTCTCATTGGTCAGCCTGTTACCCAATAATACAGTGTTCTTAGTGTGATGTAAGACTCCTCAGAGCTATGCTGCTAAGACATAGAGCTATAAATTCCCACAATCCCACTCTTTAAAATTAATTAAAAAAGTAAAAAGATGTAGAATATAATACCTTAATACAATCAAAGGTGTGTTACTTGCAAACCATAATGAACTAACTACAATATTATAAAATATTAGTGAATTAAGTGAAGGATATATAAAGCATATTTTTTCTTAAGAATAATTCAGTGTTATATAAGCATACTTTTCAATCATCAGACTGTGCTATAAGCAGTTTCAACCTGAAGGTGGCAGTATTGTATCATTTATGTAAAAGAAGCGTTCTCTCCCCCTTTTTTCTTAAAAAAAATTTCAGTATACAACAGCATAAGATTATTATCCGCAACATAACTACTAACAGAGTTATTATCAATTTTCTAATCCCAAATCAAATTTAGTATCTAATCCCACCAGCAGCTAAAAGAGTTAGCGGGATACAAGTTTATAAATAAATAAATAAATAAATTCAGCATTAATACAATGAGAAATATATGTCCTTCTGCAAATCCATGAAAATATAGTTTTCATGGAAAACATGTCTCCAATGTGTGGCAAACCTGAGACAGGAGTGTCAACTTTTTGTCCTTTAGTGGGTTAGCTAAAAATTAGTCCCAAAAAATCGATGGATGATTGTAACAAGGAGTGCACCTGCTCAAGGGAAGAAGAAAACAGAATTAATGGCATAACTGTGAGCTGACAAGCTCTATGTTCTGTGGTGGTGTACAAAATAGCAGTTGGCAGCCTGGAGGTTGATAGGATGACACAATACAGGAAATCTGCAGGAGTGGATGAAGTGTGCCCAGTGAGAGCAGCAAAGAGAAGTGACAATTCTGTTGAGAGAAAAGTCTTTGCTAAGATGTTTCAGTATCTGTTGCAGCCTCACCAACGTGAAGGTTCAGAATCATGGAATTTCTAGCTGTGTCAGGCATGGGGAAAAGGCATGCTTTTCTAAAATCACAGTCACATCAGGGAGCAAGATAGCTTGAAGAGGGGGGTTGCTGGTATGAATCTTCCCCCTCCTTTATCCATTTGGATAATGGTTGATGTCCAGAAGGGGCGGGCTGGAAAGCGTCGGTGACCACCTTCTGTTCCATTTTCCCTGTTGTTTCACCTGAGCCTGGGGGGAGCCCGGGTTGGAGTTTTCCTGCTCTTCATCTTCTCTGTTTTTGCTATTGGCAGGGTTGGGACTTGCATTAATTGCAGCAGCAAATAGCTGGGCTTTATATGAATGCGTCCCTACATTTTGGCAAAGTTTCAGCATATCAGTGATGGTTGAATCAGTTCGTGAATATGTGGAAGTCAAGGCCTGTTTGCAATCCTCATTTGCATTTTCATAGGCAAGTTGTTTCGAGATTAGCTTCCTTGCCTCCTCATTCTCTATCTGTCTCTCCAGGGCAGTCAGGAGCTGAGTGACAAATTCCGTATATGGCTCTTTCGCCCCCTGTCTGATTGAGGCAAAACCGGCTGTTGATGTGGGATCTCCCTTTTGTGGCAGTGACGTCCATGCCCTTATGACTATTGCCGCAACTTGTTCTAATGCCTGATTAGTGAGGGCAATCTGCTGAACTGTGGTCACATGATTTCCCTCTCCAACCAACATTTGCTGGGTGATATTAATGTTGGCCGTCCTGTTTTGTTGGGCCTTATTCACAGCCAGGCATCTCCATTCTGCCCTAAACAGCAAAAGATCACCCGGGGGAAATATACCACTTGCTAACTGGTCCCAATCCTTGGGAATCAGTCTCTGCTCTGCTATATTATTCAGCAAGACTTTGGTATAAGGCGCCTGAGTGCCATTCATCTTTACACTTTTGTGCAGGGCTTTGATATATTCCAAGGCTAATGGTTCATGTCTGTCCAGAACCCCTGGCTGGGCGCCCACTGCGGGATGCCCCCTGATTACGGGGTATAAAGAAGGGATTGGAGCTTCCTCTTCTGCCATTAATTGAGCCACCGCTATAGTGCGATATGTCTCTTTGTTGGGGGGATGTTAGTTGAGAGGTAGGTTGTCCTGGCCCCAAGGGCAGGGTCTGTCCCTCCAGACGTGGTGGTTCTGGGTCGATTTGCTCAAAGGGACACTTTGGGGCAGCAGCTGAGGCTAGCTCTCCTGAGGTTAGGGACTGAGGCTGTGTGGTAGTAGCTGGGGTCTGACCTCCCATTCTAAAAATTTGTGTGGCAGATGCCTGGCTGACCAAGATATTTCTGGGTGCCAGCCGTGTTAAACACATCCTTATTTTGCTCCACACCATTTGATCAGATACAGATGCCCTTGGGTCTGATTGTAGGGTTTTGCCTATCTTGTCCCATTTTTCCAAGTCTGTAGTTCCACTTCTATCCTGCTCCACCCAGGTACAGATTTTGTCCACTGTTTTGACAAAGTGTTTGACATCCTTTTTTTCAAATGGGTGGTCGTGCTGCTTCAGTAATGCTTTTAACTCTGAAGCCCATTTCTTTTGATAAGCTGACAAGCTTGAACCCATAATGGGAATATAGCTGGAAACTTCTATGTGTCTTTGTTCACCAAACTCACCCTGAAGACGCGCGTCAAGACCCTTATCAGGGTGGGGAGGGCGAAGAATGGCGTGAAGACGTCAGTTGTTTCTTGCTGTTGTGAGATTTCATCTGGAGGCAGTCCGGAGGCAGTCCGGAGGAGTGATTGCTCTGCTTTCTGTCTGTTCTGAAGGCAGGAATGCAGCTGCCGATGATTTCTTCTTGGAGTGTAGTTTTCTCGACCAGACACGGGGCACCATTAAAGATGTAGGGATTCCTTCACTGGGATATACAGTGGACCCTTGTATAACAGACAGCTTGTATAACATAAAATTTGTACAACATAAAAATTTTGGAGATAGGGGAAATTTGCTTAACATAATCGCCTATGGGGAAAATCCGTACAACATAAAATTGGGATCACTCCGTTTTCAATGCATTCCTATGGGAATTTGTATAAAGGAAAATTTGCTTAACATAATTTCATTTGGAACGAATTAATTCCTTTATAGAAGGTACCACTGTACTTAAATATGATTAATCTCCCTTAACCAGCTGGGAGATTAATAGTGAAGAAATGATGAGTACTCAAACACAGAGATCTTTTAGGTGCTTCGCCTCATGGAGTCGATCAGGGAAGCTTGTCGATGGTAAAAAGCTCCCTCCTCTCCTCAGCTAGACACTTTTATTAGTTCTTACAAATTACATACACGTCATCAGAGACCATCCAATCAACATACAGTTTATATCTTCTGAGCATGCTCTGTAGAATAGCATTGTCTAAACAACCTTTGAAATTCAGCCTCCCCCAGTTTTCAGGAGCCATTTTTAACAGAGGCCTGTATTAAGCTCTCATTGGTCAGCCTGTTACCCAATAATACAGTGTTCTTAGTGTGATGTAAGACTCCTCAGAGCTATGCTGCTAAGACATAGAGCTATAAATTCCCACAGTAACCCAACAGTGGGCCTGAAGAGGAGAAACTGGGAAGCCACAGGCCAGGAAGCATCTTCTAAAGCTACTGAGCCACATTATGTGGGAGGTTTCAAAGATTTCAACCTATTTCTTTGGAGACGACCTTTCTCTGGGGTCCACAGGAATGTCCCCTTTCTCTGAAAAGGCATCTCCACAGAATACCCCCATCTGCTGCCCCCCAAGTCTGAGGGAGGACATTGGACAGCTGCATCTTTAAAAAAAGATAAAACAGCTTTTCCAGGCCTTTGGCTCTCTGTGGAAAGTAATTCAAAAAAGGACCTTTCCCCAGCTCTGTCCCTTGTGCTCCCCTCCCATTCTCTCCTCTTAGTCGAAGCGAACGCCAGCTTTCCCTGTTCCAGGCAGAGTCCGTGGCCACTGGGCCCATGGCGGTCCTCAACCTGGACGTCTCCCCCTCCACCCTCATCCCCTTTTATGACCCAGACACAAGCGTGGTCTTCCTCACGGGCAAGGTGAGCGCGCGGGCGGACAGGTTGTACGTTGCGCCTGCTAGCATGCCTGTGGGGCATCTCGACACCCCATGGGCGAGATGGGGAAGGGATTTGTGGGAGGGATTTGGTTCGCCAGAAAGGGCCGGAAGGACCAGGAAGGCTGAGCAGAGCCAGGCGGTCAGCTGTGGCTGGTGCCCACCCCAGGCAACACACGTGCCAGCTTCTTTTCTCTGGCACCCGTGCAGGGCGACACGAGGGTGTTTGTGTATGAGGTGATCACAGAGGCGCCTTTCTTCCTGGAATGCAACAGCTTTGTCTCCAGCAACCCCCACAAGGTGAGGAGGGACCGGGGGGGCATTGCTGGGGGAGGCCATGGCTGTTCTTCCTCATACACCCCCCTCCCGGCACCCTTCCACCCTGGAGTCTTGAGCAACCTCCTTTGAGGACGGGTGCATATCTCTGTCTGTCTGTCTCTCTGCCTGCCTGCCTGCCCCCCCCCTCTCTGTGTGTGTGTGTGTGTTTTTCATTCAGCAGGGCTCAGCTGTGGCAGGACGCAGCTTTTCCTTGCTTGCCTCTTTGGTGGCCATCAGTGGTGGTCAGTGGCTGGTCTTGGCAACAATCCAGCATGGCATCCTGGGAGGGAGGGCAGGGGCTGCTATTCCCCAAGTCCGAGGAGTGATTTTGGACGGCTGCAGCTAAAAAATAAAAATAAAACAGCTTTTCCAGGCCTTTGGCTGTTCTTTTCCAAAACAGTTTCCTTTTCATCTCCAGACTCTGTTTCCCACCTGCCCCCTCGTGGCTTCCCCCAGTCACTGCAGAGGCAAAGTACTGCAGCAGCTGCTCAGGTTTCCAGAGGCTGCAGGGACATGAACTGGTGGAAGGGGGGGGGAGCATAGCCACCCCTACCGGCAGTGCTCCCGCCCGCCCGCCCCCCTCCGCAGGTGGCTGGGCCTCCCGACTTTCCATGCAGGCGGCCCTCACTCCTCTCTTGGCCTCTGCAGGGCTTCCAGTTCCTGCCCAAGACGGAGTGTGACGTGCAAGAGGTGGAGACCGCCCGTGCCTTGCGCCTCCGGCAGAGCTCCGTGGAACCCGTGGCTTTCCACGTGCCCAGGGTCAAGGTAGGAGGAGATGGGGCAGGCCCTCAGATCACCTGCTAGGCTGGGCTGGGGGTGGGGTGTGAGCATCACTGGAAGATGCACCGAGAGCCTCCCTGGGTGACGTCCACAAACGAGAGACCCCCTCCGCATTCACCCGTGGCAGATTAGGGACACGTTACTTTGCCCACGTCACGGGGGGGGAGGGGGGACCCCTCCCAGTTCAATGCTCAGGTGCTGATCCTAAGGAGGGTGATAGTAAGTAGTGGATGATGGGAGGATGGTGATGGTGGGGCAGATCCTTGCCATGCCACATAGTTGTGTCCTCCATCTTTACAAGCCGTAATAGTGGCCGAGAGCTTCGTGGGTGGGCAGCCAACAGCCCCAAGCAGTTCCCACAGATGTGCTGAGTCCTGTTGCCTGTGTGTGTGTGTGTATGGCGGGGGGGTGATGCTCTTCTGCCCTCTGGTCCCCCCCCCCCAGAAGGACTACTTCCAGGATGACCTCTACCCGGACACAGAGGTGTGGTGGGAACCAGCCCTCTCTGCCACGGCCTGGCTCAAGGGCTCAGATGGACAGCACCGCCGGATCAGCCTCCGGCCCAAAGAGATGACCCCTGGTAGGCCTCAGAGGGGGAGGGGGCAGCACTGCTGCTGAAACTGGGTCTCAGACAGCCTTTGGGCTGCAGCCTGTGGGTGCATGCCAGGGGTCTGTGGGGCAGAGATCATGCACCGGGGGGGGGAGGCTTGATAAAATGACCCAGTGCCCCCCCACTTGGCAGCCGGCCATCCTCTGGGTGTCAAAGGCTTGATGTAGAAGGGAGGAGGGCAGGGGTGGGAGACCCTCAGGCACCAGTGCCATTGGGGGGGATGGATGGGCAGAGGGCAGGTCTTCACGGGCAGGCCCAGCCCAACCCCACAGTCTTCGGGCTGTTGGAAGGGGAGATGGGGTCGGGTGGGCCAGTGGGTGGGCAGCTTGTGGCAGGTGCCTGGAGGAGCTGGGCCAGGGGGAAAGGCCCTTCGGAGGATGACCCCCCTCCTCTGGACCAGGGCCCTTCTACTCCTGCCACACGTGTGGTGTCTTTTGCAGTGAGCGGAGCTCCGAGGGAGGCTCCCAGCAGGAAGTACATCCCTTCCTCCGTCTACCTGGAGGAGAAGTCGGATGAGCAGAAGAAAAAGGAGGTGGGGACCACCCTGACAGCTCTGGCCACAGGACCTGGGGGGCGGAGGGTGAAAGAGAAAGGAAGTGTGGTGGCCCCTGGATGTGGCCAGCTCTTTTCTTTCCTAGGAAAGAAGGCATTGGATGCTTGCAGGGACCCCCTCCCTCCCTCCCTCCCTCCCTCCCTCCCTCCCTTGAGATATGCCCCCGCCTACCCCCAACCCCATTAACTTCTTGGTCCTCTGCAGCTGCTGAACGCCATGGTGGCCAAACTGGGCAACCGAGACGACCCCCTCCCACAGGACCTCTTCGAAGGCGTGGATGAGGAGGAGTGGGTAAGTGGGGGACACTCTCTCCGTGGACATGGAACCCACATGGGTGTGGACAGCGGGTGGCCTGGTTTCTCCTGCTTTTCCTCCACAGATGCTGCCTCTCAGCCTCTCTCTCTCTCTCTCTCTCTCTCTCTCTCTCTCTCTCTCTTACTGTAGGACTAATCCTTCTGGAAACTGGAGTTGGTGGCTACCACTGCCTGGCTTGCTCCCAGCTCCCCTTCGGCCTCCGAAGCCCCAGCAGGTGGCCTTCCTTCTTCATAGATCAGAGCACCCCCCCCCCCCGGGGCAGCCCCCCCCTCCAGAACAGCCTCCTCCTCCTCCTCCTCCTCCTCCTCGTCTTCCTCAGGGGGCCTTCTTGGCCATTTCATGCTTTTGCTGCACTGAGACCCACCCAAGGCCTGGCTGAGGGAGGAGGGCTTCTCAGCTCCTCTCCCCCTCCCTCTTCGGCAGGAGCCCAGGTGTTGGCCTCCCCCTTCAGGTGGCCTGTTTACAGCCGGCTCCAGGAAGCAGCCCAGCCCCCACCACCATCCTCACAAGAAGGAAGGAAGGAAGGAAGGAAGGACGGATTGCCTGGCTGTCCCAACCTTTGTTCCCCCTCTGCAGCACTGCCTCCCTGTTCTCCGGCCAGTCTGTGGCATGACGCGGCTGAGGCTCAGCTGAAGGGGCAGCCACGTCCACTTTATTATTGCCTTCAACCTTGTACTCAGTGGGCTGGCTTTTTGGAGAAGTAACATCCATCACAGAATGTGCCCGGCAACTAGCTGATGCTCCCATGAGTTCAGCTAAAGTCCTTCTGCCCAGCAGGGCCCCTCTGCTTTGACTTACTGGTGCTTTTGAAGAACCTAGCATGCCAATTTTATATTATTATTTTTGTAAGAGCTGTACTTGAAATTGTCTTCTGTCTTTCCAGCCTCCTCCACAGAAACAAGAACAACCTTCCACGACTGTTTCTGCCTCATTGTGTACTTGTGGGGGGAGGGTAGGACATCATACACAGTAGGAGGGGGAATTCATAAGGGTTCAGCACTCCAGCTGCAGATTTATGCATTGGTTAGTGAAGCAGGCCACCTACTGACTGTAGGTGATACTGCAGGGTTCTAGCAAACCTATCTGAATTACTTCGATGGTTACTGTGTTCAAAAGCTAGGTAACCCTCAGAGGCCTGGGTGGGTCTAGAATCCCCTTTGACAGGATTCCAGCCCTTTCATCGTCCATGCCCACTGATGTAGGGCAGGAGGAGGCAACCTCAGGAGGGCCGGAATCATTTCTCAGATTGGCGCTGCAGCCTGAGCAATGCAGCCCCCCTAGGGGGAGGGGCTATGGCAAGAGGTCGTGGCCAAAGAAAACTGCATATTCATATTCTTAATATTTGTTCCAAAAGTCGCAACAAATGTTTTTTGTTGACAGGAAAAAAGGATTCACACATTAAACATTGTTTTGAAAGTACAAAGGCAACTGTTTAAGACGTGGGAAGGTTTAATGAGGGGTCCCTAATAAGGTTTAATAAGTCTGTGAAGATTCTCAGTCATCCAGGTGAGTTTATCTGGAAGTTGAGTCAGGGTTACTGGACTTCTTTTTTGAGAGATAGAAACGTTTCGCTTAGTATCCATAGCCTTAAGGTGGATGCTGAAGCCTAAGGTGCTGAAGCCTGTCAAGAATGGGTCATTCACCTTAAGGCTATATGTATACTATTGTCTCCCTAAGGAGCCAATTCAGGCCATTGTTCATCTTATGAGCTTAATTCAGACCAGGGTGACAAGAGGTCGAAGCTGTCTGACTATAAGATGGAGGACTCGCACTAGCTGTAATCAGACTGAGGAAGCTGTTTGGATGAGCAGGGAAACGTTTCTATCTCTCAAAAAGAAGTCCAGTAGCCATGACTCCACTTCCAGATAAGGTTTAATAAGGGGCGGGGCCGCCGTGACTCCGCCGGCGCGGCTTTCCTTTCCCGCGGCGCTTCCACCCCCGACCGCCAGGGGCAGAGAGCGCCTCCTCTCCCACAGCCTAGAGCGGCGAGAGGGCGGCAGCTTCCGGTGCTCCCATGGCCGCTCCATTCGGCCCGGCCCTCCTCTGTGGTGCCTTCCTTCCTAGCGCGGGGTGTCCCTGGCGAGCGCGCTCTTCCGCCGCCGGGAGAGATGGTGAGGCTTGCCGCCGCCGCCGCCGCCGCCGCCGCCGCGCCCGAGCCCCCCTCCCTCCGCCCCCCTCGAGCCCCGGAGGAGACCCCGGCGCCCCCCCCCCCGGGAAGGAGGACCCAGAAGGACCCACTCCCTCGGAGCCCCCTAACCCTCCCCCCCACACCGCCGGACGCCCGGGTTCCTTCCTCGGGGCGGGGGGAGGAGGAGGGGGTTTGAGCTCCAGTGGGGGGTTGGGGGATCTGGGGTTCCTTCTCTCCCCTCCGCAACTCAGGGACCCCAAAGTTCCCCCCAGCGCCCCTCCCTGCCTCCCGTTGAGGGCATGGCAGGTGGGGGAGGGGGGCAGGCCAGCCCCCTCCCCCATATCGAGCATCAGCCTCTTGCCCCCCCCCCGCCGCCTTCCTTCTCCTGCTGGTTCCCCTTGGCGGGAGGGGCATTGCCAGGGGGCCAGGCGGGGTCCCCTGCCGCAGGAGAGGGGCCCGAGCGACCCCCCTTCCTCTCAGGGGTCCGGGGTGGCGGTGGGAGCGGGGGTGGGGTGGGGTGGGGTGGGGGGCACTGGATGGCGGTGACCCTTGGCGGCTCTCCTCCTCCCCGTCCAGGCCAAGTACTTGGCGCAGATCATCCTGGTGGGGGTGCAGGTGGTGGGCAGAGCCTTTGCCCGGGCGCTGCGGCAGGAGTTTGCAGGTGAGTCCCGCGGAAGGAGCGGGGTGGGTGGGGTGGCCTCCCTGGGGGTCCCCCTGGGAAGCCTTCAGCCCCGGCATTTGCCCTCTTGCACCACTAAGCCTGGCAGCGGTGGGGTGTGGGGGAACCATTTGTGCAAAAAGCTGCTGCTTTCCAGTGCGGGGGATGGGCGGGCAAAGGCTCCTAGGAGCAGCCCTTGCCTCTGGGCAGAGAGAAGCGGCGGCGAGGGGTTGTGTGTGCGTGTGTGTTGCCTGCTGTTGAGCCGCCCCAAGGATGACAGGCCGCAGGGAGGCCCCAAGGCCGCTCCTTCCTGGGCATGGAGGCAGCGCTGGGGGAACCGAAGGGGGGTCACCCAGGCTCTCTCTCTCTCTCTTTGCAGCCAGCCAGGCAGCCGCAAGCGCAGGGGGCCGCTCGGGGTCGCAGTCCACCACCACTTCCAGCCTCTCCGGGATCAGCCTGCAAGAGGCTCAGCAGATTCTCAACGTCTCCACACTTAGCCCAGAGGAAATTCAGAAGGTGAGCTCTTCTGTGACTTTGGGGGTTGGGGGTTATGGGTGGCCACCCTGAAAGGGCGGAGAGACCATTCTCCTGGAGCAGCACCTCCCAGTCAGCCTTGGACACCCCTGGTAGTCTCAGCCCTCATCGGGGTGGCACCTAGCGAGCCCCTGGGTGGATGAGAACCACCGTGGGATACTAGCCACTTCCAGGAGAGCCCGGTGCCACCCCTGCCGGGGGTTTTGGGCCAAAGGCGTAACTCAGGAAAAAGCAGACACTCAACGTCTGCTCAGTCCTTTGAACTGCAACTGTTGAACCTCTTATCGTGACATGCAGTGGATCAGCCAGTGGCAGCAGTTAGGAGCCAGGGGGCCTTTTTTGCCCTCATTCTGCTCAGAAGCCCCCCAGGAACATTTAACCAGCCACAGTGGAAGGTAGACCTGGATCCACCTGGTCCTCTACCTTGTGCTCCATGTCACATACACACCGATCCTCCAACTGTGCTGTTATACGCATGTTGAGATTCCAGTGGTTTGGGGGCAATGTTGCTGATACTGCTGTTGTTGCACATGCTTTTCCTTGGCAGAACTATGAGCATTTATTTAAAGTGAATGACAGATCTGTGGGAGGCTCTTTCTACCTGCAGTCCAAGGTCAGTGAGGGGACCCTTGGTCTTGCCGGCAGGAGGGGGTTGGGCAGGGCTGCATATGGCCTGCGCCAGTAGCACCCAGGCCCATCATGCCAGCTCCTGCCTTTTGATGTCAGGGTGTGGGCTTTTCTCTCCCTGCCCTCAGTTCCTTTGCCAACAAGGGAGGTTCATAAGTCATCCCTACCTATTAAAAAGCTAGGAAACCCCATGTTTATTCCCCGAGGCTCCCCAAAACATTCTGCTTTCTATAACTCCAAATCAGGAGCTTTGGTGACCCTTTATGGGCCGACTGAAATGCAATCAGTTGGTTGACTGATAAATCCAGCCACCCACCCTGTCCTTGGGAATTTCTATACAGCCTCTTGCCTTTTTGTCTCCGGGATTTCTGGGTGACTTTATCTGCCTCCTTGGGGTGTGTGTGTGGGGGGGTGTAGACTGAGGAGGCAACAGTGCAGGTTTCTTCTCCCCATTCCCCCCCCCCCAGCACTTTTCCTGGAAGCTGATGGAAGGGTTTTTCCCTGGTCCAAAGGGGTAGGCTACACCCCAGGCTCCTTTAGAGTCTGTGGGTCATCCTGTCTGCAGGGAACCCCTTGCCTCAGCTGACCCCTGGCCCGTGGGACAAGCCCTCAAGCGCCACCCCTCTGCCCCACAGGTGGTCCGCGCCAAGGAGCGTCTAGACGAGGAGCTGCAGATCCAGCCCGAGCAGCCAAAGGAACAGGACTCAGAGCGCAAGCCAGGCACGTAGCCGTGTGGCGGCGGCTGTGGTGGCAGCCTCTCCCCAGCGCCCCCTCGCTAAATTATAGCTCTCCAATAAATGGTCCTTGTCTAACCCCTGCCTGTGACCACCGTCTTCTGTTCAGGGGGAGGGAGGGAGGGCAAGGGTCTTGCAAGGAGCGTCTCCCTCCTCTCCTGGGGCGCGCCTTTGTCTGGCTGCGGGGGGGGAGGGTCGTCGCTATTATTGGCTCTTGGAGCGTGGCAAAAGAAACGCTTGTTTGGGCTGAACTTCTCTGCATCCAAGAGGGATTACTTTGGCTCTTCTCCCAAACTGTGGTGAATTTCCCGGGCCTGAAGCCTGCCAAGGCATGTTTTGGGAGCGTGCTGGCCGTCGGTGGCCCCGGTTATCTTTGGAAGCCCTCCATCCCTGTCATTTCCACCGGGCCTGCAGCCCCCTGGCAGAGCAGGCCCCCTTACACCCATGAGGGGGCATCCCCACCACTACCCCCCCTCCCCCGCGGCCATGTCGGAGGCAGGCAGTCCTGGGCTAGGGATCATGGTGGGACTGGTGGGGCTGAGAGGTGCCCCCTTGAGTACTTGTGAGCCTGCCCTTGGCCACCAAGTGTGGGGTGGTTTTCGGTAGCCTCTGGTTTACCGTCACCTTCCTTGGAGCGCTGTCTAGTTTGGAGCTGGTTCACGTGGCCTTTGTTTCTGACAGCTGAAGCACGTTCCCATGAGGAGGACAGCCCATGGCAGGAGCCTAGCCCTCATTTCTTTCCCGAAGCCAGGATTGGGTTCTCACTGCTTTGGTTCAACACCCACCACTTAAATCTCACACTCACACCCCACCCTCCACACAGGCACATGGGAGATGTTTTGGATCCACTTTATTGTTTCTGTAACAACCCTCCTCTCTTCCCCGAGGGTCAGTTCAGGTCAAGTCATAGCTTATCTCTTTCTGTCTTAAACTAAGCTAACAGTGACGGAGGTGAAAGGAATGATGTGGGGGGAACCCAACATAAACTACAATAGAAAGGCACTTAGAAACTGTTAAAAATACGGACAGCCTGGGAGGGGAACGACAAAGACAGAAAATGCAACGGATACGTACGCCGGCTGGCTCGTAGGCCTGGTCAGTTAGCCAAACATGCTGGGCCGCCATTGGCCCTGGTTGGGATGCTATGTGGCTTTTAGCCTGGATGGGGGTGTGATTGTGCGCGTGCACACATAGACACACACACACACACACACAGAGCCACACTCTGCCGTCTGCCGAGCAATGGGGAGGCCAGCTCCCGTCAGCCGAGTGGGACAGGGTCCCAGCTGCCTTAAAAATGAGGAAAGGGAGGGGGCATGAGACAGTCCAGGGGGGGCATGGTGTGAAGAAGGGGCAGCAGCTGGAAACCCTCTGAGTTGGAAGCCCGTAGAAGCAGGGGCCCCGCAGAAAAAGGGGGTCACACAGAGGTACATGGGGACCCCTTTGTACAGGAAGAGGGCGTGGGGTCATGGTGTCACCCTCCCAAGTGGGGAGGGCAGTCAAGAGGTTAAGGGAGGGGCTCTTCTGGCAAGACCTTGGGGAGGGGGTGGCCCCTTCCTCTTGCTTTCTGGGAGACGAAGGCGTTGGCAGAACCACAGGGGCGGCTTGTTCATTGCCCCCACCCACCCAGACCAGGCTCTTCACTTGCTTCTGCCTCCTCATGGCCCCTGGTCTTGTGGAGAAGCTACCACATGCCTTGCTTGAACCCGGCACCCAAGGGGAGGGGGGGGCTTGCCAATCACCCCCACAACAGCCCTGCCAGGTGGGCCAACCTTTGGCCAATACAGGTGAGGACAACAGTCACAGATTGGAGCAAGAGGCCTGTCGGGTGGGTTCTGCTCTTCACATCTTTCCGACGCCACCATCCAGCCTAAAAAAAGCCAGGAAGGGTCCGGATGGAGCCCTCACCTCGCCTGCTGAGAAAAGGCCAGAGGGAGGCAGGGTTTCCTTTTTTTTTTTTTTTTGTTGGGGGAGGGGAAGCGCTCCTTCCCTCAACCCAAATCCCATGCTGCCCCCAGGGGTTGCAGTGCAGCATTCTATCAAACACATTGCTTTTAGGGGGAATTGACTATTTCAGTTCCTCCACGTCAGGGAAAGCCGTTGCAGTGCAGCACACCCGGGGAGGGGGGGGTGCCTTGTCACAGGGGTGGGGGTGGGCCGAGCTGGGCACAGTCCTTCCTAGTGGCATTTGCAAGGGTGGGGGGAGGGTGCTGAAGGGCAGTAGCCCCGGCCCAGTGAGCAGGCGTGAAGGGGGATGGGGCGGGGGGGGTTAGTAGCAGCTGCCTACCTACCAGCAGCAATCCTCCTGCCTCCCCCTGAGCAGCAGCCGCGTACCAGAGGCAGACGCTCCACAGCCACTGCCACCCCTGCCCCCAAAAGGAAACCTCCTGGCCAGGCAGAGGACAAGCAGGGGGGTGATGAGGACGGGCCCCCTGCGTCTGGATGTGCAACCCCAAAAAGGGTGCATGGGGGGGAGTCCCAAGGCAGGCCCTCCCCCAGCTGCTGTGTTTCTACTTGTTTGGAGTTAGTTGCCTAGGGAAGGCAGTTGGGGGGAGGGTGAAAAGGATGGAGGAGCGGATGAGGGAAGCACCCCCACTGGAAAGCCCCAGGAGGGGGAGGGGCCCTTGACCCCATGCTAGCCAGTCTGGGCTCCCCAGCCCCTCTTCTTCCGGCAATCGTAGCCAGATGGCAATGGGGTCAGATCCTGGCTGCTGCTGCTGCTGCTGCTCAGGGAAGCCAAGCGTATTGCTTCGTTCAGCAGAGGTGGGCTCCTCTGTCATTTCAGGGGTGGGGGCTGAGTGCCTGAGGGGGAAGGGGTGAGCCGAGATCAGCAGCAGGGCCGAGACACAGTGGGGGTGGGGGGAGTGCTCCCTTCTGCTCCAAGACAGCACTGCTTCTGCTGCAGGAACTCCCAGAAGGGCAGCCCTGGAGGCAGCCCCACAGACCCAGGAGCTGGTGGTGCCTTCTGCCTTTCCTGCATCCAAAGCCAGCAATCTAGAAAAGCAAGTGCGCAACAGGACTCTCGGCTGGTGGAGGCCACGAGGCACTGAGAGACCACCAGGGCCAAAGCAGGACGCAACGGAAGGAAGCGCCCTCTTGGCCTTGGAAAGGGGGCAGCCGCCTCGGCTCAATGGTTTTTCTGGGACAAACCCAAACTGCTCCCAACAACCACTGCACTGGCGGCGGTCGTCACCTTCCTCCTCCTCCTCCTCCTCCTCGTCTCAGTTCACCACCGCTTGCTTTAGCAAGACGGAGCCCGTCGGGATCACCACCCAGCCTGGGGGGACTGCCTCGGAGGGGCTCCCCACAGAGTTCATGCCGGTGGAGAGGTCCAGAACCCCCCCTGGCAGCAGCGAAAGGGCCTCGGCCGCGGGCCTCAGGCGGGCCACCTCAGTCCGCTCGTTGGCCTCCTTGCAGCTCTGGGGGCCGGCAGCCCGGGCTCCCCCCACACCGCCCCCGCCTTTGACCAGCTGGGCCGCACTCCCGAGGCTCCTCCCAGCACTGGACTTGGCGGAGGCACCAGCCAGCAGAGAGACGATGGGCAGCCCCAGGCGGCTGGCCGCGAAGGGGGAGGAGAGGAGGGAACTCTTGGCCAAGTTCAGAGGGGCCAGCATGGGGCTGGGGAGGCCCGCAATGCCCACAGTGCCCAGCCCCCCGCCCCTGCTGGCGGCACAGGCTAAGGTGCTGAGGTCCAGGGGGCCCGAGGTGAGGGGCAGGCCAGGCAGGCCGTGGCTGCCAAAGAGGGCGGCTGGGTTGGGGATGATGAGCTGGGCGCCGTGGAGGTATGGCGAAGGCCCGTCGGCCCCCGTGACCAGGGCGGGCTTGCCGGGCGGGTGGAGCTTCAGCAGCTCCTGGTGCTCGTGGGAGATGAAGTGGCCGTGGGCCTTGATGTGCTTCCGGAGGGAGCTGGGGTCCGTGTAGCGCTTGTGGCAGCCGGGCATCTTGCAGTAGTAGGGCTTGTCCACGTAGTGGGTGCGCGTGTGCTTGAAGCGGTCGCTGGAGTTGGAGTAGCGCTTGTTGCAGCCTTCGTAGGGGCAAATGTAAGGCTTCTCGCCTGCAAGGGAAGGAGGGAAGAGGGCATGGGACGGGGGTGAGTGAGGGGCTGCCCTGTACAGTGAGGCTGCACCGCTGCAGAGGCAGCCCCCCCAGGACAGCAACGGAGAAGGGAGGGGATGCCGCAGGGAGGGGCCGAGGGAAGGCTCCTAGTCTAGAGGCTTGCCTGCGGGCATTGCTGGCAGGGCGGGAGAGGCGGCCCCAAGCGGAACGGTGCCAGGGCTGCCAGTGGGAGATCCCACCAGGGAGAATTTGGGTGCCTCTGCTCACCTCCTGCCGCTTTGGGGTCAGCGGAGGCTGGGCCCCACAGGAGTGCTGTGATGGCTCTGCAAAATGTTCAGCAAATCTTGCAGGGGGACCTAAGTCATGAGGAACCCTGGCTCCCTGTGCACCCACCCACCCCTCCCCTCCTGCCTGCCTGTGGCTGCTGTCATCCAACCTGGCCCTCCATCCCGGGTTTAGGGGGGTGAGATTCTAAGCCAGTACCATCTACTATCCCCAACTGACCTACAGGATCTGACTGTGACTGCTGAGCATTTAAGTGGGAAACTTGGAGACTGGGTGCCATCACTTAATCCCATGCCTTAAAACTTACCGTAGATGAAAAGTCAGAAAAGCAGGCTGGCTTTTCGTATGCTGCAAAAGTCCCCCCTCCCCCCCCCCCAGGGGGGCAGGAGGTGAGGAAAGATTGTCCTAGATTGGTGGGAGGATCCATCGTGTCAGAAGGCCACTCCCTCCCTCTGTCAAGGGACTGCCAGATTCCCCCCTCCGCAAGAGGACCAGGAGAGTTCTCCAAGCTCACCTGTATGAGAGCGGTTGTGGATCTTCAGGTTCTCCAGCCGAGAGAAGCTTTTGTTGCAGGTGGGGCACCGGTGGGGCTTTTCGTTGGTGTGTGTGCGGATGTGGATCAGCATCTTGTACCTGCAGGTGGAGGGGGGGGGAGAGTCGTCTATGGAAAGAAGAGCCCGAGGGCAGCAAACCGGCCGGTGGTGGGTGGGGTGGGGCAGGGGGTGGGGGTGGGGTGGGCTAGGCTAGGGGGCTTGTGCCTCTTACAATCTCTGAGGGCCGCACTTCCTGCACCTGAGGACAGAGGGGTGGGAAATGGTGGAAAGACCAACACTGCAGGTCCTCCTCCTTCACTCAGGGAGTTTTAGGGTTGTCGGATGGAAAAAAAGGCCCTGGGTCCCCAGCCCAGCCTACTCCCCCCCCCAACACACACACGGATGTGTGATTTGAGAAATGTTGATGCCACAAAGGAAAAAAAAATCCACTGCAAGGAATTTGCAGGCAGGCATTTGAGGAAACGTTGACATCTAGGCAATATTTATTTTCTTACTGGAATGTGGTCTAAACAAAAATGCTTCCTTTTGTAACTTTGTATATGAATGTGTATTTGAAGTTTAAACCAAGTGTAACAAATTGCAACTTTGTGCATATCGCCAGAGAGCTCCAAGCTGCCCTTCCCTTTGCACTCCCCAAATCCAACTGGAGTGGGGTGGGTGGGTGGGTGGGGGCATCTCTGATTTGGCCAGCTACTTGACCAAAATCACCAACTGTGGTGAATCTGGAAAGCGAAGCTTTAGAAGCACTGCATTTATTGCAAAAACAACCACTCTGTTGAGTCCCATCCCCCACAGTTCCCCTCGGAAGCCTGCTTGCAGGGGGCCCCAGCCCACTTGCTGGCTGTCTGTGTGGCCAAGGGCCTGGTTACCTGGCATTGAAGCCCCTGCCATGGCGAGCGCAGCCCTCCCAGTGGCAGCAGTAGCCAGCATCCTTCTCCGGCTTCACGTGGAAGTCATTTACGTGGTCTACAAGGTCTTGCAGGAGATCAAAGAGTTGGTTGCACTGCGCAGAGGAAGGACAAGGACCCAGGGGTCAGCGTGGCAGCTAGTGAGCCCCTTCCAGCTCAGGGTCGTGCATCTTGGCCCTGGGGAAATCCTTTCCCCCCCTCCCCACCAGCCCCAGCCCCCCCCTTTCAGTTGGCCTGGAGGCCAGCCTGCGCCTGGCGCTGCTCACCTTTGACCACTGGCACACCAGCTGCTTGGGCAGAGGCAGCTCCGGGGGCAACCGCTTCTCCTTGGATGGCGTCAGGAAGGCTGAGGAGGGCAGCTGTAAGGCACCCCCCGCATTCAAAGGGAGGAAAAACTGGAAGGAACTCCGCAGGCCGTCGATGTAACGCAAGGACTGAAGGTCCTGGGGAAAGGAGAGGCGCCTGGAAATTGAGCTTCGGCCCCAAAAGGTGGGCAAATCCCCCCCCCCCGCTGGTTGAGCTGTGCCACCTCACCCTGACTGGACAGGGGCCTGGCTGTGACCCTCCCTCAGCCCCTGCCCTATCAGCCCAAGAAGTCCATTCCCCAGAGGGCATCTTAAGAGGTGGCCACCCACAGAGCAGACGGTTCAGCTCCCATGATTGCCCTTCAAAGGTAAAGATCACCGGGAATATTCAGCTGGCTTTGCCCACAGCAGGAGGGCGGCTGCCTCCGCAGGAGACCCCAGACCCCTTTCAAAGGGAGCGCCTTTCCGCTGCCTGCCTGTGCGTGGGAGGGGCAGGGTGCCTTGCCTTTCCCCCAGCCCACCCTACAGGAGTGTTGTGATGGAAGAGCCTGGGAGAACCTCCAGAGCTTCTCAGGCCAAGGGCAGAGCTCCATGTAGGGACACCCGGCCACAAGGAGCAAGCCCTTCCCCAGAGAAAGGCAGAGGGGAGGGGGGGTCCTTTGCAACCTCTTCCCCCTCGCCATCCCTTGCAACTCACACTGAGGCTGGAGGGGTTGACCAACTCCCCACGGCTCTGCCTGTCTGGGGAGAGCGAGGCGCAGCCGCTGGGGGAGTCCAAGGCCAGAGGAGCAGGAGAGAGGCTCAAGTCAATGGTGGGAGGTGAGGAGGAGAAGGGGGCTTCCCTCTTGTTATGGCATTTGGAGTGTGACGGCAAACCTGGGTGGGGAGAAAAGAGGGGAGGCGCCAGGAGGGGGCTTGAACGAGCAGCCGAGGCACAAAAGGCCCAAGAGCAGCTCCCTCCCTGAGTGGGGAACTCACTGTGTGTCGGGGATCCAGGAGAGCCCGGGCTGGGTGTGGTGGCCCTGTCCTCTGCTGGGCGGCGGTCCTGGCGCTTGGTGCCACCCAGGGAGGTCTGACCGCCCTTCTCCCGCGCCACCCGGAGCTTGGAGATGCTCAGCTTGAGGTCAAGGGGTTCGTCCAGGGAATGCATGGCGAGGGGACAGGCCACTCTTGTCAGTTCAGTGGGGTGGACGCTGCTTTGGGGGCTCCTCAACCTGATGAGGGGGAACAGCAGTTGAGGTGGAAACCCCACACACACGACATCCAACATCTCCAGCATCAAGAATGAGGAATGCTTGCCAGGAGTGGCGGCGGCATTCCTGGTCTCCGTGCAGGCACAGCTCGCCACCTTCCCAACCCCCCATGCCAGGTGGCACGTCCCCTGCATCTTTGGCCATGTCCCTTTACACACACACACACACACACACACAACCAAGGAGGAGAGCAGCTTGTTCCAAAAGGCCAAGGGGGTTGAGCCTCTGAAGCCATATGTTGAATGGAGATAGTCCCGTTTCACCCCACCCCTCAATGCCAATGCCATGGGTACAGTGGGCCTCTGCCGGGCACGGCTCCTCTGCCAGTCGAACCCTGGCCATCAGGCCACCCAAAAAGAAAGGCCTGCAACAGCCGTGGAGGCAAAATGGAAGCCAAGGTCTGACCCAGAAGAGTGCAGCAAGCAGCCCCCAGGAGCTGGTGATGGAGGGGGTGGGTTTACCCCAGCTCTCCAAAAAGGGGCAGCTGCAGAGGGTTAGGCAACAGCTGGCTGGGAAGCAAAGGGTCACAAGAATTGTTGCCACCGCTGGGGCTGCAGGGCTGCCTCTCCCCTGGGAGCCCCAAGGGCCTGGCCAGAGGGTGGCCGGCAGACCGACATTACTTCCGCGTGGAGAAAAAGCAGGCTGTGGCTGCTGGGAGGAGAAGCTGTCCTTTCAGTTCTCCCTCCTACCGTCTCTTGAGAAAGAGAACATGCCTCTGTCTAGTCAGAAACAGGGTTTTTTTAAAACAAAAAACATTAAGACAGGCTCTCCAGGTGGGCCAGGGCCCTCTCCTCGGAGGCTTTCCCAGAAGGAGCTGTTAGTCTGTGCAAGAATATCAGACCAAAAGACAGGGGGGAGCAGAGACAGAGAGGGACTCGGCCACGGTGGCACCTTAAAGGCTCGTTGAAGGTGAGCTTTCGTGGACCAAGTCTGCTTCATCCAACGTTCCAGTGGGGCAATGTAGCTGTTAGGGTTGCATGTGGCTGTGATCCTCCTTGAACTTCTCCCAAGAACCATTTCTCTAAAATATAGTGGTTGGTCTCTAGGGTGACACATGGTTTTAACTTCATGTATTTTACGTTATTTGTGCTCCGGTCACACCAGAGTGCTGCAGCTGCTCCTGCAGGCCTGGGGACCCCTCCCCATTCTTTCATCCCTTGAGCCAGCACAGCCTGGCGTGACCCTGAAGCTGGTTGAGGTCAGGGCAGCAGGGGCTGGTTTACTGGGGGGGGGAGAGCGCCTGGACGCAGAACGGGGGAGAGGGAGGGCCAGGAATGTTCTGTTCATCCTAAACCACAGAAAGAGCTCTGCATCCTGCTTGAGGGAAGCTTAGGAAGACCCCAAGGGAACCGCTCCAAATCCAGAATTGGGGGGGGGGGGAGAGAGAGAGAGAGAAAGAGCAAGGAACAGCAGCCCTGCCGCCTCCCCAGCCCAATTCTCCTGCTCAGTCTTCACTCTAAACACTGTGGGGGAGGCGGGGGCCAGGGATGGACCGGATACCCGCCTCCCCCCTCTCCCGCCGCCCTTGGGACAAACGCAGCACACGTCCACCCCTCCCGGAGCCAGGTCCCGCCTGGCACGTGTTCGGCCTACCCCCCCCCCCGCCGCTCCTCCCTGCCCTGCCAGGCCCTCCCAGGGTTGTTCCGGGTGAGCGCCGGAGCCCAGAAGCGCCGCTTGGCCTCTCCAGCCGGAGGGGTGGGGGGAGATATGGGGGTCTGAGGGGGGGCGACTCTTCCTCCTCTGGAGAAAGGGGCCTCCCGAGAGGCAGGGCAGAGCAGCGCATCCCCCCTTCCTCCTCCCAGCGCCCCATTTGCACCGCCAGCAGCAGCCCCCTTCCCTTCCCCTGCCCGCGCCTCCGCCTCGATTGTTCCCCTGCGGCGCTGACTCTCCGCCCCCCGCCCCGCTCCGTCTGCGGCGGCCAAGACCCGCCGGCCCTTGGCCTCGGCGGGAGGAGGGGAAGGAAGCCGGGACTTCCAGCTCCGACGGGCGGGGAGGGGGGGCTGCCCCGACTCTGGGGGTCCCTTTCTCGTGAGCCGGTCACGCCCCCACCCTCGCGGCGGCTGCCCGGGCAGGTGAGGGAGTCGCCTCCAATCCCCCGCCCCACCTCGGAGCAACCGGAAGCCCTTGGCTCCCCGCCGACGGCTATGCGCCCGCGGGCGGCAAGCTCCGGCCGGCCAGAGGCTGCTGGGGAACCCGGGCGCCCGGGGGAGCAGCAAGCACACCGCCCCCGAACCAGCCGGGAAAGGAGAGCGCAGCCCAGGGAACTCACCGTCACAAGAAATCCGGAGAATTCAAAAGGGATTTCAGGGAGAAGAAAGCCTTGCTTCTCCTTGATTTTTTTCTCCCTGAGAAACTGCAGAGTCCTCACTTCTGGCACTACTGAAGAAGAAGAAGGGTGGGAGGGCCTTTGCCCGCCCTGCTCCCTTTGTGCCCCTTCCCTGGGTAAGCAAGGAGCGCCACCAGCCTCAAGTAACTGGTTGGTGCCCCCTTTTCCCTTGCTACATCCAGGTCCCACCTCCCCCCATCCCAGGACAGTGAGGGGCCAGGGGATACAGTAAAACACACACACACCCGCGCGCCACAGAGTCTAGCCTCGAGGTCCGCTTTTCGTTCATGATGGAAGGTGGAAGGGAGAAAGAATATTGTCCACCCCAAGGAGGGGAGCCATGAGCTGAGTCACGGTCAGCCCAGGGCTTTTGGCCCGGAAGACGCTCCAAAGGGTGGGACCCAAGTCAGATTCCCTGCAGTACGGGGCAACACACACACTCATAGGCACACCGCAAACCACCTTCTACACAACAGTCTAGAAAGACAGCCTGAGGCCTGGAAAGAGAGCCTGTCACCCCCACGGATGCCCCCGCCTCGCTCACATACATGGGCTGGTGTACCCTTTCAAAACACATCCACTGCTCACAGCCGCTTGTGCCAAGGGAGATGGGGGGGGGGGGCAAGGCATCTCCACAATAGCCGCCCTGGAAGGCCTGTTCCACTGGGCACCCCCAATCTACTACTCCTCGCGGGTGGCCTGCACTTCTGGCTGGTGGTTTCCTCGCCCCCACCCCCGGCTTCCAGGGGGAGCCTCCGGAATGAAAGTGGGTGGGTCCTGCAGGAAGCCTCTTCCCTGATCCAGAGCAACCCTTGGCTCAGCGCTCCTGCCTCCTGCCTCCTTCCACCCCATGCCAGCAGCCTCAGACTGGATTCCTGAGCTTCCCCCAGGAGCCAGGCTGGGTGGGGCCCTCTGGATGGGAAGGAACTCTCTCCCTCCGCCCCCCTCCCCGACTCTTCCGTGGCGGCTGCCAAACCAAACTGGCCCCAGAGCACCACATTCCTGGGAATGAGCCTTCCTCCCATCCAGAGGAACCGGAATAGGCAGAGACCTGTGGCCTCCTGGCTCCCTGTGCCTGTGAAAACTGCCCTCCTAGGCCCAAAGCGGACCATCAGGGAGGGAAGGGGGGACTTTGGGCCTGGAGAAACCTCCCCACCACTGCTACGCTTGCCTTTTCTCCCTGCTGATGCTGGCAGGGGTCCCGCCTCCCTCTGGGGCTAGGTTGCAGCTCCTCCGCCAGTTAGCCACAGGAATCTCCCCCCCCAGGACCTCAAGGATGGACCCCCAGGCCCCTCCTCCCCTTAGCCCTGCAGGGCAGAGAGAGTCCCAAAGGTTTTAAGAATTCCAGGCAGACTTTAGAGCAAGTCAGTCTGCAGGGTTTGGCTCCGAATGAGAGGGAGGGGCCTGGCTCTGCAATATGCAGTGCCAGGGAGGTTCAGCAACAGCTGCCGGGGCCCAGTGCTCAGCTGGCCCACCTCAGAGCCACCACCACAGCCACTTCCACCACCACCACCACCACCACCACCACCACCACCACCACCCCAGCCCTGACTCACATCAGCCCCTACCAGGCAAGCCTGGATGTGGTCAGGAGGCCACCCACCCACCAGCCCTTGCTGGCACTCCTCCCGCCCTCCGTGGCTGCCTGGGGTCAGCACCCATCTCCTCCAAGCAGCCAGGAAGGGGAAATGGATGGTGTAGACTCCTTGGTCCTCCCTGCCATGCCTGGGATACCCGCACCCTTGTTTAGGCTGGGGGGGGGGTGCTTCTTCCTGCCCTATTTGGGGATGGGGGCCCTCTGCAGGGCAGCAGCTCACTAGGTCACCTACTGGCCTAGCCTGTGCTGCAAGCAGCAGTAGACGCTAACAGAGAGGGCCAGCTGGGCTTCCTCTGGGCGAGAGGTTCGCGCCGCCTGGTCCAGTTGTGAGGGAGAGCCCAACCCCCCACGAAAGCCAAGTCCAGCCAGAGTGATCTGCTCTGCTCCCAGCCTGACCCTCACCTTCATGGTGTCCCAGTGGAACCCAGGGGGCAGGTGGAGGGGGCACAGACAGGTCCTGTCCCTTTGGGACCAAGCAGCCAAGGTCACCTCAGCCCTGCTGCTCAAGTCGGGGGGCGGGGAAGGGGAACTGCAGCCCAGCTGCCTCTTGGTGCTGCTGCTCCAGAGACACGTAGCTGCTGCTTCTCCTCCTCCTCCTCCTCCTCCTCCTCCTCCCGCCATGGGACTCCCCTGCCCCCCCCCCCCGCCGCTCCCTGTGACCTCAGCTGAGCCTTCCCCAGCAACACCTGCTCCTCTCTGCCCAGCCTCCCTGGTGTCTGCCCCAGAAGGACAGCCTGCGAACCCCCTGCAAGCACACACACCCCCGGATCCAGTCCTGGCTCCACCACGGAAGGAGAGGGACATGGGGGTGGGGGGGGGGGGAGAACAAATGGGCAGCCTGGAAAGTAAGGGGGGGGGGGGCAGCAGCCAAGGGAGCAGAGCCAGTTTCTCCTGGAGAATGGCTGTGCCTTGTGAGAGGAAATGAGAGGCACCTGCAGGTATCGGGTGGCCTGGCATGAGGAGCCAGCCAGCTTCCCAGGGCTCAGAAGGGCAGGAGGCCACGGGGGGGGGGGCGGCGGCAGCTCATGTGAGGAGGAAAGGAGTCTAGCCACGTGCGAGGAAAGCAGAGCACAGCAGAGCAGCCCGAGAGTGGAAGGGACTGCCATAGAGAGCAGGGGTGGGGCTGGGGGTCTTTGAAACAGAAGCCGGAGAGCCCTTCATCGGGGGGGGGGGGCTGGGGGCTGGGTCAGACTAGGTGACCTCTGGTGGAATCCCTCCAAGCTGTCCTGCATTGTGGGCAGTGAGTTCCCCAAGAGGATTCAGGTCCTCCCTGCCCCACCCACCCACCCACCCCAGGACCTTGCTGCCAGCAGCCTTCTACGCCCCCACACTGGGAGCAGCTGCTTCAGAGACACGGCCGGCTCCTTCCTGAGCCTCCTGTGGTCATGAGATGCTTCCCAGGCAGAAAGGGAATTGGGGGGCTGGGGGAGAGGGAGGGAGGGAGGAAGGGAGAGAGAGAGAGAGAGAGAGAGAGAGGAACAACTTCTGCTGGGCTGGAAAAGGCCTCACCACCATCTTGGACAACAGGCCGGATGTTTCAAGCTTGCAAGTCACACAAGGGAAGAGGGTGGTTTGGGACAACGGCCACTGCCGGGGGGGGGGCTCCAAGCAGCTCCCTGGGAGTCCTTCACCCTGGCATCAGGCCAGCCGTTTGGGAAGAGAGTCTGCCCGGGGCCTCGCTCGCTTGCTCGCTCGCACCAGAGCCCCACGGCCTGCCCAGGGCAGAAGAGGCTACAGCAGCTCCGCTCCTTGGCCAGCCCAGAAAACCAACGGGGTGTGTGTGTGTGTGTGTGTGTGTGTGTGTGTGTGTGTGTGTGTGTGAGAGAGAGAGAGAGAGAGAGAGAGAGAGAGAGAGAGAGAGAGAGACTCTCTTGGCAGCCTACGGTTCCCTACCCCCCCACCCCCCACCTGCTGGCCAGCCGGACGGCCAAGTCTCCTGCGCCCTGCCCTTCCCCTCTCTCCTCCTCCTACTCATCGGAGCGCAGCCGCCACCTCAGCAGCAGCACCACCCTGAGGAGAGCAGGGCCGGCCAGGCCAGGGCTGGGCCGCCACCGCCTCTTTGGAGGAGGCAAGACGTGCGGAGAAGCAGCCGGTGGTGGGATCCCAGCAGAGCGTTCCACCTGGGCCCCTGCCAAGGGGAGGCTGCCAGGCCCCAAGATGTCTGCTCAGCCACAGCTGCCTCGCGACTCAAGCCAGAAATAATGGGTGGGAGGGGGAGAGAGAGGAGGAGGAGGAGAACAGGGAGGGGGGGGACAGAGAAAGAGAGAGAGAAATGGAGAACAGGGAAGCAGGGGAAGTCGACAGCCAGCCCATGGGGAGATCCAGCCCAGGCGTCCTTCCTGAGAAAGGCAGGCTGCGGAGGGGGGTGCCGGCCAGAGCTGCCCTTGGAAGGGTGGAGAGCCCGGCCCAAGAGAGATGCCTGGGGAGGCCACCTGAGCAGAGGCTGCGAAGATGTGCAGGCCCTGCTGGGCAAAGCAGGTGTGTGGCACCCTCAGAGGGGATCTGCTGGCTCCCCCCCCCCGGGAGCCAAGGCCCCTAGATGCCACCTCTGGCCAGAGGGCAATCTGAAAGGGACACTGGGGCAAAAGCCCCCAGGCATGATGAGCTCTGATGCAGAGAGAGAGACGGGTTCATCTCCCCCACCACCTCCTTTGGAAGCCAGTCCCCTGCCGAGGCTCAGCCTGGGCTCCCTTCCAGCATCAGGATAAGGGCAGGGAGAGGCAGGAGAGAGACTGAAAGTGGCCTCAAAGGAGGGAGGAGGGATGAGGGTCAGCTCTCCTAGGAAGCGAGAGGGTGTGCATGCACGCAGAAGCCCCCCCCCCCGCCCACCCCCCACCCCCCGCCTAAGATCAGGTGGAAGGAGGTGCAAACTCCTTCAACCAAAGCCCCTTCCGTGGGCAAGCTGCCAGAGGAACTGCTGAGCTGGGTCACTTTCCCCCGGGGGCAGTCCCCACCTCCACCCCCCACCCCCCGCCTCAGTTAGCCAGACCTGGAGAGGCAACTGTGGGTCTGTCTTTCTCAAGACCCCCGAAGGGAGCCTGCAGGCGCTCCTGGTGCATCACACCCAGGATGGTACTCAGGACACCACCCCTGGAGAGAGCGGTCACTCCAGAAGGCCGGTCACCTCTGTGAAAAAAATCATCCTACACAAGGATGAGCTCCGGGCAGATGATTTGAAAAAATGAATACATTTGGGAAACGATATTCTAACAGTGCTCAAGAAGGAAAAACATTCTCACCTGGAAGCCACACACCCCTGCCCCCCACCCGATCCCTTGTGATTCCTCCATATAGTTCTGCTCTTGTGGTTTGCAGTCTTGCTCACCAGGGCAGCTGAACGGCCCCTCCTTGCCGGTCCAAGAACCGGAGCCCCCTCGGGCAAGCCATGATCCCCCTCCATCTCATCCCAGCGCCACTGTTGTGGGACCTCCAGGTCTCCCCCTCCCCTATATTGCTGCAGCCAGAGGGCTCTTGGCCTGTGGGCCGGGGGGGGGGGGAGTTCTGAGAAGCACAGCTGCCCCCAGCCTGCCATTTGGGGGCCCCTGGGGCAGGAGGGAGGGAGGGAGCCAGGCTGCGAGAGGAGGTCTGGATGGAAGAGGTTGGCGGCCAAGGGCCAGGGCCTGAAACGTCCGCTCTCGGGGGAGCGGCTGCAATGGGGCCAGGATGGACACCCCCCCCGTGTCTCAAGTATGAGAGAAGACCCATACCTCAGGGGACACGCAAAGGCAGCAGAGAGAGAAAAGGCCTTTCCCTTCTCATTTCAGAAGAATAGAAAAGGTCTTGTTAGACCTCTTTTTCTGCCCATGGACCTCCTAGGTCGAGATCTCCTCCATGCGGAAAGAGGGGGGCCACGCTAGTCGGGGTCCAAAAAAGGATCAATCCCCAGCACTGACCCTGAACGAGTATGCTCCCGGGTTCCTTCAATTTGCACCCCCCCACACACACACACATACACCCCTGCTGGCTGAGATCCCCACCCTCACTCCACACGATGGCCCTTGGTGTGGTACCCTGCAGGCTGAATAGGAGCAGGGGGAGGTCACAGCTGGGGGAGCAGAGGAGGTCCTGGAAGGGGGGGGGATGTTGACTGAGGGAGAGGGTGAGCAAGCGGGAGCATCAGTCCATCCTGGCTTGCATCAATGAAGAGTCCAAGCCATTCCTGGGAAGGGACCACAGACACCAAGCAGCCGCCCGGGTTCAGCATTCACGGCAAGCGCAAACGGAGGCTTTGAGGAAAGACTCCGGACACACTCACACACACGTATGCGCACACACTCTGGCACAATCACAACAGCTAAACTCTACCTAGGACTGCACCCTCTGCTCTCCCCCACCCCTCAACCCACCTACCCGACCCCATCTTGATAACAAGGTGCCTCCGGTCAGCACCCGTCAAGGGAGGCTCCAGGAGCTGGTGCGGTGTGTGTGTGTGGGGGGTGTCCCTGGAAAACAAAAGGCATCCGGAGCCCAGCCTGCCTGCCTGCCTGCCTGCCTCCCTCCTCTCTGGCTCGCTGTGCCAGCCCCAAGGCTTATGCTGCCCTGAGGGGCTTGCCCAAGGCTAGTCCAGTTGTTTTGCACCTAAAGCAGGGTGGCTGGGGGAACCCTCCTCCCCCCCCCGCAGCACCACATGCTCTCCTTGGGTGCAAAACCAGCCAGGCCACACATGGGTTTCTGGGCCCAGCTCCACCTGCCCCCTGGAAGGGCCTCCCCTTCTCACTTGCCCTCCAGGAGGGCTAGTCCAACACAGAGCACAGAAGCCGAGGGAGACCAAGGGGCCGCGCTGGGCGGGGGTCTCCCCAGAATGCCTGGGCTGGGTTGCGGGGAGGGGGGAGGGGGGCAAGGGCAGGCGGGAGGCAGAGCTCTCCTGGAAGAGGCTGCCAAATCCAGAGCGCCCCCTGGCGGCCGCCTTGGAGAGGCCCAGGCATTTTCTCCTTGGCCGGGTTCTCCTTGACTGGATTCTGATGCCCCTCCTCCCGCCGCCGTGTTGCAAGGGGAAGGTGAGTAGTTGCCATTCGAGCTTCACACACACAACTACACACAGCAGGTGCTTAAAGACCGGCATCTTTTTGTCTACACCCAGGGTGAGCTGCTGAGGGAGCTTTCCAGAGACCCCCCCTCTTGCTACGGGGGATTTGGGGAGTCCCAGCTAGGAGCAGAGAACCACACCCAGCCCTGCAGAGGTCTTGGGAGGGGGGGGACACCCACTGCTCAGTTGCCTGGGAGGAAAGTGGGGGCTCAGCCTCCTTCCCGCCCGAATAACCTCCAGGTGCCCAGCCCAGAATTTCATGCAGGATCCAACCCTGAGCCTGTCTGGAGATGGTGAGCTTTGAGCAGGCAATGGGGGGGCTTTTCCCAGTGCCCCCCTATGTTTCTCATAACCCCCCCCACACACACACACACCCTTCATTGATCCAAAGAGGACCCCTGCCTTAGGAGCAGGAATAAGCCAGAGGGGAGCAAGGAAACATCCTTAGGCGGAAAAGGAGAACACAGCCAGGGCGCGCGCGGGGGGGTGGGGTGTATTGGTGGGAGGGGGGTGGTGGCCCTTGCCACCGGCCCCTCTCAGAGGTGTGTGGCATCTCTGACAATCTGGCCCAGCCCAGCCGTCTCCCCTCCCTCCCCCCCCCCCAGCAGCTTCTGGCTCCAGGCCTGGCACCCTGGCAGTCCCGCTGAGGAAGGTGGACCCAGCTGCCTCCTCCTAAGGCCCAGGCGGCACCCAAGGCTCTGATGATCCTGGACGGGGCATGGGAAGCAGCGGGGGGGGGGGCACAGGCCAGCTGGCATCTCACGGGAAACCTCCTGGGACCTGCGCGGGGCGGGGGCGCTGCCTGCCTGTCCGTCTGGACAGCTCACCCCTTCCACCTGTCAACCCGAAGTCTAGAATAAAGTGGGGGGGGCAATCCACAGGCCTCTCGGAGCTGCAGAACACGCACCCCAGGTCTGAGAGAGAAGGAGCATCACATTCATATCCTTCCACCCCATCCGCCGCACTCGGCCCTTGCAGGTTATCTGCTCCCCGCCGCGGCCGGAGTCTTCCTTGGCATTGCACTAATAGCTGTCTCCCTCCAAAACACCACCCCCCTCCCAACACCGCAACGCCCGAGGCCACTGCAGGGACTCCAGCTAAGCCCGGTGGAAATATTGGGGAGTGTGTGTGTGGAAGAAGTGACCCCGTTCCCTCCCGAAGCTCCGACCACTGCAGATGAAAGGGCGAGGGAGACGGAGGACAATAGCAGCCAGCCAGCGAGCGAGCTCCCCCCTCCCCTGCTGGGCAAACGCAAGCCAACCCTCCCCACCCCCGCCGCCGCCGCCGCTCCCTGCCGTCGCCCACCAGCCAGCCAGGGCTGGCCCTGCGTGCTAAACCCCGCATTGGGGCGACCTCGCCCCCCCCCCCCGCCCCCCGTGTCGCCCCCCCCCCCGCCGCCGCCTCCTTACCTGCGGGCGGCTGGCCCGGCGTCTCCGCTTGGCTTTGTGCGCGCCCCGGGCGGGGGAGGGGGGGAATCCGGGCTGGGCGGTTCTTCCCGGCTCCTTCTCCGCCGGCGGGATCTCAGCGGCGCGAGGGGGCTCCAGGGGGCGACTGGCCCGGCCGCCTCGGCCACCCCCACTGGCACCGACGGGGGCCCCCGCTGCAGCGCCACATCTGCGCCTCTCTGAGAGCCAGCGGGCGGGGAGCCGGATGGGAGGGGAGGGGCGCGCTGGGACAGAGAGAGGCGAAGGAGGCGCGCGCGCACGGGGTGGTGATGTCGCCTCTAGCTTCCCCTCCTGCTGTTCCACAGGCTCAGGGGAGCGCGTCGTCGGGAAGAAGGCCGGGCGGCCGGAGGCGGAGGGTGCCTCGTCCAGGGGAGGCGAGCCGGGCGGCGGCGGCCAGAGGGGAAGGCGGGCGGGTGGAGGCGAGGATGGGCGCCGAGTCGTTCTCGCTGCGTGGATGAGTGTGTGTATGTGTGTGCGCGCACGAGCGAGCCCCCGAGATGGAGGGCGCCTCCCTGCCTGGCCTTTCCCTCCCTGGCGAAGGTGATTTATGGCGGCCCGGCTGCGGCTCCGCTGGAGAGCGACCAGCCCGACTCCGGCTGGAAGCGATGCCCCATTGCAAGGGGCTGGAGCGGCGCCGCGGGAGGGGGCGGGAGGGGGCGGGAACGGGGCCGGCCAGAAGGGCTGCGCGCATGCCCGCCTGGCCCTCGGCCCCGCCTCCTCGCGCGAGCGCATCGCCCCCCCCCCCAAGCCAAGGGGCAGCGCTAGGACAGCCCGGCCGGGAAAAGGGAAGGCAGCGGCTACACCACCGAGGGTCGCGCAGGGGCGCCCTCCCCCCTCCAGGAATCCATCCCCCCTCGCCCCTTCCCAAAAGAGGCCTCCAGGCGTGGGAGAGGCTCGCAGTCTCCCTCTCCGCCTGCCCGAATTCCACCACCCCCACCTAGCCCCCCAACCCCCGCTCGAGCTGCTGGAACTGGGTGCCGGCCAGGAGGGGCTGGCTGGCGCAGGACGCCTGGCTCCCTCAGCCTCGGAGGGAGGGAGGGGGGGCAGTCCCTGCGCGCCCTTGCCGCCCGGGTGCGCCCTCGGCAGGACCGGAGCAAGGGGCGCGGGTGGCGGCGGGTGACTTTGCCCTGCCTGCGCGCTTCCTGGCTCTCACCCTCACAGCCCGACAGGGAGCAACAGCAGGAGCAGGATGTCCAAAGCTAGAGCAGACTCTCCCGAATCCAGCAGCACCGAACGGAGGACAAGGCTGCCTCCGAGCCGAAGGAGAAGACTGGTTGAGCTGCAGGGGGTCTCCTCGCCCCCGCCCCCACCCCCGCGCCGCTGCCCAGATCCCCAGACGTGATCGGATTTCTTCGGCGGGCAACGTGATCGTGGGGGGTGGGGGAACGTCTCCTCAGCATGCCAGGTTACAGCTGCTCGAAGGAGAACGTCCACAGTCAGGAGCAGCAGTCTGCCCCGGCACGAAGAGGGCGGGGACCGAGGGTTCGTCGGGAGTCCCCCCCGACGCACCCTGCTTCCTTTCTGTTGCCTTCACATTTGGGAACCGCACTCATTAAAAGGGAGCGCCAGTCCGTGGGCTGCGAGGCGCCTTCGATTCCCCCCACTAGGCCGCGTTGCCCGACCGGGAGGTCCTCCCCCCCCCTCCGTCCTTGCTGACACGCGTGCCTGGCCGCCCTCCCTGCGTGGGCCGCAGCGGCTCTTTCCGGAGACAGGATGCGTGTGTGTGGGGGGGGCGCAACGTATCCGGAGGCGCCCCGCCCGAGATAGGAAGTGCCGGGGACAGGAGCGGGGAGGAGGAGGAAGCGCATTCTTGAAACGGGACCAAGCGGCAACGCCCTCCCCGAGAGCCATGTGGACCCCAGGAGGAGGAGGAGGAGGAGGCCGCGGGGAAGGGGGGGCTCCTTCTCCCTCCCATCGCAGTCGGTCAGCCCTGCAGGGAGGGCGGCCAGAGGCCAAGGGGCCCGGTGGAGAGGCCGAGTAGAGCTGTCCCGTGCTGGGGCGGGGGGAGGACGGAGCCTGGCCCCAATCCGCCTCGGGGAGGGAGTAGAGCCGCTGCTCCACCCGGGATGGCCTGCGAAGCCCCCGCGAAAGGGGCGACAAGAGCCCCCAGCCTAGGGGGGGGGGAGGCAGCTCTTATTAGGCTGCTCATGGAGCGGACCGGTCCGTGGGGGGTGGGGGGGCAGAGGACTCCGCCGAGGGGGGCCGGGAAGCACCTGGGCTACTTTCCGGTGCTGCACACACACACCCCAGACCGCAGCTCCAGAAGGAGGGAAGGGGGACGAGACGCCTTGGACGGTATGCGCCGGACTCTGGCAGAGATTCTTTCCGCTCCCCGCCTCTTCCCCCCCCCCCGCCCCCGAGAGCCCTGGGGAGGCGGCACTTCAAGGCAGAGGCCAACAAGGGGCTCTTTCTTCCTGGGGCCTCCCTCCCCGGCCAACCCCTCCCCACGCGAGAGGAATGCGCCGGGGCCTCCTGGGGCGGCCTGGGCACCTTGCCCAGATCGGAGCCGCCTGACGTCGCCTAGAGGGGGGGAGAGGGAGGAGGGAGGCGATGACGGGGGCACCTCGGGCCCCACAGCCCCAGCCCCGGAGTCCTGGCGCCTGGGGAGGCCTTCCGGCTGCTGCTGATGCCGTCGCGGCCGCGGCCGCCACCACCTGCAGGCTTGGGGCCCCTGTCTGGGAGGGGCACCTGGAGGGCCCCGGACAGGAAGCCAGATGACCTGGAGGAGGAGCAGGGACCTGGGGGGGGGCTGCCCGCGCTGCCTCCCGGCTTCTTTCGGGCCACTTGTGTCCCGGATCCCCTCGGTCTCCCTCCCCCCTGGTCCCCCACCGCCGCTCCCTCCAGCCCAGGACGGTTCGAGGCGAAAGGCCCTGGGCGGGCAGCCGAAATGGAAGGCGCCGCCCGAGGCTCTCCCGGCGCAAACGGGGGTAGGGGTCACACCCTTGCCTTGCCCGCCCACCCCCGCGGTCGACTCCCCCCACCCCCATCCCCAGGGGACGCGGAGCCCGGCTTTGCCCCGCGCGCTCTTCCTGCAGGCAGAATGTTGGGGGGGGGGCGTAGCTTGAAGCGACTCTGCTCTCCGCCGGTTTCCAAGGGACTGGGCGACCGTGAGCGGGATCCCCATGTTAGGCGCCCGCGGGCCCTTCCTTCAGATCCCCGGGGGTGTAACGGGCTAAGGAGGGGGGGTCGCAGTGACCGGAGAGACGAAGGGGCATTGTGGGGGGGGGGCAATGGGTGGGCAGGCTTGGGTGTCGAGAGTCGTTGAGGCGGAGCGAGGGCGCCCCCTGAAGGGCCTTCCTTGAGTGGCGACGCTGGAGAAAGCGAGCGCGTCGGGAGCAGGCTTCTTGGGGGGGGGGGGGCTGCCCCACGAGCAGAGCGACTCCTGGGCCGGGCAGCCGGGCAGGATCCGAGAAGCGGCGCGGCGGGCGGGCCGGGGGTCTTCCCCAGCAGAGAAGCTTGCCCGGGCGAGCGCCCTCTTTTTTCGCCTCTTGCGGCCGTTCTCTTCCTAAGAACTTCCGGCTGCTGTTCTTGCTGGTTCCCCGGGGTGTGTTTACGAGGCCACGGTTTCCTCGCTGGCCTAGGCGTCATCCTTGCACTTGCCCGTCGCCCGAGGACCCTGGTGGGGCAGGGAAGGCCGGCAAGGCCCTAGAAGGGAGAAGAGCTTCCCCCGGCTGGGCCCCCCACCCCACCCCGCGCCGTTCTTCGCTCCTTCACCTTCCTCTGGTTTTGAATTCTGCACCCGAAGCGCCGCTGAGGCGGGGATGGGTTGGGGAGTTGCTCGCCGCCAGGCCAGGACCGACTTCTTATTAATTCAAGGTAAGTGAAGTACTGGATTCCACGCACGCACGCACACACCCCCCGCGCGGTGTGTCTCCGAGGCCAAGCGCGGATTGGGATCAAGGGCTCCCGAGCCCTTCAGCTCTCCTCACAAGATCACACCGGGTGCTGGGGAGAAATAAGGGTTTGGGGAAGTCCCCAAGCCACGTTTCCACTTGGGGGTGGGGGGTGGCGGCGGCAGCGGTGGCAACTTAAGGGCCAAAGCAGTTGTATTGATAATTGAAACTTTCCCAAGCGCTTGAGGTGTGTGTTGGGGGGCGGGGGCGGAACGGGGATGACAGCAGTGCTTAATTCGTTCTCTGAGACCTCCGCTCCCTCCTTCTTCTCCCACCCGCCCCCGCCCCCACAATTGCCCCATTAAGGACTCTGCTGGCACGGGTCCCTTGCTCCAGTGCCTCCCTCTAGCTGTAGTCCATGGGTGGTGTGTGCCGAGATAAAGGACCTGGAGAAAGCTGCCCAGTTCAGCCCCCACCTGTTCTGGCTTCAAGCGGCCTTCTCTGCCCTCCCCCCCCCCCCGCCCATGGTTGCAGCTTTCCTGGGCAACTTGTGCCACCCAGGAAGGAGCCATCCACTTGGCACCCACTCTGCATCCTGCATCCGAGATCCCCTGGTTTCAGAACCTCAGCAGGATGAGGCCTGGTTGGCCCTCAGATCAGAGGCACCTCTGGGGATCCTCTCCAGGCAGGGCAGGGGAAGAATCCTGCCTGAATCCCCAGAGCCACGATGGCCACTGCCAGTGGCAGTCAAGAACATAAGAACAGCCCTGGTTCTAGAGAGAGGAGCCAAGGGTCCCTAAGGGCCACCCAGGGACGGGCTTCCTTATGCCAGGCCAGTGTGCGTTCGTGTGCTGGGTTGGCTGTGGCCCGCTTGTGCAGACACGGGAAAAGACAGGGTGACGTGAACCCCTTGCCTCTTCTTCCTTTTTGAGAGCTTTCTCCAGCCTCCTCCCTCCCTCCCTCCCTCCCTGGAGTGAGCAAACCAGTCCTGGTGTATGTTTGAAGGAAGGGCAGCCGCCTTGCCTTAAGCCTCCAGGACAGGAGAGAGGTCATTAGGTAGCTGATTGTGTGTGCATGTGTGTGTGTGTGGGAGGGTGTTGTGGGGAATCTCACCTGATATGACCATTGCAAATAATTCATCACTGACCCCTCCTCCTCCTCCCTGGGCCTCCCTCCCTAAAGAACACTTCCTCAAGAACACAGCCTTGGACCTTGGCCTCTTTCCTCCGCAGAGTATGGCTGGCCAGGAGGGCGCCTCCTCTCTACTGGGACTCAGCAGTGTTGTTCACGTGGGAAACCACCCCCCCCTTGGGGTCTTTGGCAGTCAAGCTGAAACTTCATTTCCAATGCATTTCTCGGAACAATGTTGTTGTTGTTGTTCAGTTGTTCAGTCGTGTCCGGCTCTTCGTGACCCCATGGACCAGAGCTCGCCAGGCCTTCCTATCCTCCACTGCCTCCTGGAGATTTGTCAAATTCATTTTGGTTGCATCGATGACACCGTCCAACCATCTCATTCTCTGTCCTCCTCTTTTCCTTTTGCCTTCAATTTTTCCCAGCATCAGGGACTTTTCCAAGGAGTCCTCTCTTTTCATGAGGTGGCTAAAGTACTGGAGCCTCAGCTTCAAAATCTGTCCTTCCAGTGAACATTCGGGGTTGATTTCTTTAAGAATGGATAGGTTTGATCTCTTTGCAGTCCAGGGGACTCTCAAGACTCTCCTCCAGCACCACAGCTCAAAAGCATCAATTCTATGGCGAACAATAAATGGGCCTTTTCTCTTACCTGGCCTACTGTGTGTGATTCCTCTTTATGGCTCTAAGCTCACTTCATGAGTCTGCTCTGTGCTCCTGCTGACAGAATGCCCTGAAATCCCCACCCGACACACAGAGGGCGAGCTGTTATTGTCACTGGTTGTGCCTGTTGGCTTCACAACATTGAATCCAACTTGACACATTCTGAGTTTTGCAGAAGGGGAATTCTGAAGGAGACCAGCATCTTGCTGTTGTTTTTGTTGTTGGCGCAAGAGCTTGACATAGTTTTGGAATGTTCTTTTTTAAAAAACCTCAGCGCACACAAGACAAGGCAACTGCAAAAAGAGACTGGATGCAGCACCAGGAGGCAACACAAGGCCGAGGGAAAGAGAGGGGAGCAGAGCAGAGCAGGGCGGCTGGGACAGGCACCACGTTCCAGTCTCTGCTTAACACTGTGATAGTGTGTGAGGGTGATAATCATCACAACGAGGTGGAGTCAAGTCAATTCTGACTGAGGATGGCCCTTCCCAGGGTTTTCCAGAAGTGGTTATGCCTTCCCTTCTTCTGGGGTGGCTCACACACACTCGCCCCCCCCCCCCCCCCGGCTGGCCGGGGCTCAGCAGGTCTGCCCAGCGCTTTCTGCTTGCAGCTGAGGCCAGCCGGACCCCTCCCAGGCAACGTGGCCGAGCAGGAAAGTGAAAGTGACAAGGAAGGGCCCACAGGTTGTGAGGAAGCACCTGAAGATACACACACACACACACACACACACACACTTTCCTGGAGCCACCTGGAGCTTGGTGGTGGAGGCAGGTTTTAAGCCTCAGCCTGGAAGAGCAGAAGCTCTGCCCGCTTCTTCAGTACCCCCAATTCCCCCCCTCCCCGCGGCCAATATCTCCCTCTTCAGGTTCCACAAAAATACCAGCTCCGAATGCATGAGCTCTGCTGTGGGCCAGGTCCTGGGCCAGAGCAGGTGCCGGGAGGAGGCCTCTGGACCCGTTGTGTCTCTTTGGAGCACAGTTCCCATCAGACCCAGCCAGGTCCAGGGGATGTTGGGCCCTGCAGTTCAACAGTGGCTGGAGGGACCCCTGGCTCTGGCCCTTCCCAAGCCCAGCTGCTCAGCTGCCTCACATCTGGGCTCTCTGGGGACTTTTTGGAAAGGAGGAGAAAAAGGCTGCCCTTGAGCGCAGAAGGAGGGTGGCAAGGAAACGCCTCCAGCTCCTCCCGGAAGCCCTCCCTCTCGCCTCCTTTGCTAGCCGACTCCTACCGTGCCCTCTAAACACAACAATGAAATGTAGGATAGCCTTTGAGGGCAACCGCTCAGTGTCCCCCCTCCCCTGAGACTGAGCCATGCTGGCTTTGGGCCCTACTGGCCCTAACGGACCCACCTTCCTCCGGTGCCTCTGGAGTCGTAGAGCTGGTGACGTGAGGGGCCGTTGGCACATCTAGACCTTTGCAAGAAGCCCAGCCCAGTTTGGCTTCAAGGAGATGTTGACACCTGCATGTGGGGGGGGGGGTCTAGAGGAGACCCCTGCCCCCTGAGTAGGATGGGCCAGGTTGAAGAGAGCTGGTAAGATCAGGAGAACATTTGAAAAGTGCCGCTCAGAATCCCGTGGCACCCCAAAAGCTGGCCCCTGGCCTGTGGCTTGCAGGGATCCACCAGAGTCCTTTCTATCTGGTGCATGAGGAATGGGGAGCCAGACCAGACAGTGAGACTCCAATCCCATTGAGAAGGAGCCCCAGGCTGCTCTTGCCACCTCCTGGCCCAGCCCGGCCCTGTCATTTGGCAGAGGGCAGCCACTGGATCTCTTGCTTTGCAACAGCCAGAAATCCTAGTGGTGGTGCGTCACTGCCCTGCAAGTGGAGCAGTGGGTTTCTCTGCTTCTGCAGCTGAAGGTGGAGTGACTGGCCTTGGTTAGAAGGTTATCTGGCTTCTCATCTCTTCACTTGATAACAGCAGCTCCTGCAAGGAGGTCAAGACATTTGGCATGGCCTTCCTCCTCCTCGGTCCTCACAGCCCTGTGAGGTAGGCCAGGCTGAGAGTGGCAGCCTCCAAGTCGCCAAGGGAGAGCTGCCAGGGGTGTCTGTTTAAGGGGGTGGGGGTGGGGTGAGATTTGAAGCAGGATCTCCCAGGTTACATGCCTGCCCTTTAACCACTCTACCATACTACCTCTGATTTACTCCTGGTTTACTCAAGTGGGGAGCTAGGCTCTGCAGGCGCAGGCTGGAAAATGTCCTTCTTTTGCTCTGTCTGAGACTGTCAGCTCCCCATCCCTTCATTTCACCCCACCCCCACCCCCCACCCCTACACACACCCTTTATGCTTTCCAACTCCAGTTCTCCAGGAGTGATTGGACTGTGTCCCATCAGCCTCCTGTTTGGTTCGTTTCCACACATGGGGAGGAAGGGAGGGGGAGAGGGGGCAGTGAACAGGTAAGGGTGGTGGCGGGGAGCTGCCCCAGGCATGTAGCCCCCCTGCTGGGACTCCTTCCTTCAGGCGTCAGAGACCTACCAGGGGCTTTTCAGTCCGGGTTGCCCTGGGCAAGGCAGGACCCTCCGTGACCCAGGCTCCGTTTGGGGCTGAGCGGAGACCCTTCGAGGATTATGACCGGTAAAAGGGACCCGGACAGCGAAGTGGCCGCACTTCCCGGGGTTCTCGGGGCTTCTTCCAGAGGACACCCCGCGAGTTGCGCGGGAGGGTCTCGCCCCGCCGGGAGGCCCCCCAATCAGCTTCTTTCGGACCAGCCAGTGAAGGGGGGGGAAGGGGAGCAGAAAGGCGCCCCCGATGGTTTCCCCTGTTTTCGGGCCAGGCGTGGAAATCAGGCTCCGCAGGAGAGGAAGGAGCTGTCCGTTGCTGCGCGCCTGCAGCGTCCGAGAGGCTGCGGCCACGTGGAGGGGGCGGCCGGGGGGCAGGATGGTGCTCAGGATCGGGGCGCCGGGCAGACTCCGGGGGACTGACCCCGCACACCGAGAGCAGGAGCCCGCCCGCCCGCCGCCCGCGAGCTCCGACTCCGCCAAGTGCCAAGCCGTCAGCTGATGGGCCGCATCACCCGGCGTGGCGCAGGCATTGGGCGGGCGGGCGTCGGGGGGCCGCGGGGCGCCGGGTGCCGGTGGAGGGGGCGGGCGGGGTCCCGGGCGCGGAGCGGGAGGCGCGCGGAGGAGCCCGCGGGGCGCGGAGGCGGTAGCAAATAGTCCTTTGTTTACATGGGCCGGTGGCTGGCGGAGGAGGCGGCGCCGGCGGGGAGGGAGCGCTGCGCTCTCACCAGCTGTTTCCCGCCTTGAGCAGCAGCAGCAGCAGCAAAGGGGAGGAGGAGGAGGAGGAGGAGGAGGCGCGCGCACAGGAGCCGCACCGAGCCTGCACGGCTCGGCCCGACCCGCGGACGGTTCCGCGCCCCCCCCGCCGCCGCCCCCCTCTCCCACGCCCTCCCACGCGCTCGGCCCGCTCGCCTCTACGCGGCCAGCTCCGGTGCCCTCCCTCCCTCCCTCCCCCACCCACCCACCCACCCACCCACC
>JAHTLZ010000054.1:15805122-15833535 GCA_023846285.1 Phrynocephalus versicolor
GGGCGCGGCGGCGGCGGCGGGGGAGCCAGGGGGCCAACCGGGGCGCGCCCCCTCTGGGCCTGGGGCTGGGGCTGGGGCTGGGGCTGGGCGCGGGGCGCGGGCGGAGGCGGGGGGCGCGGCGGGCTCCGGAGCTCTTCGAGCGGGCCTCCGGGCGGTGGTGGGCGCCCCAGTTCGACTCGGCCAACCTGGAGGAGGCCTGCCGGGAGCGGTGCTTCCCGCAGACCCGGCGCCGCCTCCGCTACGCCCTCGCCTACCTGGGCGCCGCGGGGCTCCTCTGGGCCGCCCACCTGGCCCTCCTCAGCCTCCACCAAGCGGCCACCCTGGGGAGCAGCAGCAGCAGCAGCAGCAGCAGCAGCAGCAGCAGCAGCAGGAGGGTGTTGAGGATGATGGTGGTGGGGGCGGCGGCGCCGGCGCTCGCCCTCTCGGCCGCCTGCCTGGCCGGCTTCCTCTTCACCTTCACCGGCGCCTACGCCCGACGCCCCGCCGGCACCGCCCTGGCCCTCACCCTCCTGGCCCTCGCCCTCGCCCTCGCCCCGCAGCTCCACGCCCTCCTCGCACCCGCACCCACGGGCACCACCGCTGCCGCCCATGCCCATGTCCCCGCCCATGCCGATGCTGCTAACGGGACCGGGACCAGCGGGCACTGCCCTTGGACGCCTCCGCTTCCTCCTCTGCCAGTGGGCAGCTTCTCGCTGTGCGTGGAGGTGCTGCTGCTGCTCTACACGGCCATGCACCTGCCCCTCTACCTGAGCCTGGGCCTGGGCCTGGTCTACTCCCTCCTCTTCGAGACCCTCGGCTACCTGGCCACCGCCGCCTCCTCCTCCTCCTCCTCCTCCGGGACCCCAGCGGCAGCAGAGGAGGAGGGCTGCTTCCTCCCAGGTCAGCACCTCCCCTGGGAGCTGTTGGGCAGAGCCCTACTTCACCTCTGCATCCACGCCACCGGCGTCCACCTCTTCATCATGTCCGAGGTCCGCTCCCGCAGCACCTTCCTCAAGGTGGGCCAGGCCATCATGCACGGCAAGGACCTGGAGGTGGAGAAGGCCCTCAAGGAGAGGATGATCCACTCTGTCATGCCCAGGATCATCGCGGACGACCTGATGAGGCAGGGCGACGACGAGGAGGGGGGCGGGGGCGGCGGGGAGAACAACTCCTCCTCCTTGGGCAAGCGTCCCTCCACCTGCAGCCCTGCCAAGAGCCGGAAGAAGAAGCCCTCCCTCCAGAAGAACCCCCTGGTCTTCCGGCCCTTCAAGATGCAGCAGATCGAGCCCGTCAGCATCCTCTTCGCCGACATCGTGGGCTTCACCAAGATGAGCGCCAACAAGTCTGCCCACGCCCTGGTGGGCCTCCTCAATGACCTCTTTGGCCGCTTTGACCGCCTCTGCGAGGACACCAAGTGTGAGAAGATCAGCACCCTGGGGGACTGCTACTACTGCGTGGCCGGCTGCCCGGAGCCCCGCCCGGACCACGCCTGCTGCTGCGTTGAGATGGGCCTGGGCATGATCAGGGCCATCGAGCAGTTCTGCCAGGAGAAGAAGGAGACGGTCAACATGCGGGTGGGCGTGCACACGGGCACCGTCCTCTGCGGCATCCTGGGCATGCGGCGCTTCAAGTTTGACGTCTGGTCCAACGACGTCAACCTGGCCAACCTGATGGAGCAGCTGGGCGTGGCGGGCAAGGTCCACCTCTCGGAGGCCACCGCCAAGTACCTGGACGACCGCTACGAGATGGAGGACGGGCGGGTGACGGAGCGCGTGGGCCAGAGTGTGGTCACCGACCAGCTGAAAGGTACGGCCCGGCCCTTTTTACGTGGTGGCTCTTCAAAGCAGTGGCCTTCCCAGCCTCTCTGTCTGCTGTGCTCACGGGGGCGGCGGGGGGCGGCAAGCAGAAGGGCCCCTTTGGTTTCTCCTCCACAGTAACCTGAGGATCGGGGCGTGTCCCTCACGACGGTTGACAGAAGGGAGGGAGATGCGATGCTCCCTGACTCCTGCCTGGCCATTGTAAGGCCTTCTGGTTTTAAAAGCGGCCTTGTCAGGAGAGCCCTTTGAGGAAATGTGGGGTTTCAGTTAGCTGCCAGATACTGTTTAGCTCATGACTTCATCCAGCTTGTGGGGTGGTTGATGTGTTCACAGGGGCTTAAGATAAGGAGATGATTCACAGGCTTCCGGGAGAAAAGGTAACACTCAGAAAGGCTACCCTTTCAATGGAGACCGGAGCAAATTCCTTCACCACCGGTGCCTGTGTGTCATTTTTCTCAAACAGTCTTGCTTTTTGGCCCTCTCATCCCTCTCAGAGGAACAGCTCACTTTTCCAAAGGAACATGAACCATGAGGAACATGTTCCCTTGTTTTGTTGAAGTACTGGAAATAATTCAGGTGTGTGACGGCTGCCCAGTTGCCACAGGGATGGTGGCGGGGGTTTTTTATGGGTCAGACCCACAGCATGGGTTTTTAAGGGACTGCTGGTTAGGAGTCAAAACACACACTGGCTATTGTTCCAAGAACATAGAGATAATCAAAATTAAGGTACACCTTTATTTTTATTTTTTATTGGAGAGTCGGCAGCACACCTCTGCTGCCTGAGGCCGCTGTCCCACTCTGCCTCATGGCAGGGCTGCCCAGAATACCTTGCCACTTTTCCTTAAGCCTGCCTGGTGGCTTCTTCAGAAGGATGGGCCCAGGAATGGACGGCAGCAGGAGATCCTCCTGTGTGGGCCGGGCGCGAGCCCCCTGCCGGAGGCTCTGACAAATCCCGCATCCTGCTGTGGCAGCACAAGAGCAGTGTGTGTGTGTTGAGGGCTATGGGCTGTTTTGGAGGGAAGAGAGATGGTTAGTTAATTGACTGATGCCAGGGAGATGGAGATGGGAGGTGTGTGTGTGATGGGGGGGGTGGATTCTGCCCCACATGCCGGAATGACTGTTTCTGCTTCTTGGTGGTGGGTGGGTGGGTTGTGAGGTATTGCTCTGCCTTAGGTAGCAACATTTCATGGGTCGAGCATGCCGTGCCTGTTCTGTTCCTCCGTCCAGTGGCTTGGATCCTTCCTCTAAGAACAAGGGGGGCCCACTCTGACACTCGTGAGAGTAATAGCCTTAGGCCTGCTGCGCTGGAAGGGACCCCGTGGGTCTCCCAGTCCCAGCCCTTCCCGTGGAGGTGTGGCAGGGGACTGAATGGCCACCCTCCGGCCCCACAACCACCGCCAGGGCTCTCTGCCACTGAGCGCTCCCACTAGGCCGGCTGTCAAGCCTCTGAGAGCACCCTTGAGAATGTGGGTCAGCTGTCCTTCACTGGGGTTTGGTTTGGTCCCTTATGACGAAATAGGAATGCCCGCTGAAGGTTGATATGGGGACTTCTTCCTCTGATAAAATCAGATGTTCTTCCTGCTTGTTGTTCTTATGCTCTAGCACAGGGGTGTCCAAACTCCGGCCCTCCAGATGTTTTGGACCACAGCCCCCATAATTTCAAGCCTATACTGCCAGTGACAAAGGACCATGGGAGTTGTGATGTAAAATATCTGGAGGGCTGAAGTTTGGACACCACTGCTCTAGCCGGTCACTTCCAACCTAGAGTGATCCTACAGAGCCCCGGGGACAGCAAGTGTTGTTTCATTTGTTACTTTATGCATTTATGCTTTTCTGTCAAAATTGGGACTCGGGGTGGTTCACAGCAAGATTAATTATTAAAAAAGGTAATGGCTAAATCCCCACAAATTGTAATACATAGTCTTAAAACACAGATGGTGGATTGATTATATTAAAAAGTCATCAAGGCAAAACTAACGAATAGCTCAGCAGTTGAGAAATGGTGGTGGAGGACTTGCTCCTTAAAAGCCCTGTCCTCCGTTGTTGTCCCCTTGCCGGCAGGCCACCTCCGTGAAAGGCCTTGACCCAACAGCAGAAAGAGGGCGTGGAGGGAGGCAGCCTGGGTTTTGGTGTTTGTTTGTTTATTTGTTTGTTTGGCCAGTGGCAGCCACAGGGAAGCCTCAAGCCTCTTGGGGCCTCTCCCTTCTCCCCTGAATGAACTCTTGCCTCAGGTGGTGGCGGGATGGAGGTGACAGTACTATCCCATGTCTTGGACTTGTAAGGCAGCAGGTACAAACATACCCTCAAGAACAGGAGGCTTCAAGTCAACAGCCATAGGAGGGACAGTGTCTCTCTGTTTCTAGCTGTGATGTAGAGCTATGTCTGTATGTGGTGATGGATGTGGTTTGATGCCTGTGAGGAGCGCATAACTCTGTGGGGGAAATGGCTGTGGGATGGGGCTGAGCCATCACGCAGCCTCTGTCAGATCCCTTTAAAGTGCCAACAAGGGTAAACATTCAGCAGAAGAAGGGAAAATATTATGGATCCAGAGGAGCTCTATTGCTTTACAAACAGAAGTCTGGTGTTGTCCCCCCCCCCTCCGGCGATAGCCATCTATTGAGTATTGGACACGCAGAGACTCGAGTGGTGCTCTACTAGATCAATTCTGTGTCAACGACTGCTCTCATTGGAACGTCAAATGGGTTCCTGAATTGGGCTGACCGTCCTATGGCATGGCAATGATAAAAGTGTACTTAACGTACGTTGGCAAGCAATGCCAAGTGGAGGATAACTGCGGCCCCTCCTGTCTCTCGCACTCAGCTGGGTGTTGTGCTTGGCTCAGTCCCTGCTTGTGCCTCCTTCCTGAGAGACGAGGCTGACCGACTGTGTTCGTCTGAAGGTGCCACAATAGCCTTGCCTGTTGCCGCCGTGGCCACTGTAGGGATGCTTTGGGACCGCTGTCTTGGGGATGCCCAAGGGACCCTGTTTTGGAGAGAGGGTCCCAAGCGATTGTGCGATGCTCCGTGTCCTGCCAGCGTTGCGCTCCTTCCAAGAGCCCCCGCCCTCCCGGCCTTCCTTTGTGTGAGGAGGACCTGCGTTGTCCTTTTCTGCCCCTCAAGGGTCACACCTCTCTCAGGCCCACGCGTGCACAGCCAGGGGAGCTGAGTGCTGGCTGATGGCTCCCTGCCGCCCCCCTGGTGTGAAAGTCTGCCCTCTTGTGCAAGCCCGTTCTTGTTTGCTTACAGGGCTGAGGAAAAGAGGCAGGGAGAAGCAGTGAGGTGCAATGGGATGGCCTGGCAGGGCCTTCGTTCCAGAGGGATGGGCCTGGCTCTTCCCAAGAGGAGGAGCCTTGGTAATTCTGGATGGTGCCACTGGGAGCAGCTAGCCCCCTCGGTGCCTCTTGCCTGGTGCCTCTTGCCCGCCTGCCTGCAGCCAGCTGCTCCCTTGTGGAAGGAGTCCTCCTAGCAAGAGGGGGAGCTCAGGGGAAGAAGGGGCCCTGATGCCCTAACTCTGTCTCTCTCTCTCCCCCCCCCCCTTCTCTCCCAGGTCTGAAGACATACCTGATCTCTGGTTTGAAAATGAAAGAGCCCCACTGTAGCTGCTCGCAGACTCTCCTCCCAGGGCTGGAGGCTGGAGACAGGAGCAAGCTGCATGGGCCCTCGTTGGCAGAGAATGCAGGCGATGTGGAGAAGGCCCTCCAGCAGCCAGAGAAGGGCAAGGTTTGTCCCACACAGGCCTCGTATTCCTTCCTCACTGTTAGTTGTAGCCTTGCTTTAGGAGGGAGCGTGCAGTGCACGGGACAAGGAGCACCTCCGTGGCTCCCTTGAAGGAGGAGCAGGAGATACCGAAAAGGTCTTGTGCCACGTGAGAGTGGTGGTCAGGGATCACCCTGGCCAGCGGTGAAATTAGCGGGTGACTTATAGCCCACCTTTCTCCCTAAAACGATGTGGAGGAGGGGGGAGGCAAGTGAGCAGACAGGATTAAAAAGGGTAACATGGATATAAACGTAAGAAAAAGTGGGCAGTTTCTCCCATGCTGTGTGCAGTGAGAACGCCTCCGCTCCGGACCTTGACAGCTTAATGGGAAGGCTGGATCAATGCAGGGCAAAACGGTTAATCGGCCTTGCACTCTCTGATGGATAGAGAGGTCCTGCCATCAATACCGATTAGATAAGATGCGCTTGAAAATGAATTGCCACCACCATCAAGGAGAAAATTGTTGCCACCTGCCAAATACATTGCTCTGAAGCACCATCGGTGTGGCTGACTGTGATGCTCCAAACGGCCGGTTCTGTGGAGACTGTAGGATCCTGTTCTCTGGCCAGGGAGGGGGTTTCCTCTGAGTAAATAAGTAGAATAGCAATGTATGTGTGCTCCCATGGGGCTGCAGAGGCGGGGAGGGGGAGGGGGTCCTGCAGGTCATCTCTAGGCTTCTCTCCTGAGGCTTTTTTGTCTCCTGAACCTGAGATTTAACCCCTTCCAGCCTATCCTCCCCCCCCCCCTAATGCACTGAGTGTGGCTTGTGTGGGAGAAGCCACTGAGACCAATGGCCAATGAACAGAATGTGGAAAGGAGAGGGACAAGGCATTGCCAATTCTGTGCCTTTCCTAGGGTCAGATTTGCTTCTTGGTTTGTGCACACTAGATTCCCCCTCCCTCCCTTTAAAAAGAAACATTGGCCTCCCCAAGATTCCAAGGAGAGTCCAGCAGGCAGCTAGGCAGGCAGGGCAGGCACATCCCTGCTGGCGGGTACTGGCGCTGCTGCTGCTGCTTGCTGCTGCTGCTGCTGCTTTCCGCTGTGGACCATTCCCTCCAGGAGTGGCAGTACTTCTTCTCGTCAGAGGGACAACGTTTTCCTTTGTGCCCAAGTTCTCCCAAGTCTTCTGCTATCAAATCAAGGAAGAATGACTAAACAAGATGCATCTGAGGAAGTGGGTTGCCATCCACACAAGTTCAAAAGTCTTGAATGTGCCATATAGCTTTTGCTGCTTTTGTTGTATGTTGGTTACGAGTGGAATGTGCAGACTGTTGGCAGGTTCAGGTGGGCTGCGTTTGAGAACCCTGTTAAAAATCCTGAAATAGATGTGTTTGAGAACGCTGATATTTGCAGCGACAGCAGGCCAGTTAGGAGAAGAGGTGTGAATCTGTCAGCATGTTTCAATTTTGTTCCAGACGTGTCCTTCATGCAACATTACCTTTGCTCCCACCTGCGCTGCGAACCTAGAAGAAGGAGCTGTCCAGAATGGGGGCCAAGAGGAGCATAAAAACACCGGGAAGGTAACTCAGCTGCCACATTACCTTCCCCTCTGGCTGCCTGGTTGCGGCACAGACACTGAAATGGGGCATTTGTAAAGTGCCGCTCACTTAAATTATCAAACCCAGAGTAATAGTTATCCTGGCAGAGTATAACAGAGTAAGCTTATGCAGCAGCTAACGTGTAGATAAAGTGTAGTTAATTGCTATAAGTATAGCAGAACACAGAAACTGAGAGACAAAGAAATATGGGTTAGAGTAAAACTCTTATATTCCATATATACAGCAAATATACAACAGCATAACACCAAGCAATATATACAATACAATCAACAGAGTGTGGGGTACTGTTTCTCACCATAAACAGTCCCATTTAACATTATACAAGCCAGTGCTTATATACACATTTAGATCCCATCAGACATGACTATCAACCAATCACATTCTGATGCACCATGATGTTATTAACTATTCCACCTGTGCTAAATCACTTAACCTGCTGGTGATTTCTAATTACCTGCACTTGTGGCTAACATCACGAGACTGCAGTTTCTGACTGCCTTCATTTTACAATTCTCTTTTCTTTCTGTTAAATATACAATACATATATTTTGTCAACTTTACATATTGTGACACCCCTCCTATATTTAACAGATTACAACACCTAGCCTTTTCTTAAAATATACATGCTTTTCTTTACATAAAGGCTTTGTGAATACATCTGCACAATTGCAAACACTAGTACAATATTCCAATATAATCAACTGTTGATCTGTGCAGTCTTTGACGTTCTGGTAACGGATCCCAATATGCTTGCTTCTGGATCCGACCTTCTGATTCTGTGTCAATTGGATACACGAAAAAGAATCATTATACACTTTGACCGGTAAATTAATATTTACATTAACATCCTTTAATAACTGCACCACCCAGGTTAACTCACAACACAAGTCACTAACAGCCCCATACTCTGCCTCTGCAGTAGAACATGAAATGTACCTCTGTCTTCGGGTTTTCCATACAACTAATGAGTTACCTAGGAAAATGGCATATCCAGACATTGACCTCCTTTCTGGACTTGAACCCCAGTCAGCATCTGCATAGCTAATCAGATCAAGGTTATCACACTTGGATATTTTCAACCTTTCTTGCATTGTTCCCTTAAGGTATCTTAAAACACGTTTTATACCTTTCCAGTGTTTGTTCAATGGTTTAGCAGCATGTTGGCTCAAAAATGTTGATAGTGGCTGAAATATCAGGCCTAGACCAGGAACATAAATACATCAATGAACCTAATACAGATTGATACAGTTCAACATTGCCAAACTCCCCATCTTCAGGATCTCTGTTGAACCCCACCTCCATTGGTGTTGAGACTGTTTTGCAGTCTCCCATCTTACATTTCTGTATTAGCTGCTCTATCTTGTCACTTTGACACAGATAGAAATTACCTTCAGGATCAGTTGTAACATCAACCCCTAAATAATGTTGTATCTCACCAAGATGCTTCATTTTTACTTCTTTACCTAATGAAGACATAAACCACTTAACATGTGAGATATCAGGCACCATTAAACACAAATCATCAACAAACACAATCAAAATTACAGAATCCTTTGTATACAAACACGGATCTGCCCTACTTTGAGAAAAACCTATTTTTGTTAATTTCTCATGCAAATGTCCTTTGCCCTCTGGCGACATCCACTGGTGCAACCACTTGCCGATCCTTCAGAGATTCATACTTTTTCCATGGCCATCATCCACTGCTTCTTTTCATCTTCTGGCATCTGCAGTACATCTTCATAACATTGTGGCTCATGGGATACAAAATTTATACCAAACCTTTCTGGTGGCACTCCAAAATTGGATCTGGTAGACCTTCTGAGCATCACTGGCTCCTCTTCCACCTTTCCATCTTGCAACAATGTAGACTCACCTCCTACACTGGCATCTTCTCCAGGCTCAGGGTGGGGACACATGCTTGGCAAAAACACCTCATTGTTTGCATGGATATCTTCCCAGTTTCTCTGCTCATAAAACGTTGCAGACCTGCTAATATAAACTTTCCCATGGTTATCACAAAACCTCCAGGACTTAGCAGCAGGTTGAAAACCAATAAATATTAGTTTCCTTGATTTTGGGCTATTTTTCTGCCTGTATTTCTTCGGAACTTGAACCCAGGCCTCAGAGCCAAATAAGCGAAAAAATTTCAGTGTAGGTCTCTTGCCATGCAACAAAGTATAAGGAACTTCATTAATTACTGAACTCCATACTCTGTTAGAGACATAATTGGCATATTTCATTGCCTCAGCCCAATAACTTCTGGGAAGCTTTGCATCAGCCAACATTGCATTCATTAGGCTCTGGAGAATTCCATTCTTCCTTTCAGCCAGACAATGTTCGGCAGAAGCAGCAGGATTTGTTAATCTGAGTTTCACACCTTTTCTTTCTAAATAGTCAACAAACTGATTAGATAAGAATTCACTGCCTCTGTCACTTTGCACAGCCACCACTTTGTGCTTGTACTGACGCTCTGCCATTTCAAACCATTTCTTAAACACTGCACACACCTCACTTTTGTGCTTCATTATATACACCCATGAATAATGAGAAAAATCATCTGTTATTACTAGGCAGAATCTGGCACCACCAATTGAAGTTTCCATTGGTCCTATTACATCAGTGTGAACCAGCTGTAGAGGAGACTCTGATTTCCTCAAACTTTTCTTTGAAATGGGAGCAGCCTTTATTTTTGTGCTTTTGCATACATGGCAATCTAAATATTTGCTGCAGTTCTGCACAGTCTCATCTTCCACATGCTACAGAGTCTTTTTTATACTTTCAAATCCTAAATGCCCTAGTCTGCGATGAATCAAATGAATGCATCTGTCATGCAGAGCTTTATTCTGAATAGTATTCAAAGATCTCTCAGCTGTGCTTATCACAAACAAATTGTCGTGCAGCCGTCCAGTGGCCATTGTCTTCCCATCCTTGACAATTTTGCAACTGCTCTCACTGACCTGCACCTCAAATCCCTTTTTCACAAGCATAGGCACGCTTAGCAAATTGTTTTTCAGAGACGGAATGTACAAGACTTTATCAAACACACACTCGAGAGGTTTAAAAAACAGTTTACCTTCTCCACATATCTTCGTATGTGTTCCGTCTGCCAATGTTACCGATCTGGAATCATACAAAGTTAGCTTTTCAAACAAATGTTTTTTGTTTACACAATGAGTACTAGCTCCGGAATCCACCACAAACAATTCCTGCTTTGAGCACTCCTGTTCATTGTTTTCATTAAGTACAGACACCTGGTGTCCTTCACTCTTCCAGTGCTTAACGGCAACTTTCTTCTGTTTCTGTTTCTTGTTTACTTTGTCACAGAAACGTTTAATATGCTTATCACTTCCGCATATGTAACATTTTCTTACCACCTGGATTGTTTCTCCAGAAATTGGCACAGGCTTTTTATTTACTTTAGAGTCGGCTCTCCTTTGCTCCTCTTGCTGTAGCCTCGACTAGACATAGGAGACAGATAAATCATCACTTTTCAGTGCTTCCATCCCCATTACTATATTATCATACGATGCATCCAGACTTGACAAGATTACAAGGCATTTATATTCTTCATCATGATTTATGTCCACTTCAGATAACTGGTGAAAAATATTATTCATTTTCCTTACGTGATCTGAAATATTTTCTCCTGGGCTCTGCCTTGTCCGAAACAGTTGCTTCATCAACGATATCTTGCTGCCAGCTGTGTCTTTGATATGCGCAGCTCTCAAGGCCATCCAAGCTTCATATGCTGTTTTAGCCTCCTTAACATAAACAAACTGCGAATCTTCCAAAGACAAAACAATTATAGACAGCGTCCGTGCATCTTTCTTTAAACTCTGTTCATCCGCATCATCTTCCAACTGATTTTCCACATATTCATACAGATCATGGAATATCAAAAAATGTTTCATACGCATAGCCCAGTGCAAAAACTTGTTATCAGACAGTTTCACCAGAGGCATTGAAGATAAGTTAATACTTGCCATCTTGGCTGATAGTGCCGACTTCTCCGCCGTTTTAGCAACACTTCCTTCAGCCTCAGCAATTATTTCTTCAGCCTCCTCTGTCTTCATTCAAACACTCTGTTTATGCTTGGCTTGCTTTATCAGCTGCCTCCTCCTCTGTTCGCTTCCAAGCCTCAGAGAGAAACCTTTTGCAGCTTCACTTTGTCTCTGTTCCAACTCCAAACCGTTTCCTTCTGCAAAACAGAACTTTATACAAATCACACTTTATCTGTTCTGGGCCCATAACCCTATCAAACCCAGAGTAATAGTTATCCTGGCAGAGTATAGCAGAGTAAGCTTACGCAGCAGCTAACATGTAGATAAAGTGTAGTTAATTGTTATAAGTATAGCAGAACACAGAAACTGAGAGACAAAGAAACATGGGTTAGAGTAAAACTCTTATATTCCATATATACAGCAAATATACAACAGCATAACACCAAGCAATATATACAATACAATCAACAGAGTGTGGGGTACTGTTTCTCACCATAAACAGTCCCATTTAACATTATACAAGCCAGTGCTTATATACACATTTAGATCCCATCAGACATGACTATCAACCAATCACATTCTGATGCACCATGATGTTATTAACTATTCCACCTGTGCTAAATCACTTAACCTGCTGGTGATTTCTAATTACCTGCACTTGTGGCTAACATCATGAGACTGCAGTTTCTGACTGCCTTCATTTTACAATTCTCTTTTCTTTCTGTTAAATATACAATACATATATTTTGTCAACTTTACATATTGTGACATAAATGGCACCTGACTTAGCGTCAGAGAGTCCTGTGGGCTCCTGGAGGCCATCGGGGCTCTGTGCTAGCCAGGCTAGGATAACTCTTCTTATTGGCAGGAAGGCTGTGCTGGAAGGTGTCTGGGATTTCTCTTCACTTGTTTGGCTTCTGTTTAAAAGCAAAGGGTATTATTACCACTGAATAGCCCTGGTGTGGTTGGTCTGTTTCTTAATGCACAGACGTCCTAGTTTTTTTGTTTAAAGAGGTAAACGTCTTTGGACTGAGAGAGCGAGAGAGAGAGAGAGAGAGTTTTTCCTGCCCAAACGTTCTCCCAAGGATGGCCAAGTGTCCGCTGAGCTCTTGGTGGCTTCTGAGTGGCACTGCCTCTTTGCCCATTCTCTGCTCCGCCAGGGCGCCGGAGGTTGCAGCCCAAAGGCCCACAACGGACTCCTGCAGGCCCCACCGCCCCAAGAGGAGAAGCTGAGCAACAGCCAGACGTCCCTGTACGAAATGTTGCAGGAGAAAGGGAGGTGGGACGGGGCAAGCCTGGACCCCTCGGCTTTGCTGCCCTTGCGCTTCAAGAACATCCGGGAGAAAACCGACGCCCACTTTGTGGACGTGATTAAAGAGGACAGGTGAGAAAGGGATGCAGCCCTCACCGGACCCAGGCGGGGGTGGGCAAGGACCAGGCCAGAAGTCTGGGGCCATGACAGAGGGCTCGGCAAAAGCTGTGGGACCTGCCCGCCTGCCTGCAGCCGCCGTGGAGATCACGAGGGAAAGGGTGGGAAGGGAGTCCTGGTTCTGGGGTGCCTTTGTGTCCGTGGCCCAATGAGGCTTGGGATGCCCCAGGACAGTCCAGGCCACGTCGTCTCAGAAGGGATGCAGCGGAGAAGGACAGCGGATGGCGGGGTCAGGTCGCTGAAGCAGTGTGTCTGGCGCCTGTCCCTTCATTGGGAGCAAGTCTGGCAAAGGAAGGAAGGAAGGAGGAAAGACTCCTGCCTCTAGCTTAAAGGAAAGGCCAGCAAGGGGGGGACAGACCATGGAGGGTTGCGTTTAGGGTAGAAATGGAAACAGAATCAGAAGGACCCCCATAAAGCTGCACCCGCCTGGAAAGGATTCTGGAGTCGCCTCCCAAAGCCAGCCTGAAGGGCTGATGCCGTGCCATAATCTGGAGCGCTCTGCTGCCATCGGGGGTGAGGCTTCCGCTCTTCAGCAGGCCTGTTGTTGGCATGATGTTGGCTTCCGTCTGTGACGGAAAGGACACAGCAGCCCATACTCCCCAGAAGGCTTGGAGCATTTGACAAGTTGTATATTTAGAACGCAGGAGGTTCCCCCATGTGACCCCTGGGCATTGCGGTCGGTCCAGTTGTGCTGGGCTTGCCGGTAAGGGCCGTTCCCCCCCCAGAAGTTCCTCTCCCCCCCCCGGCTATAGGAAAGCCCCTGGCCCTCTAAGGGCCAGCGAGGGGAAGAGTAACCACTTCCTGCAGGAAGTGACCTGCAAAAAGGGGGTGGGGGTGGCTGTGTTTTCAGGAGGCAGCTGTCCATGCATAGATTCCCTTCAAGCTCTTCTTTGTCCATTTTTCCCTCCAGCTTGATGAAGGACTATTTTTTTAAGCCCCCGATTAACAAGCTGAGCCTGAACTTCCTGGATCAGGATTTAGAGATGGCCTATCGGAGCAGCTACCAAGAAGAGGTGGGTTTGTGTGTCGGCAGGTGTGCTATTTATTACTGATCAGCATCTCAAAAGATACTGAGGTGGCGTGCAGTCGTGGTCAGACATACCTTTGCGTCATCCCTCATAAGAGATGGTGAAGCCAGATCCCCCAGGAAGGCTGGGAGAGGCAGCAGAGGCTTCTCAGCGTGTGCCTGAAAGGGAGCACTATTGGGGCATGGCTGAAACCCAGGGGAACCAGACACTATATCTTGCAGGCGCTCTCAGTGGAGGGCAGCGGGCCAGGATGACTGCAGAGCAGAAATTGTGCGTGGCCCATGGCTGCAGTTTTCAGATCTCTGAAAGGCCACCGGGGAGAGAGAGAGAAGAAGGAACAAGTCCTCCGATGGCCCAAGAAGCAAAGGGCTGCAGCAAAGCAGATTTCTAGACTAGCCAACTGGCCATGGAGTGACGCACTCCAGCGGCAGCCCTCGAGAGCTGCCCCCCCCCCCGGGGTCCCTCTGCCAGTGGGCAGCCTGTACCTCAGGCCACAGCAGGAGGAGGGCGGTTCCTCTGCCTTCTCTTGGGCTTAACCCATTGCAAGTTACTTTCTGGCACTCTTTGGGATCAACCACTCGCTGACGCTCCTGGACGGTCTGACCAAGAAGAGTGACATCCTTGGGGGCCAGTGTTGATGTTTTGGGCCAGTGGATGTCGGAGTTGATCTGTGGAGGCTGTTCACCTCTTCGCAGCGGAAGGGCTGGGTCTCTTCCAGCCGTGGCAGCACTGCTCCTCTTGACAGCCTCCTCCTGCTGCTTGTCTCGGAGCCAGGGCTGGGCCCAATGCTCAGGACCGCCTGGCTGAGGGTCGTGGATCCTGTTTCCTGGCTGGGCAAGGGGACGGGATGGGGTGAGGTGGGGTGGGGGGAACCCTTCCTGCCCAGGGCTGGCGGCGCAGTGGGAACCGTGAGCTGACAGTCAGAGACGAGTCCGTATTCTAGCCCACCCTTCTTGCACCTCCTCTTTGGAAGACCTGATCCGGGGCTCTCGGTGGACAGGCAGGAATGCTTCTGCTTGGACTGAGTCCTTCTTCCTGCCTGCCTGCCCTTCCACCCTCCTCCTCCTTGCTTCCCTTCCAAACAGGTTGTCAGAAATGCCCCCGTGAAAACCTTTGCCAGCGCGACCTTCAGTTCCCTTCTGGACGTCTTTCTGTCCGCCACCGTCTTCCTCATCCTCTCAGTCGCCTGCTTCCTCAAGCACAGGATGGCTGCCTCCCCCCCACCCCTTGCGGCCGTGGCAGTGGTGGTGGTGGCCGTCTTCCTGGAGGTGCTCTCTCTGATCGCCTCCATCAGGTAAATGCCTCGCAGGGCGGACCTCTTGCCGATGGCTGGGAGGGGGGTTGCAGAGAGAAGGCAGCTGCGGAGGACTCTCCCTTCAGCCCGAGTTCTTAAATTCCACATCATTCCTTGACATTTATAATCCAAAGGTGTGAGAAGGGACAGCTGCCACATGGGGCCAAGGCAGCTGTGTGGGAACGTCCACTTTAGGAAGGGAGTAAAAGTGCGTATAAAGTGGACTGCAGTGGGGAAACGGGCCTGGTGTGTGTGTGTGTGTGTGTGTCTGTGCCTCCTGCCTAGAACGGTGTTCTTCCTGGAGGACGTGATGGCCTGCACCAAGCGGCTGCTGGAGGCTATTGCGGGCTGGCTGCCGCGGCACTTCCTCGGCGCTCTCCTGGTCTCCCTCCCGGCCCTCGCCGTCTTCTCCCACTTCACCTACAAATTTGAAACCGACATCCATGTAAGTGGTCACCCTCGTGCAGAGGCCAGGGAAGGGGGATGCCGCTGCTGCTGGTCTTGGCCAGTCTGCAGGAAGGGAGGCTCGCGTGCCCAGGGGCGCTTCTGCCCACCACTGGCTGGGTGGCCCTGGGCAAGGCCTCCTCCCATTCCCTCTGCCTTGCAGGCGGGGCTTCGCACACAGCCCAGGCCGCAGGCTCAGAGCCCTCTGCCAGGGTGTCCTCCTCCTCCTCCCGGGCGAAAGGAGCCTCTTCCCCCTGGTAAAGGCCCGGCTGATTTCCTTTGGTCCCAGGCGTGGGAGATGCCGCCAGCTGGAGAGAACGGCCGGTCAGCCAGCCGCCCAGAGCTGCTCTTTTTTCCTTTTGCCACAGGATACCGTGTTCCTGTGCTGTGCAGTGCTCATCACCATCGTCCAGTACTGCAACTTCTGCCAGCTCAGCTCCTGGGTGAGGTCCTCCTTGGCCACGCTGGTTGGCGCCGTTCTCCTCCTCTTGCTCTACATGCCTCTCTGCCCGGACAGGTGAGGCTGGGGGGGGGGGGCAGCTCTCCCAGAAGGAGGGGCAGCTGCCCTTGGCTTGGGGTGGTGGTGGTGGTGGAGGGGAGAGTGGTGGGCTCCCCCTTCCAGAGGGAGTTGCTCCCTGGAAGGAAACCAACCGGTCCCTCCTTCCCTTCGGGCCCTCACCCTGTCCTCCTCTCCTCCTGAGAGCGGAGGGTGGAGCCCTGTGGTCCCAGGCGAGATGTAGGGATCTTGTGACCACGCAGGGAAGGAGGGCTGGGGTTTATTTGCAACAGGACTGGAAGTGGCAACCTGCAGAAACCCCTTTGTTGGTCTGATCCACCCAAGTGGGCAGGGTAGGGTGGGCATTTTCCAGGCAACAGGCACCCCACCCCCTACTGGGGCCAAAGGCAGCCAATCCGATACAGGTTCTTCTCATACTGCCTCTAATGCCAGGATATTTCTGTTACAGTAATGGTCTCTGCTAGAAACCTTTGCATTTAAACCTTCTCTCATCCCACCCATAATCTCAGTCACGAATTAGGTGGCTTTGTGTCCATGCAGAGATCTGTTAGTCTCAAAGGCACACCTGGCCCTCTGTTGCTGAGCCCTGGGGGATGATGGGTTTCCCCATCTGAAGCATATCTGTGCTTCTGCCTGGCGCCCTTGGTTTCTTTTGAGCACAGTTTCCTTGTTCTTCTCTTCCAGCTTACCAGAGAGCTCTTACGTGGATGAAGCCCAGAACTTCAGGTGAGCATTTGGCATCTCTTGCACCTTTGGTGACCCCTCCCTGCATGGGGAGGCCGGATCCTGAGCCTTGACGTTCTGTGGCAGCCCTTTGGTGCTTGCTGGGAGGGTCCCATTCCAGTTACGGAGACGGAGAGGGAATTTCCAGGTGTCAGATTTGAAGCATCTGTGGACTGGAGTTAGAAGTTGTGAAGCTGATGTTCCCAAGACACTTAGGAAGCTCTGGCTGAGTGTTGTTCACCCTTACAGGCTGACAGCAGCCGAGGGGAGCCCCCCCTTTCCATTAGAATCCAAGCCGTTGACTGTAAGGTGCCTGGCCTCTCCTGGCTCTCCCTCCCACTCTGGTGTCACAAAAGGGGAGCTGGGAGCCCAGTTCCCAAGCTCTTCAGGGAAGAGGGCTGGCTTTGCAAGAAGGCGGGTGTGCGCTTGGCATTGGGAGCTACTCTGGGCTCCTCCTCCTTATAAGAGGCGCCACTCTGCAGAGGTCACAGCTCACACTTTGATGGCCCACCAGGCTGAACCTCCTGACGCTGCAGAAACGGCCTCGTCAGGGCGGGTGCGCACGCTCCGTCTCTCCCCTGGGAGTTGCCTCGTGTGGCGAGTGAGTTTCCCTGAGAGTTGTTCCTTTTGTGTTTCTGCTTTTAGCATCTTGGAAATAATGAACTCCACCCAGAATTTCAGGTGAGCATACAGACCCAGCAACGCCCTGCACATTCCTGCCCCTTGGGCTTGTCAGGATTTTTAAGGAATCCCCGTAACCATGAAAAACCTGCTCAGTTTAAATGGAATAGGTGATCTCTAAAAGGTAGCATTCTGTAGAAGTCTGGGCCTTGATTAAGAACATGAGAATTAAAGGCCCCGCATACCCGGAACCAAGATCAGAAGAGGTTGAGTGTGCAGAGATAGACATAACGAGACTGACGAACCCAACTTATTTTGGACCAAGCTAAAACCCTTTGTGGTACCCAGTGTGCCGCAGTAGTAGATGGCGTGATGGATGGACTTGGAATCCCTGCTGAGCCATCACTGGGGGAGTGGAACTGGTCAGCCCACTCTGTGAATATCTCATTTACCTTGAAAACCCTATTAGGCCCACCGTAAGCCACGTAACTAATTTAAACTTTCTTCAGTGAGTGAAAGAGTGACTTAACATTTCACTGCATGAAAATGGCAGGGCCCTCTCTTCCCCTCACAAACACTGTTTGCTTCTTCTTTTTAACCAATCAAGTGTGACTGCATCGGCATTGATTAGGGAGTCTGTTACCTGTGCGTTGTTGCTTCAGGAATTATCAGCGAAATCAGTTAGAAAATTCATGGGATGCAGAGAGATGAAACTCTAGAGACATAGTGGATTGAGTGCTTGCGACCTTCTGTTAATGGTCTGTTGCATTTGAATTGCAGCTTTGGAGAACCTTCTGGTCTTCGGGATGGACCCAATTATGGGTAAGGATGGAGGACTTGTGTTTGGTTTCCTCTTTCCATACGTGCAATTCTTGTGCTTGAAATGCCACCATGTCAGTTGATTAGATCAGGCTAGCCATATCTTCAGGGGCCACCTAACGTGCCCCTCCGGTCCCTTGAGTCTGAGATCTGGGCTGAGGAGGGCTGCCCGGTAGGCGATGGGGGGGGGGGTTGCTCTCAGGGATCCCTGGAATGGCCTGCGTGAGCAACAAAGGATCAGGGGTCTGCAAATCAACACAGGGGTCAGGATGCTGGTGGCCGGGTGTTGTTGTCTCTTCAGCCTGTGATCGGGAGGCCCGTGAAGGACCCCTTGCTGTGTGCTCCCAGTTTCCCCACGTGAGAGTCCATGGTCGGTTGGACGGCCCGTGTCCTTTGGGCATTGTGTGAGCCTGATGGGCTGCTGCAGCCCCCTTTCCCTGGCACATGCTCACTTTTAGAAAACCCGCCTGCCTTTCACTGGTTGCCCTCGTGTCTCCCCCCACCCCCAGGTCAGCGAGGAACCCCTGCGACCGGTCGATTCTGGAGGGCGCGAGGAGGCTGTCCGACCTGATCGGCCAGGAAGTGGTCTTGAGCATCTCCCTGTTGCTCCTCCTGGTCTGGTTCTTGAACCGGGAGTTTGAGGTGAGCTACCGCCTCCATTACCACGGGGACGTGGAAGCCGACCTCCACCGCACCAAGATCCAGAGCATGCGGGACCAGGCCGATTGGCTGTTGCGCAACATCATCCCCTATCACGTGGCGGAGCAGCTGAAGGTCTCCCAGAGCTACTCCAAGAACCACGACAGCGGCGGCGTCATCTTCGCCAGTATTGTCAACTTCAGCGAGTTCTACGAGGAGAACTACGAGGGGGGGAAGGAGTGCTACCGGGTCCTGAACGAGCTGATTGGGGACTTTGACGAGCTGCTGAGCAAGCCCGACTACAGCAGCATCGAGAAGATCAAGACCATTGGGGCCACCTACATGGCGGCCTCGGGGCTCAACGCCTCCCCGGGCCAGGACGGCCACGGGCCCCATGGCCACCTGCAGACCCTCTTTGAGTTTGCCAAGGAGATGATGCGGGTGGTGGACGACTTCAACAGCAACATGTTGTGGTTCAACTTCAAGCTCCGGGTGGGCTTCAACCACGGCCCCTTGACCGCCGGGGTCATCGGCACCACCAAGCTCCTCTACGACATCTGGGGCGACACGGTGAACATCGCCAGCCGCATGGACACCACCGGCGTGGAGTGCCGGATCCAGGTGAGCGAGGAGAGCTACCGCATCCTCAGCAAAATGGGGTACGACTTTGACTACCGGGGGACGGTCAACGTCAAGGGCAAAGGCCAGATGAAGACTTTCCTCTACCCCAAGTGCGCCGACCAGGGGGTGGTCCCCCACCACCAACTCTCCATCTCGCCCGACATCCGCGTCCAAGTGGACGGCAGCATCGGGCGGTCTCCCACGGACGAGATCACCAACCTGGTGCCTTCTGTACAGAGCGCAGGCAAGGCGCTCCCCGCCTCTGCCCAGAACCCAGAGCTCAAGGAGGGGCTCCTATCTTTCAAGAAGCCCCCCAAGGAGCCAAAGAAGTCCAGCGACTGGCATCGCTGCAGCATGGCCAGCAACGAGCGGAAGGACGGCGACGAAGGTGGCCCAGAGGAGGCCAATGAACTGACAAAGCTGAACAGCTCGAGGAGCGTATGATGGGCTGGGGGAAGGGACCCCGTGGGGCTCTGTTTGCAGACACATGGGCCTGCGCTCCTTGGCCAGCTGTGTGCTCCTGGGGGAGTCAGCCGGCAGGGGGAGCCGGCGGGGGGAGAGAGCGCAGAGGGGTTTTCCTGTTTTCCTCTTGGTGTCTGGGTCATTGTGGATCACAGCCATGCAGGGGCTTCTGCCCCCCTCTCAGGCTCCCCTGGAGACCCCCACCCCACCCCAACAGCTGAGAGGAGACATCAAGTGCCTTCAGGTAGACTCTGCGGGACTCCTGGTCTAGAGAAAAAGGCACACAGTCAGCTCGCTGGCTGGGCGTCCGCGTACGTTCAAGGGATGGCCCCCAGTTATTTCCATTTCGGGTTTTTTTTTTAATGGCTCATCACCTACAATACTCTTCTGTCTTTGTTTTTGCTCCTGCAGCTCCTTTGTAAGTAAACGCAGACAAATGTAAGTTTGCCTACCTTTGGTGGCCGATGCAGCCGAGCGCCAGGCAGAGAGGGGGCCGAGCGGAAGGAAGGAAGGACAGGCCTCCGAGGGAGGGAGGGAGGCAGGGAGGGAGGGAGAGGAACACATGGGGATTGGCCAGGAAGGATGGCTGGGCTGCTCCGAGCACCACCACACTCGGCTCCCAAAAGGGCCCTTGCATGCCCCGGGCACCTTCCCTGCCACACACACACACCCGGCCACACATGGAGCTTGGTGCCGACCGGCCAGTGTTCCAGGAGTGAAAGCCAAGCCAAGGCCAGCTTTGGAGTTTCTGCTTGAGGGCTCTGGGAGAAACCTGCTCTCACTTTAAATCTTGCATCAGATGGGGATGCCTCACTGCTGCTGCTGCTGCTGTTGCCGCCGCCACCACCACCTTTTCCTCCTCCTCCTCCTCCCCCCACAGTTGAGAGGGCAAGAAAAAGGATGAGCATAAGCCCCGTGTCCGCTGAGCCTGGACCATTGTGCGTGCAGGCTCAAAGGTTGGGCCTTTCCTATGGCTGCTGAGGACAAGAAAGGTGTGTCCAGGGAGACAGTGGCAGAACCTGGGCCCTTGGCAGGCATCTGGAAGACAGGTCCCATCAGGGCTTGGGGTTTCCGTGCGGGCGCCCATCAGAGAGAGAGGGAGTGGTCTGTAGAGAAGGATGTGGCGTCCTTTTCACTGCAAATTCATTTGGAACTGATGGGGCCCAGTCAAGGCTTATCTGCCCCTCGTGGGTCCTGCAGGCGTGAAGAGGCGGGCAGGCAGGTTTTATACTTTTGGTTTGACATGCTGAGGAGACATGAGGCAGGCTGGAGGCCGCGAAAGGCTTTGTGTGTGTCTCTGTGTGTGTGTGTGTGTGTGTGTGTGTGTGTGTGTGTGTGTTTTCTGCTTCTGAAGGTGGCTCTTCGGCAGATGTCAGCCTGGCTTCTTTGGGACAGAAGTGAAGTGTGTCCCTAGATCCGGGGTGTGGGGTGTATCCCCATTTCCCCCCTCTCACTGCCTCCACCAAACCCCCATCAGTCGGGCCCCTGCCTACGAGCACTACGGCATGGACTGTGCCCCTCTTGGGGCGAGGGGGGTGCTGCCGGGCAGGAGGAAGAGGGCGGGGGCAGGGGTGGACGCTGGGCTTCCTGCTCCTCCGTCCTCCTGCCTGGCTCGCCCTCCTCGGCCACTTGGGGTCGCTCAGGGGACAGGGCTGCTGCCTGTGGGCTTCTCAAGAGGATGTCGGGCAGGGCAAGGGCGCGAATCCCATTTCACATTTTTTTAGCAGGGAGGTGTCAGGCAAGGACGTTGCACTGCCCTGAGTCGTCCCAAGCTGAGCCCAAAAAGTTTGCCGCTCCTTCCATGTAGGGAACCCTTTATTACACACGTGGCTGGGCAGCAGCTAAAGCCACCGTGGATGTCCATCCGCTGGAAGCGTTCCACAGAGAGATGTAAATGCAGGAAGGCAGCCCTTGGTCGTCAGCTGGTTAAGGAATACTGGTGGACCTTTGGGACTGGGGATCCCATAGATATGTGGGGGCAATGAATTGGAGCAGGCATGCCAAAGGAGGGAGGGAGGGAGGGGGGAGAAGGAGGCGGACCGTGCGGGAATGGGCAGGCCAAGCCCAAGCATGGCCACAGGCTCAGTCTGCCCTGCTGCTGCTGCTGCTGCAGGAAGATGGGAGGGCCTGGGTGGGGTCCATCCGGGCCGGGCTGTTTATCAGGGGCTCGCAGGTGGCAGCAACTCTGGTTCTGGCAGGGGAGGAGGGGGGAGTGATATGCAAGAGCAATACACTTGGGAGTGCTGGAGGGGCAGCAATAATTCAAAATCCCGAGCAGGCCGAGGTAAATGGAGGAAGAAAGGTGGAAGAAGCCGGAAGACTTCTGTGGGAGATCAAGGAGGCAGCCAACCATGAGCCTGAGAGTGGGCTCTGTGTGTGTGTGAGGGGTGTCCTTTGGCTCCTGGGAGCAAAGGCTGAGAAGGCCTGACACCTTGTGCAAGGCAAGGGCTCTGGCAACTTATGGCCCTTCACGGAGGCCGGAGGAGCCGTTGCAGAAAGGGGCTTGAAGGGGGATGTGGGGGGTGAAGAGGAGGGGTCCTAGAAAGACCCTTCCCACCCAGGAACCAAGGACCGTCCACTGCCCTCTCTTGATGCCATGAAAAAAGTGAGGGAAACTCTCTAAGCGTGTGTGTGTTTCAGGTCACCTCCTGCTCAAGGGTTTGCTTGAATGGATTATTTAAGTAGACAAGGAATTATCTCTTGGCTTCCACCGGGATCTGCTCCCTCCGCGTGCTGGCCCACCTTGCTTCCCCACTTGCTGCTTCCCAGGCAACAGGGCCTCAAATGCTTGCAGCCTGGAAGTGAGTGAACCTTTCCCGCCCAGGGCAGAGGGGCCCTTGAGAGGCCCTGGTGGCAGCAGCAGGGCCCTTCCACGTGGGTTGGTGGGGGCTGAGGAAGTTTTTGCAAGGAAACGGCACAGTGGCCAAAAGAAGGCTTTGGAAACCAGGGAAGCCTTTTGGGCCAGTGGGCTCTTTGATCAAGAGCAAACAGAAGTAACACTCACACAAAGCTTAATTGGGGTAGAAAGGAGTGAATGCAAGCAGGGTCGCTGGCCTGGGGGTGTGGCCTGCAGAGGCTTTGTCAGGCCTTCCGATTGTGCTGTACTGCCCCCTCCCCGAGTTTTATTGGATCGCAAAGCCCACAGTCTGTCAGTATTAGACTCAGTATTTTGTCTGGGCTGGGCAGGACTGGCAGCTGCAAGTGGGAGGGCCACACCTGTCCAGCAGGTGCCACAAAGGGACCCCCTTCCGTGGCTCCTGAGGGCCCTGGCTACCATTCAGGGTCTTGTGTGCTGTTGGAAGGTCTGTTCAGTGCCATTAACCTGTTTTGAGGCTTTCATGGTTTGAAATAAAATACAAATGCCACTGGTGGGGTGGGGGTGGGGGAATCATTGAGGAGAGTCAGTGTGGATTTGGTGTTTGCTTCACTCTCTAGCTTTGGAACACTTGAGCCTGACGGGCTGAAGGATTGGAGGTGGCCTGCAACTGATTTCCTGTTTGCAAAGCCAGTGGGCTGAGGCCACACTGTCTGTTGCAGCTGGACTACTACATCCAGCAAAAGGAATGGGCCTTGTTGGTTGTCCTTCCATGCCCAACCCAAGGCTGTCAGTGTGTCTGATCCTCCTCGTCCATCTCTCCCCCCCCCCCGTCACTTGGCCCAGTAGGCTGCACTGTCCCTCTCTGGTGGGAGCCTCAGAGGCTTCACATTGTTTTTTTTGGGGGGGGAGGGGTGGCCCTTCTAGGCAGCAGCTTCATTGTAAATACAGGTCTTGCACACATTAGGCTGAAAACACAGAAGCTGAAAAATGTATTTGGGGAATACTCTGATTCTGTATATAGAAGGTAAATATGCATATTCCTGATGACTTGTTACTCCCGATCTGTAATCAACTATATATAAATATATTAAACTGTTTTTCTGTACTGGACCTGTTTTTGCCTGGAATCTGCTTTCTGCCATCATCCAGAGGGAAAAAACACAGAGAAAGGAATCTGCTCTCCCTTCTTTTGGGAGCCTTTCCTGGGAGGAAGGGGAGCTGTTGGGTCGGTCTTCCCACCACCACAGCCAGCTGCCAGCCCCCATTGTAAGGAGGGTGGGACCCTGTTTGTGGAGGGGGGGGCTTCCCTCCTTCCGGACTGGGGAGGGTTTGTCTCTGGGCACCTGGGGTGCAAAATAACATCCCTGGTAGGCCCCATGGGAGGGCCTTGTGGGTCCATCTGGGCAGCTGTGCCAGTTCTTCAGGTGCCCTCCCCCCCCAGATAGAAGTTGGTTGCTTTTGCCCTATACCCGCTTGGCTTCCAAGACCAGAAGGTATCCGAGGAGGACCCTGCCTGCCAGGAGGGAAGTGGGGAGTGGGCTGAGAGAAGGGGCCGGAGCAGCCACAGTTCCATCTTGCCTGTGCCTCCTGTCTCTTGTGGGGGAGGGAGCTGGAGGGGGGCTCCTCCTCCTCCTATCTCTCCTTGGAGAGAGGGAGGCAGCCGCCTGCTTATCAATGAGCCCGACCAGGGAGCTGCTCCTGCCGCTGGAGGGGTGGGGGGCGTCGTTGCTGCCTCTCCGCCTGCCCGGGATAGATAGGAAGGGGGGTTCTTTCCCTCCTCTCCCCACCCCACCCGCCTTCCTCGGACGTGCTCTGCTGTCGTGTGTATTGGGGGGGGGGGGCTCACCCTCCTGCCCCGGCAGCCTGGCCGGCTCCCCCATAGCCGCTGCCTGAGACCCCCCCTCCGAATAAGAGGACTGGTGGGGGGGAGAGATGTCTTTCCGCCGCCCCTCCCAACGGAGCACAGCTTGGGCTGCGGACCCCCGACGCCCACCCTCCCTGGCGCCAATCCCTCAGGCAGCCCTGGCCGCTGCCCCCTCTTGCCCCCCGCAGGGCCTCCCCAGCTATTCCCCCCCCCAAAGCCAGATTCTCAGGGAGGCCTTGACACTCTGCTGCCAGGGAGGGGGTCCCTCTGGCCGGCCTGGCTAGGAATGGGGGGGGGGGACTGGTACACATCCTTCCCATCTCCCCTCTGGAAAGCCTGCGCGAGGTCTGGGGGCAAGGGGGTGGCAGAAGCCTCCGTTTCCTCCCTGAGCCGCCTGCCCGCCCTCAGAGGAATGTTGGTGGCGGGGGGGGGGGGCGGACAGAGAGTAGACAGAGACCCGCTCCCGGGCGCCTTTTCCCGCGCGGTGCTTAATTTGGCCCTGGCCTTTTCCCTCTACGAAGCCGCGGAGGGATGGGCAGGAATTTCTCGGGAAACTTGGCCGAGCCTTTGGAGTGGCCCGTCCGGGCACGATCCTGCGGGCCTCTTTCCGACTCTGAGGGAATGTACGCTCCGAGGAGGAGGAAACGCGACCCCCTTCCCCCCCGCCTCTGCTGCAGACACCGGGGCCAGGCCCTTCTCGAGAGTGAAGGGGGGAAAGGCTCCTGGCCGGTACCTTTGGGGGGGGCAACGTGGAGGTAGGGGCCCTCCCTAGGACAGGGAGTACCGGCACTGAATTCTGTGAGAAGGCTCTGTGTGTGTGTGTGTGTGTGTGTGTGTGTAGGTTGGCCTCAACTCCCACTCCTTCCTCCCCCCCCTCCGCCACCGCAAGGTCCTGAGGGGGTCCTGGAAGGGTCTGATCGGCCGCTTTCCTTTGGGAAGAGCCCCGTATAATGAGCAAAATCCCCCCCCCCCCACAAGGGAGAAAGGAAGGTGGGGTGGAGCAAGGGCTTCCCCTCCTGGCCCCAAAGACCTAGTAGTGTGCGTGTGAGTGTGTGTGAGTGTGTGCGCGTGTGTGGTCGTCGTCCTGTAGGCGGTGGGCGTGGGGCCCAGGCGTGGCCACGGGGGCGGGACGCCACCTCGCCAGTCCCGATATAAGGGCCTGCGAGCGCGACGGGGCTCCAGTTGCCAACTTGCCACCATGGGGTTGACTGAAGACGACAAGAACCACGTGCGGGCCATCTGGGCCCATGTCAGCAAAAATCCCGAGGTCTTCGGGGCCGAGGCCCTGTACAGGTAAGCCGCCCCACCGCCCGTCCGCCCTCCCGCCCCGCTCCCGCCGGCCTCCCTCCCGCGGCAAGGGGGCTGACGGTCTTCCTCCTTCTTTTCCCCCCCTCCGGGCAGGCTCTTCGTGGCCCACCACACCACCAAGACCTACTTCTCGCACTTCGACCTGCACGAGAACTCGCCGCAGATCAAGGCGCACGGCAAGAAAGTGGTCGACGCCCTCACTCAGGCCGTCAACAACCTGGACGACATCGCGGGCGCCCTCTCCAAGCTCAGCGACCTCCACGCCGAGAAGCTCCGCGTGGACCCCGTCAACTTCCCGGTGAGCCCCACCCCAACCCCACCCCCAGCCCTCTCCCACGAAGCCAAGACCCCCACCCCAGAGAAATGTGCGCCGGCGCTGGGAGTCTGCGCTTTCCAAGGCAGCAGCAGCAGCAGCAGCAGCCGCCGCAGCCGGCGCGGTCCTTGGGGAGGCCTCCCTCCTTTCCACCCCCCCTCCACCCCACCGCTACCGACCGCCGCCCTCAGTCCCGGCCCGCCCGGCCTGACGCCCGCTTTCTCCGCAGCTGCTGGCCCACTGCATCTTGGTGACCATCGCCTGCCACAACCACGGGCCCCTCAACGCCGGCGTCCTCCTGTCCATGGACAAGTTCCTGGCCTGCGTCTCCAGGGTGCTCGTCGCCCGGTACCGCTAGGCCGGAGGGAGAGCGACGACCCCGCCCGGGAGGACCGCCGTCGCCGTCGCCTTGCCCCCCCCTCTCTCTCCGCCCCCCCCCCCCCCCCCCCCCCAAAGAGGAATAAAGTTCTTGGCTTCCAATGCAGCCCGGCCTCCCGGCGTCTTTTTGAGGAAGAGGGTGGGGCGCCGGCTGGGTTGGGGGATGGCAGGCCCGTGGCGGGTGGGGGTCCGCCCGGGAGCCTTTCTCGCCCTCCTCCTCAACCCAAGGAAAGGAAGGTGGAGCTCCCCTTCGGCCCGGCCGAGCCCCGAAAGCGCGGCGCCTCCTCCCCGCTCGCTTCTTCACCCCCGGGAAGATCACACTGGCGGAGGGACCCCGGGCGCCCTTGACATGTCTTCCCGGCATCTCTATTTATGCTTCAAGGAGAGAAATAGCCCGCAGGCTTTCCGGAGTCCTCCTAGCTAGGCTTTGCCCAGGGCTCACGTCTCTTCCCTGGCCCCTGGCAGAGTAGGGAGCCTCCGCCGCCCCGTATCCCAGGGAAGAGGGAGGATCGGTTGGCAAAAGGTACTCCTTCATTCTCGGACCGCCCGGCCGGCTGGCTGGCTACTCGCTCTGCACGGCACCGCCGCTCCTTCCTCGGGACCAGAGGTGGCCTTCAGGGAGTGCCAGAATGCCCATCGCTTTGGCCCCGGCCCGTCTGCTTCCTGGCAGGGGCAGATGGGAACCGGAGTCAGTCCAGCGGATCGGGGCTGGCTACCTGGAAGGGCCCAAGGAAGGGAGGAGCAGAAAGGAAGGACTCTCGCCACAAGGGGGCGACTCCTCTGGGTGCCAGCTCGGCATCTCCGTCCCCCCCCCGCTCCTCTCCAACCCCCCCCCGCCTGCGTCCGTGTCCCTTCAGCATCATCCGCAGCGGTTCCGGAACCCGGATTGTTGGGCCGGATCCTACGTGCGCTCGCCCAGCCTTGTAGCCGGAGGGACCTTCCCCGGGGTGGGCCGTTGGCCACGGCCGGGCTCCCCGCTGACCCAAAACAAAGGGAGTGTAAACCATCTCGCTCCTTCCTCCCTGAAATGGGGGGGGGGGGCTGAGGTGGCATTCAGGGGGCCAAGGCTTCCATTCACGCGCGTCGCCTGGGTTCGGCTGGGCCTCGGGACTGTCCCGGCACTGGGCTCCAGATCGAGCAACACACAAAAACACACGCAACCCCCTCTGCTCGGAGACCCCAAATCTAGCGCCAGGGTCCAACTGCTAGAGCTGATTAAACCACCCCGGCAGATAGAGCGCGGCAGCGGGGCGACAGAGCCCCCACACACGCGGACCCGCACCGGGGCTGCTGGCCTCCCGGAGGGGCCTCTGTTGTGTCTTGGCCGATGGGAATCGGCCAGGTAAAACAGAGTTATGGGTTATCTAGGCTTCCTAATGAGAGAGTTCCCTTTAACAGGAGAACGGGAGGAAGATTGGCTGGGAGTGAATGTTGGTCTCCAGGTGTATTTAGGGTGGGTTGGTTAGGATGTGTGTTGGCTGGTCATGTCATGTAGGAATTAAACTGCTCTTTTATAGTACCTGGAAGGTGGCGTTTTTCCTGTTGAACCCACATTACAGCCCCTCCGGGGTGGAGTGGGCCCCTCCCCAGATCGTAGGAGAAGGGATTTGGGCCACAGGCGTCAGAGGGTGGGGGCTGGGATCGCGCTGCCTGGCCTCTACGTTGGGTGGTGGTGGTTTGAAGCCAGCCTCTTATCCACCCGCTCTCCCCCTCAGCCAGCCCCCTCAAGCGGCTCTGAGGCCACCCATCAGGACGGGGATTGGCGGGGGGCAGGCGGTCTAGGGCCGGCAAGAGCGTCGGAGCCTGCCTTTGGCCGCGCCACCGGGCCAGGAGGGGTCGGGGGTGCCTGCGCTTTGCCCTCTGCTTGCCCAGAGGTGGAAGGAACCCCCCCACCCATCCCCCCGCCTCCGAACAACTTTGGCTGGGCGGCGTAAGGTTCAGCAACTCTTCCCCCGCCCATCCCTCGCAGCCCAGGCGGCCCTCCCGCGTCACTCGGGGGCGGGCAGCCCTCCCTCCCTCCT
>JAHTLZ010000054.1:15837858-15888143 GCA_023846285.1 Phrynocephalus versicolor
GAGAGAGAGAGAGAGAGAGAGAGAGAGAGAGAGAGAGAGAGAGAGAGGCTGCTTCGTCCTCCTGGGGGTCCCGGAGCCTTCGAGGGGAACCCCTTGCCCTGCCCCAGGCTTTTGGTTGGGCCTTCTGCTGCTGCTGGACGTGTGTGTGTGTGTGTGCCAGAACCCTTCCAGCTGAAAGAGCGCCCTGCAGGAGAGAGCTCGGGACCCTTGGAGCCCCCCCCCCAGCATTTCTCCCACCAACCTCAGGGGCTTCTGCTGTGGCTCTGGCCTCCAGCCCCTCCCTCCAGCCCCCCCCCCCCTTGCATCTGGGCTCTGCTCTCGTAGCAGCCTCTTTGTGCTTCCAGCCAGGGGCTTGCAGGGGTGGGACTTTGTTTTTTCTCCCCCACCCCCACCCCTCACTTCCCTGCCTTCCTCTTCTCCTCCACCTGGCGCTCCCCACCCCCCGCATGCACGGGAGTCATGGGCGCCTCGTCCTGCTCCAGAGGGAAGGGGGCTCACTCGTGGTAGCTGGCTGTCGACTTGGCCCAGATGATTAATTTGCCTTCTTGGTCACATTTCCGGATCTTCTGGGGATTTGTAGCAAGGATGGTGGGCTCAGCTCCAGCCCAGGAGGGAAAGGCAGGGTTTAACTCTTCTCCTCGGCAGATGATACTTCCTAAAGTCTGTTCATTTCCTTCCCGGAGACAGATGGTGCAAAAAAGTTGCTGGACGCAAAACCCACAGGGCCTCCTATAGAATAAGTGGGGCCTTGTTCTGGCCATGGCCTCCAAGCAGATTAGGAAACTGAGGCTCCTGGTACACACATCAGTGGCCCAAACAGGCAAGAGGGGGAGCTTCACAATTAGAAGCAGAGCTGCCTTGAACCATGGAAGAGGTGCAATAATCCCCCAACATGTTTCACAGCTTTGTAAGCTGCAGATGTGCTTCTCTTTTTTGGGGGAGAGGGGTTAGGGAGAGAAGAGGCTCTGAAAAATGGCAGCTTTGAAGCCAACTCTGGTGGGAGGAAGGTGTAGGGTCTGCTTTTGGGAAGAGCAGCTCCTGATCAGGACTTACATTTTGTGGCCTGGAAAGACCACTGAGAAACCCTCCGGAGACCAGGGGACCCAAGTCCCAGCTTGGCTGCTCCTGTCCTGCCCTCCCGGCCCTCCCTAGCTGATGGGTCCTGGGGGCCTCTTCTCCCCTCCCCCTACAGGGGTCCTGTGGCTCTCCGTGGTCTCCGAGGTGCTCTACATTGCGCTGCTGGTCGTGGGCTTCAGCCTCATGTGCCTAGAGCTTCTCCACTCCAACAACGTGATTGGCGGGCTCAAGCTCAACGCCTTTGCCGCCGTCTTCACAGTGCTGTCAGGTGCGTGCCTGCCTGCCTGCCCGTCAGCAGCAGCAGCAGCATCCAGATAAGGATGGGCAGAGCCCTGGGCCTCCTCGCAGGGACGTTTTCAAAAGGGATCGGGGAACAGGACCCAGGACAGCTCCCCTACTGGCCTCATTCTGTTGGATCTTCTGATGGGAGAGCTCCCCACGAGCGCCCACCCCATCTTGGTGGGCAGGACTGGACCCAGTGGAATCACTCCTTGTCTCCTGGCTGCGGCAGCTCCCCCCTTCTGCAGGGTGGGGTTTGGGACAAGCACTCCTGACTGGGCTGCTGTGGCAGGGGTGCCCTTCTCCCCTCACACACCTTGCCCCTTCCTGCCCCAACAGAGTGAGGGCAGCGTAGCAGCCAAGGGCTGTGGGGCGGGGGGCACGGGGGCACTGGGCAAGGTCCCAGCTCCAAACAGCAGCACCTGCCGTTTTGCCAGAGGCAGCTGTGGGCGCTGGAGCCCTACAGGGAGCTGGACTGGGCAGCGGTGGCCCTCGGGCCCCAAGTGACCAAGCCTCGGGCGACTGTGTCTGGCAGGGCTCCTGGGCATGGTCGCCCACATGATGTACACCCAAGTGTTCCAGGTGACAGTCAGCCTTGGCCCAGAAGACTGGAGGCCTCACTCCTGGGACTACGGCTGGTCCTTCTGGTGAGTTGCTCCCCCCTCCCCCGCCCCGGAGGCTGGTCCGAAGCAGAGGATCTGGCACCTTGGCCGCCCGGCGGTCCAACCCTCTAGAGCCAAAGCGGGGGGGGGGCAGGCCTGGTGGTGGGCGGCCACGCGGGGGTAAGGGGGATGTTGGGCTCAGGCCATGGCCCCTCTTGCTCGCTCTCCACAGCCTGGCCTGGGGCTCCTTCACCTGCTGCATGGCGGCCTCGGTCACCACCCTAAACTCCTACACGAAGACCGTCATTGAGTTCCGGCACAAGCGCAAGGTTTTTGAGCAGTCCTTCCAGGAGGACCCCGTCTTCGCCGACCACGATCCCTTCAAGTACTTCCCTGGACGGTCAGTGGTGCAGGCGGGAGGGCAGGCTGCCGGCAGCAGGTCCAGCGGGCAGCTGCAGGGGAGGGGGGGTCAGCTGGCACAGCTGCGGCCCACCCTTGGCTGACAGGCACGGCAACACCAAAGCCCCTCATGCCTCCCCCAACCCTCCAGAATGACTCTTCTGGGGGGGGGTATTTGTGGGCCAAGCATGCTGCTTTTATATGCTACCCCACGGCCTATCTCCCCACGGGCTGAGTACTCAATCTGCCAACCCTGGAAGGGTGGACGTGTGGAGTGGCGCTGGAGGCAGCCACCTAGGACTGGACCCGGGATGTGGGCAGAGTTTGGGCTTCAGCAAATGCAGTTTAACCACAAGGCTCCTGCACAAGTGCATGACCTGGGCAGAGAGAGAGAGAGAGAGAGAGAGAGAGAGAAGTTGTTTGATGTGATGTGACTCCACCAGTGTACAGTCAATGAGGGGAGAATGTGGGCCACCATAGAGAGAGGGCCGTGGGGATCATACAGTTCCATGTGGAGTTTCCCAGTCATGCAGGTGAGGCTAACCAGGAGTTGAGTCATGGCAACTGCACTTATTTTGTGGGATCAAAATGCTTTGCTGCTCATCCAAGTAGCTTCTTCAGTCTGGCGAAAGTTGTGGGAGGCTTCCAATTTATAGTTCTCCTTGGTTTCACCTCCCCTCCATCTGAAAAAGTTCATTAGGTGGACAACAGTCTGAGGTCTTTGAAGGTCACACCTCTGAACCCCTTTGTAGTACGGCTTGGTTTCACTCCACCCTGGTCTGAATTGTCTCCTTGGATGGACCTCCTGTTGGGTTTCATGTTGCCCCACACCATCTGGAACACCGCCCTCTCTCAAGGGGTTGATGATCCAGCCGGGGGAGAGGCGTGGAGCCTTCCGACACCCACTCCTCAGTAGAACCAGTCTACGATGGTGCAAAGGAAAACTTTCTCTCCCTGTTCTTCCTCCCCTCCCAGCACGAAGACCTCTCTTTCGTCACATTAGGAGGCGTGTGTGTGTGTGTGTGTGTTGCCAGTTTAGGAGGCAAGACGCTGGCCGTCTTCCCGAGCCAGCCCAGAGGCTGCTTCCAGTGCGCCTGCCTCCCTGCGGCCTGGGTATATGTGTACGTGCCTAATGCGAGGAGGGGCATAGCAAGAGAGACCTGCTGCGCCTGTGAGGTTGGGAGCCTTGGGGGCTGGGGAGGGGGGTTCCCCCAGGTTGGTCTGCCATCTGCTGTCACAGAATGCAGGCAAGGAGCTTTCCGGGTGCCTGAAGGTGGGCTGGGCTCCTTGACCCCTCTCCTTCTGCACCCTCTGGCATCAATGGGGGGGGGGGGTTGCTGCTCTTCCTCCTTTGGTGGGCAGGGATCCCTCTCCTCAGATGTGTGATCACTTTCTCCCCTCCCCCCCCCAGGTCTTTTTTGTGCTGGGAGGGGAGGCAGAACAGAGAGAGAACTGCCAACCGTTCTTCCTTAGAGGCCTCATTGCTTCCTTTTCCTGTGGTGGGTCTTCATAGGTCATAACTTTGTTCTGGTAACAATCTGGCACTGAAATAGCAGCAGCAAAGCACCCCACCCGGCTACCCCTTTGGCCTCCCCCCACCCCCCAGAGTGGAAGCCAGAGGCTTCTTCCCCTTGCTCCTGGTGTTTCCCAACAGCCGAACGAAAGAGCAGAAGAAGCCAGGCCATCCGTCGCTTGCTTGGACCTTCCACATGGGGCTGGTGGGGCGGGGTGGGGCAGCAGGAGAATTGGGGTATCTTTAGCTCCAAATGGGGCGATTCTCTAGAGCAGCATTTGGGTGGAAGTTACCAGGTAGGCCTGACCAGGCAGCAGCCTCTTCTCCCATGGGCGTCCCGTGAAAGCAGGCAAAAGATTTGCCACTAATCAGACCAGCGGTGCCCCATCGTTGCCTACCCTCCCACCTGTTCTCCTTCCCTGGCATCCATGCCCATCTGGTGCTAGCACAGGATCAAGTGGCGTCACTAGAGCAGAATTTGGGTGGAAGGTTTCGCTGCCCACAGAAGTTCCAAAAGTTCCACCGCCGCCCCCGTCCCCCCACACTTCCCTTTGAAGCACGGCTCTCTTCTGCCTCGGCCCTTGGCTGGGCTGGGCCCTTTGGAATAGATGGTTATGATGGTGATGATGGACACAGGTGCTCTTCCCTTCCTGCTCAGTGGGAAGCAGGTGATCCAGGGTTGAAGGTGCGCCTTGTATGTTCTCTTTTCCAGGCTGGAGGAGGAGGAGGAGGAGGAGGAGGGAGAGGAAGCAGGGGTCATGAGGTTAGAGGCCCTCCGTGGCTACTCCTCCAAGAGTAAGTGCACCCGCTCTCATCTCTCATCTCTCATCTCTCTCTCTCTCTCTCTCTCTCTTCCCTTGCATGCTAGCTCTCCCAGGCTGCAGCTTGGCAGTGGGATGGAGACTAGGGTTGCTTCTGGTGCATGAGTCGGGTGGTGGTCCAGGATGCATGTGAGCAAGGACGTGCATCAGGAGAGACTGCGATGCGTGTCCGCTTGCCGGCTGGCTGGCTGCTTGAACATGCGGCTTCAACCCAGCTGAAGCGCTTCAGCCTGGAAGTGGGGGGGGGGGAGGCTTTCTCCTGCAAGTGGCAATGCCTCACCCCTCTGCCCGCCTGGTCACAACCCTTTGTGCAGGGATGTTTGGAGAAACCTGCATGCATGTGAGTGCATCTGTGTGTCTACCCTTGTTCTGTGTTCTGGCAGCTGGAAGCAAACAAGTCGGGCAGCTTCACATTGTTGTCCATTAAGGCTTGACCTGTCTTAAGCTTGTGCTTTGCTCCTTCAGGCATTGCCAAGGAGGCAAATGAGGGGAGGGCCTCCATCGCCTCAGTATTTGAAGTAGCTCGGGTTTATCCCCAGCTCTTGCGTTGCAAAGCAGCTGAGGTCTGGAAGGGAACATTGTTTTAAGCATGCTGTGTAGGTCTGGCAAAGCTAGTAAGTCCACAGCTAACACACACACATACACACACACACACACACACACCAGTTGACCTGGAAAAGCTTTCTTCCCTCTTGCCATTTGCAAGGAGTGGTACCCTTCTCAGCCCCCCCTGGCATGTTGGCTCTCGGGGGGGGGGTGTCCCCACTGGCGCCTCCATCTTGGCAAGGTGCCTTTCCCAGTGGCCTTGCTTTTTAGCCTGGTTGGGGCTGGAGCACGAGGGAGGCAGAGCGCCCAACTTGGGATGGGCACTTGTCAGGATGCAGCCCTGCCCTCCACCCCCACCCCCCAGGCATAAGCACCCCTGAACTCAGAGGAATTTTCTTCTGAGTCAGGATGCAAAGCCCTCCCAGTGGCAGCAATTTCCTTCTTGCCCTGTGGAAAAAGTGAGGCATTTTTTGTTCTTTTCAGTTTGCCCATTTTTTTTTTTTTTGCAGATTTTGTAACTTCTGTGGGCAGGCTGGATGAGCAGCCTTGGGGGACATCCTTTCTTGAGAGACCAGGCAGTCCTCTGCTGGCTCTGGGTGGGCCTGTGTTTAGTTTCGGTTGGAAGGGCTACTGTTGGGTACAGGATGCTACACTCAGACAGGTTTTGCAGAAATGGTTGCAACATTGATGGGTTTATTTTGTTTTTTGTTTGTTGGCTTGTTTTTCAAAAAGGTGGCGGGGGAGGAGCTTTTCCTCTTTTTCCATGCTGGAGGTGAAGGATTTTCCTTGGGCTTGGAAATGGGTGACTGGGGGGGGGGGGGTCCAGAGGCAACAAGGGATCTGTCCATCGTTCTGTTTGCCTCTGCAGGTGGTTGGCTGTGTCGGGAGTCGGGTGGGTCTTGGTGTTTCCCAAGAGGGAAAGAGTGGTGGTTTCAGGGGTCAGCCTGTACCTGTGCTAAAAAATATAAACGCTCCCCAAAGGGACCGATGGAGAAATAATTTCACATTTGTTTCTGGAGGCTGCATTCAGGATGGAGACAAATGGGGGCGGGGGTGGAGGGGAGAGCTGTGCACCTTGGATTGGGGCCTGGAACCGGGTCCGGTGCTCTGTCGGATGAGTGGCCGGTGGTGGCAGCTTGGATTCTCTCATCCTTTGGGCAGGAAAGAGGCTGCCCATTGCTTCCTCGGCACAGGCAGGTGTGCCGGTGTCTTGTGTGTGGGGCGGGCGGGGGGGGGGGGTAGTGAGCAACCCCGCTCCTTATCTGAGCGCTTCTGCCAGAGGTGGCCTTTGCTCCGTATTCCTTCAGGGGCTCCCTTGCCTCCGTGGCCTTGGCTTCCCTCTCTGATGGCTGCTGCCATAGCCAGGTGGCCCCCTCCGTTCTCTCTCTCTCTCCCCACCCCTGTTCCTGCCCTACTGCTGACTTAGTATAGATAGAGGAATTGGGTTGCCTGAGACCTAATGGCCTCGCTCAGAGTGGGTTGCCTGGCAAAGGTGGGCAAAGGGTTAGGGTTAAGTGGATGCTGTGGGACCCTTCCATGGGGGTGGGGGGTGTTGTGTGCTGCTGCTGCTGCTGCTGCTGTCTCTGCAGCTGCCCTTGGCGTGCCTTCCCTTCTCTCTCTCTCATCCTCTCTCTCTCTCTCTCTCAGCTGCCCCCCCCCCGTGGTCCAGGGGTGACTTGCCGGCTGCTGGACATGACTGGCCGATCCATGAAAGGGGCCCCTTCCTCTCCCACGGCCAGAGCAGCCAGCCACAGATCCCGATTCTGTGGAGAGGTGGATTCCACCATGTGCCTGTGTGTGCACGCGTGGAAGGGGGGGATCCTAAAGGCCAAGCCATCTCTGCCCTTGCCCCTGTGAAGGGGCTGCCATCCTCGCTCCAGCCTCGCGCGGCATTCGAGGGGGCTCCTTCAACTGCCGTGCTCCCGTGTGCGTGCGTGCGTGCGTGTGTGGCCAGCATGTGAGAGGTGTGCCTGCCGTGATGCAGAACGTCTTTTCCTCAAATGGAGCTTCAGGCCCGGAGTCCCTGATGCTGCTGCTGCTGCTGCTGAAGGAAAAGGCCAGCTGTGATGGGGCGCGGAAGACCCTGGGTGGGGGCCTCAGAGAGGCAGTCAGCCAGGGCTGAGCTGACACATGGCTCATTCCGAGGCCACCGCCAGCCGGCAATGGATGCTCTCTAGGCAGTGGACCCTCAGTCTCTCCGTGTCTTCTTGGGGGTGGGTGGGTGGAGGGTGTCCTAATCCTGCTTCTGTGGCGGCATCCAAACCCTTCTAATTAGGTTTGGCAGGCTGTTTGTGCCAAACCTTAACCTGAGGTGACAGGAAAGCCAGCAACTGCCTCTGGCTATGTGGAAGTGGCCTCGTGGGGGTGCGTGGGGGGTGAACCACCCACTAGGCCACGGGGACCCCTGCCAAAGGAAGCTATTGCTGTTTCTGTGCCGTGCGTTTGGGGTGGGAGGCTGGTCCTGGCTGCTGCCCTGCCTCAGCCAAGCCGGTTCCCAGAGAAGCCACCAGCTGAGCTGCGGGAAGGGGCTCCTGCACCACCACCCCAACCTCCTCCCAGGTGAGCCTCTGCCCATACAGGGTGTTTCCGAGGGAAAGGTCTCCTTGGCCCAGCCACTAGCAGCAATGGCCCACGGGCCAAGAGAGGAGCCTGAGGGAGGCACGTGGTGGTGGTGGGGAGGCTGCATGCAGCTGGCTGCAGGGCATGCCTCCCCCCTGGGCGTCATCTTCTTCCCCCAGGGACCGAAGGAGGAGAGTGGGCCCCTGCTGGGAGGGCTCCAGGTGGTGGTGAGGGCAGCCCTTCCCTCCTCTCTTCCAGGGATGCTCAACACCCAGCTGTGACGCCCCCGAAGCACCTGAGCGGCTCAAATGGCCCGAGACGGCTCTCCTTGGTCCTCTCCAGCTCCCCAACAAACACGGCCAGCTCCTCTTCGCCCCCGTCCGAGGCTACCAGCCCTGTCATTTCCCTGGAAGCCCAGCCAGGCATTGCCACGTCAGCTTCCAGGCAGGCGGCCACCCATGGGCCAGGGGAGCCGTTCAGTGCAGCCACTCTGGTGGCTGGCCTGGGACCCATGGCTTCGCATTGCCCTCGGTTACTACGGCCGGTCGGCCCCCTGGTCGCAGCAAGGCCACGCCTGGACTACAGTTCAGAGGACCTGGCGTTTCGAGCCACGCTGCCCTGCCACGGGAGCCCCCCCACCAGGCGGCAGCACGCAGCGGCTGGATCAGGACGCCTCTGCCCCCAGCTCAGAGCCAGCCCTGGCAGCCCTTCTGGGGCCGACAGATATGCCAAGTTGGTGGAGAAGAATTTGGAACCCGATGCACCAGAAGGCGTCGAAAAGAGGTTGGCCTGAGGGGAGGTGGCTTGGGGGGGGGGCGTTGGTGGCTGGGAGGAGGAAGAGGGTGAGGAGCCGAGTCCTGCCACCCGAAAGGACAGCCCTGCTCTGCCATTTGCCCCCCCCCCCCAGTCGAGAAGAACCCCAGTCCTCGCCACCCTTCCTTCCCAGTGACCAGGGGAGGAAGAGGGAGCTGGCTTCTCTCTCTGGTGTCAACCATGGGCTCGCAGGGGTGGGTGGGTGGGTGGGGGCAGGCAGAGATGTGGCCACGCCTGGGTGTTGCTCTCTGGAAGCCAGCAGCTCCCACCTGGTGGAGCCCCTGCAGCAAGCCAACCTGGGTGTGTGCGCATGTGTCTTTCTTGTGTGCCCTCCAGCAGAGGTTTTGTGACCCGGCAGGAGTTCTTGGCGGTGGAGAGGGAGCTGGAGGAGGTCCGCGGGGAGCTGCAGCGCCTGCGGTGGAAGGTCCAGCACATCGGGGAGCCGGTCCAGCCGCTGGCCGAAGAGAGCAAGCGCTACAACGGCCACACCCTGAGGGAGCTGAAGGCGATGGTGCAGGCGGAGGAGGACCCGTACAGGGCGGCCCACAAGATCCTCCTGGCCCTCTTCAGTGACGCCCGCCTGCCAGCGCCGCCCCCCTCCTCCTCCTCGCCCGAGCAGCCCTGCAACGCCAAGGCCCTGCCGAAGCCCAGCGTCGACCCGGAGGAGCTCTACACGGTCTACTGTGACATTCTGCAGAGCATCTTCCCCGGCCTGGGCAGCCACGCCCTGAAGGAGAGGACCCAGTCCCTCTAGAAGAGTCTCACCCCCTCCGGCCTCTGCTGCTGCGGAGCCGGCTCCCCTGCCGTCCTCTTGGCCAAGGAGGAGGCAGCTTGGCCAGCCGGCTTCCTTCCCTCCTCTGCCGCCACCTGCAGCGCCTGGGCCTCTCAGCTGCGTCCCTGCGGACGGCAGGAAGCCAGGGAGCAGCAGGCAGAGCTGGCTTGTGCCAACTCTGAACATGCAGAGCACTGCAAGAGGTTTCTTTTTTTATTTTAAAAAAGTGTTTTTTTTTAAATGAAAGAAAGAAATACAAGATGGTTGTTTTTTAAGATTGAGCCCCCGCCTCTCTGTCCCACTGCACAGTCTTAAGGTGCCCACCCTGGATTTCTTCTCGGGCACTACGACCACCTGGTCGGCAGAGTCGCTCAGACAAGCAGTGGCTTAGCCCTGGCTGCTCCTGCCTGGTAGGGACACGGCTGCCACGTTCGGCACAGAGCGGTGGGGAGCCGTGGCAGCCACCGACAGGCCTTCTGTGGAGTGCTGTGGCCAGGCCCCTTGGCTTCCCACAGTAGATCCTGAACGCCTCCAGGCATTAACGAAACCCCTCCTCAGAAGAGGCTGCTGGGTGGGAAAGGAGAGGCCGCTCTTGTGGGGTGACCTTGCTCATCCGCTGGCGAGGGCTCACAGCACCCAATTCCATTTCCCTGGCAGCTCTAAGTGGGATAAATAGCCCCAGCAAGAGCAGCCACCGCTGCGGCCGCCCTCCTCTGCCTCCCCCAATGGTGACGGTGACGGCTCTCCTCCTGATAATGAAAATCTCATCTTGATTCATGTTCCTCAAGGTTGAATGGTGGCAGGAGGCAGGACAGAGGAAAGAGCCCCTCCCTGCTGCTTTCCTTCCCCTGCAGGCCCCTCTGGCCCAGGCAGGCTCCCTTCTGCAGCCCAGGGATCCGGCATCACCAGAGAGAGAGAGAGAAAGGAAAGGGACAGCGGAAAGAAGGGGAAAAGGGATACTGGATTTGGTCCCCCTCAAGCCCCAGAGCTCCCCTTGTTTTGTCCCCCCCCCCCCCGGGGGTGGTGGTTTTGGACAGCTGCTCCCTGTTCTGGACAGATCATGTGAGGAGGCAGGAGCCCTTGTGGAGTGCGGGTGGGAGGGTCTCCTTGGGTTGAGCGGCTGATGGGTGATGAGCATCTGCCATCCAGCATCCTAAGCCGAGCAGGGCAGGCATTCCTGCAGAATTCAGGGCATTAAAAAGGGGACCTGCCGGAGGGTGTGAGTCTTTCGCTGTGGCTCTTGACTCACAAACTGGCCCCCAAACAGCAAGACGCTCCCTGTGCTTCAGGAGCTGCATGTTTTCCAAAGGTCAACCCGGGGAACCCAACCTAAGTGCTGCTCACCCCAGTGGCAGACCCCGCCTCCCCCCCACCGCTTCCCCCCATCCCCCCCCACCCTTCAGGAGCACGGAGGCTTTGTGAATGGCCGTGGCTGGGAGTGGGCTCTGGCCCAGAGGGTCAGCGGCACGGCCCTCGTGGGCCGATCCAAGGGACTGTGGGGCACCCTCCGACCGGTGGCCAGGGGAAGGAAGCCTGGCTTTGGACCAGATTGGCCCCTGCAGGGCCACAGGTTTTCACGACAGGCCCACCACTAAAAAAGGCGAGGGTGGGGAGCCGGAGGAAGACAAGACACACACACACACACACACACACACACACCCAACCATGCTGAAATGTCTTGGGGTGGGAGGGAGGCAAGGAAGGAACAGCTACCGGCTCCTTTTGGCACCCAGGCTGCAAAAGCTTTCCCTTCGCCAATACGGAGCTGTCCCGGCATCGGGGGGGGGGGGATGCTGTGGGCTTTGTGCCATCTGGAACAGAAGCAGGGTTCATCTCTTTTCAATCAGATTAAGTGGCTGAGGCGCTCGCTCCAGCTGTGTTCCTTTCTCTTCCTCCCCCCCCCCCCCAACACCCTGCCAGCACCAGGCTTGGGCAGAAGCCACATGCTAAGGATTCCAGGCAAAAATCAAAGGAAGGTAAAAGAAAACAAAATAAATAAATAAACAAACAAAAGCTCTAAGTGGGAGAGTAGCCCACAAATAGCACTCCGCCCACACAAACACAGACAGAAAGAAGAGGCCCAAACGGAGGCTCTTAAGGCAACTGTGTAATAAAAAGTGGGAGAGCCACCCCCTGGGACAGAAGCCCAGCCCCCACCTCCAAACCCCACAGAGGAGAGGGCCATTTGCGTGGGGCACCTTCCCCTTTCGCTCAAGGGCAGCAGCAGCAACAGGCCAGGCCTCTCCCCACCAGCAGCCTCTGGTGCCCACCCATGCCTCCCGCCTGCCTCCTGGGTAGAGGGCCCCAGGGGCGATGCTGAAGCCGGACCCTCCCCTCGGCAACTTGCAATGGGCACTGGGGCCACTGCTGGGAACGGGACCAAGCCCAGCCCTCATGGCTGCCTGCTCCCTCCCTCCCCCCTCCCCCCACCTCTTTTACAGCCCGGGGATATAAATAGGGTGATAGCATAGCAGCTCAGCAGAGCTGATCTCCCGCTGGCTAGTGGATTAGCCCTCCCCCTCCCCCTCCCTGCCTATGGCCCTCTTTTGGTTGGGGACCGGAGGGAGCCTTTTGGGGCTGGGGTGGCCAACCGAGGCTTATGCAGGTCCACAGACATAGAGAGAAGTGATCCAGAGTCCTGCAGCCCCCCCCCCCCCCCGCGGGCCGGGGCGGGGGGGGGTTTTCTCCCTTCGGCCCCCCCCCCCCCACACACACACACATACCCAAGCCAGTGGCGAGGCTCACCCCCTCTGGAGGGCAGGCATCCAGAGATGAGGGAAGGCAGCTCTTTGAGCGCAGAAAGGGCTCTTTGAATCTGGTTGGCTTCAGCCAGAGCCATGTGCGGGAGGTCTGGAGCCATCCACGGCGTCACTCAGGGCTGACAGGGGGCCTTCTGGCTGCACCCCCAAGCCATTCCCCCCCCCCCCCGCAGGCTCTGTCCTCTGCTGAGCCACCTCCTGTGAAACCAGCTGTTGCTCTTGGCCAAAGAGGAGGGACCAGGGTGAAGAAGCTGGTAGCTAGCTGAGCAAGGGTGATGGTAGCCATCCCTTCCTCCGGTCATTGCCTCGTCCTTCGCAGCAATCCTTTCTCTTGAAGGCAGGTCTTGGGACGGAGAGCTGGGTGGGGTGGGGGTGGGGGGAGAGATGCTTTCATCTATGGCCCGTCCACAGGAGGAGACTCCACACACACACACACACACACTGACCTTGCCTCTGCCCACAGGCCACATGGAGGACACTGCCAGCCCCGCTTGGCATCAGCCAAAGAATGTGGAAAGCAGGCAAGGCAAGGGAGGGAGTGGCCCTGGGGCTGGTCAAGGGAGCCTGCAGGCAGGGACTGGGTCCTTGGCTTGGCCACCCCTACACTCCCCACCACCAAACACACACACCCCAAACCGAGCATCTCCCACTAGCGGCCCCTCCACTCCTCGCCAGTCCCCAGAGCGGCAACAGCTACCCAAGCGCAGGGGACGAACCTGGGTCCACAGCCACCTGCCTCTTCCTGGAGAAGGAGACGACCTGGTTTTCGTTCATCAGCCGCACCTCCTGGTCTTCTAGGGGGTGGCTGTCAAGCCAGAAGGAAAGGTCCAGGTTTTCCCTTGAAACGGGGGGGGGGGGGCTCTCCACAAAACACGCCCAAAGCCGCCCCTCCCCTCCAGGAGCCAAATTCAACTGGCCCAGGGTCACTTCTCACGTGGGGTGCCCACCACTTGCCAGCCAGCTGGGGAACCCATGAGGGCCAAGAGGCAGCAGCCCCTCGTGGCCAAGGAACAAGAGCCTTTCCAAAGGCCCATGGGCAGAAGACCCAAGGCCGGCCACGACCACTGTTCTGCTCCTCCCTTCCGAGATGACTGAGAAACCAAGAGGCTCTGTGGGATCCCTGCTGGGAACATGTGTGTCACTGAGATCATTCCCTCGCTTTCATTTGACCTTTAGGTTGCAAGAATTAAAATATATAGAGATATATATCTTTCACACGGTATAAAAATCCCTCTGCTGCCACCGTGTCATTCCCAGCTGTGTGACATTTTGTGCAGTCCAGGGGCAGAAGGGTAGCTGCTGCCACCAATGGCAAGCTATCCTGGGAGAAACCAGACAACGTCAGCAGAGGACGCTCCCCTTCCCTGCTTGGACCTACCCAAAGTGGAAGCTAGTTTCTCCCCCCCCCCCCACACACACACACACATCCCACACCACAACCTACCTGATGACAGTATTCTTCTCCTGCCGGCAAACCTTTTCGCTGTCGGTGAAGAGGATGGTGTGGTAGGGGACCACAGGGTCGCAGGTGGGGAGGATGCCATGGAGGAGGTGGGTGACCATGTCCAGAATGCCGTTATACACCAGCAAGTCGTCAACAAGGAGCTGCAGGCCACGGAGGAGGAAAAGGATCCCACTGTGATGATCCTGCAGGCAGCCCGCCATGGCCCCAAGACCGAGGGGGAACCCTTTCTTCTTTGTGGGCGATCCCTTGGGAGGCGAAGATGTGAGCAGAAGACGCCATGAAACCCCCCCCCACCCGCCGCTCCACCCTGCCCTGGAGCCCCAGCTGTTGCTGGCTGTGCTTCCTTCTGTTCTGCTCTGCCCCAAGACCGAGGACAGGAAGAGGGCTTGCAGGCACTGCCCAAAGCTGAGCAGTGGCAGCAGAGCTCAACCCCCCCCCCCAGGCAGGCAGGCTCTTTCTTGGGCCACAGGAAAATTGGGGGGGGGGGAGAGGAGCCCCTGAGCCTTGGCTGGGGGATCCCAGGAAGACCCCACCAGCCAAGGCGAGCGGACGAGCCAGGATCCTGTGGATGTTGACCGCTGGAGACATGCTCTGAGAACCTCAAGCAGCCGGAGCCAAGGTGAGACCTTGCCCATTTGGGGAGCCCGTGAAAGAGATAAGTAGCCAGGTGGAGAAGCAAGGGGCACCTACACCAAATTCCTTAACTCCTCTTTGGGGAGTTTTGGCATAATTCCACAACTTGATCATGGAGACTGTAGTGGGCATGTCAAAGATGACATAGACCCGATTCACCTGCCACAAGAGGAGAGGGAGGAAAAACATCCATTAGAAGGGAGGAGGGCACCGGGCAGCTCCGTCCCTGGGAATCCCCCTGGGAGCCTCTCCAGCGGTGGTGGAGAGCCCGCAGCAGGCCCTCCACAAGGAGGGAGACGTCCTTCTCAGCTACAAGCCAGGTCACACTCGGCTGGCGTGTAAGAAAGGGCGAGCACAAGATGCCACGGGCGCATACCAGGCCAGGCAGAATGGGGGCCAGCCAGGCATGCCTCCCGTCATTGCCATCATTCCTGGAGTCAATGAGCTTGTCTGGGGTGCGGACGTCCCCGCAGACTCCGTCCAGAATGTTGATGCTGTCTGGGAAAGCAGCAATGTCTTCAGGACACCGGAGGTCAAGGAGGGTTCCTGAGGCCAAGGCTTCCACGCGCGCCCCCATCGGACGGGACTCTCCACCAGGACAGAAGCCCCGCCACATCTCCCGGGGCCATCTGCTCAATCCTGGTCTTCTCACCAAGAAACAGGCAAGGCAGCATCTCCTGGGCAAAAACCAGCCGCTGTCTCCCAGGAGGGCAGCACCAAGGCCGGCGGGAGGGACCGCCTGAAAAGGGCTGCGAGGTGCCTGGGCAGCTGATCCCATGTTCTGCCCCCCCCCCTCCTGGCTTTCAGAGCATGGTGACTTGGGGTGGAGGGGAGGGGGCCAGATGGACAGGCAGTCCTGGCAGAAAAGCCGCCTTGTGGGCTCTGCCAAGCATTGTGGGAATGACAGGAGGCACCGTTCAGAAGGGCCTGTAGCATTCCCCCATAGCTACCTCTGTGCAACACCCCCACCCCCCACTTCCCTAAGCCTTTGGCCGGGTTTCCACAGTGCCTGGGAAAGGATACTGTTCTCTCTGAGGGGAATCCGCTCTGCGTGCTCGTTGTACAGCTCCAGCCCGTTCAGGCCCACGTAGTAGGGGTCGCCCCAAGTGGTCAGAAGCTGGAACTGGAAAATGACTGACCAAAGGCCATGAAGGAAAAGCTGAGTCAAGGGCATTTCCACCAACCCCCCTCCCTTGTTTCAAGTGAAACCCTGGACAAGCGGCTGGCAGGATGCAGAGACCATCCAGGAGGGGGGGGGGACAGATGATGAGAGACGAGCAGCGGTGGGTTGGGGCACAGCCTTTCCCGCTGCTGTTCCCGCGAGGAGGGAGACCCAAACTGGCAGGGCACGTGGGGGTCCCCATGACTCCAGGTACTCCTCCGCTGAGACTAACTCCAACCAGTGCCCCTTCCCTGCCCCCCCCCCTCGAGAGGAACCACAAGCCCAAGAGGGGGAAAGCGGAAGGGGAAAATGGGACTCGTAGTCCGGGAAGGCCTGAGACAAAGGATACAGCCGCAGGGCATGAGCGGTGCCTCGTAGTCCATGCTGGCCTGCTCCACCTTCTTCATTTCTGTCCTGCCAACACACAAGAGAGACCCCCCCCCCTTCTGCCTTGAGTCTGGACCCACGGCTCAAGGTGTCCCGACCCCACCGGGTTTGGCCTCTGAGGCCCGCCCAGGACTGGGGCCCAGTTCCCTCACCGCTCCTCTGCTGGCGCGACTGGGGGGGGTCCCGTCAGAGAGTCGCCAAAGAGGATTTCCTGAGCAAAGTCGAAATGGCAGTTGCCAGGCCCCTTGCGGACCAGGAATCCTCCCAGCGGGGAAAGGCAGTGGCCATCGAGCGACACGTGGACTACCTTGGCCTGCGGGAGAGAAGGAGACCCAGGAGGGACGGGCTGGAGCCCCCCCTCTCTGGAAAGGAGGTCCGGGAGGGCAGCCCTAGCCCTCCAGCAGCCTTTGTGCCCCCCACCCGCCCCCGCCCCCAGCCCTGCTGCCAGGCCTTCAGACACCTCCACACACCACTCCTCCTTCCAGAGCCCAGCTGGGTTTGTGTGTGTGGCGGGGGGGGGGACATATGCCAGTGGTCAACGGACCGACTCCCTGCCTTCTGGAGCAGAAGTCACTGGCCTCAGCTCCAAAGGTGCCTTCTCCTGGGCCGCTTACCCCTCGGTACGTGTCTTCGGGAGACTTGTTATAGTTCCAGATGCGAAGGCCAGCAATGTCTTCCACCTGGCCAAACTGGATGGAGACCACATGGTCCTCCCCAGGGCTGAAGGGAATGAGCCACATGTGGCTGTCTTCCATGGTGACATTGGTGCCATCTATCAGCCTAGGAGAACAAAAGAGAGCGCAGCTAGTCGGGTGGTGTCTCCAGGAACGCTTGGCCACAGCACAGAACATAGAATTCACATGTGGTTGTTGCGGTGTGTGTGTGTGTGGGGGGGGGATGATGATCCAATGCAGTCCAAAAGAGAGTCTAACTGGGCAGCCTGAACCAACGATTCCTCCCGCCTTAATCCTCGAGCCTGGCTCTGCCCACACTGGGGTTCCTCCGGAGCCTGAGTCAGGGCTGCCGGCTGGCTCTTTGCCCTTCTCCCACGGCTATAGGACCGGATGACGGCTCTCCAGGGCCTGGCCTCCCTGGGGGGCAAGGAGCCTTGTCCAAGGAGCTCATGCCCCAGGCTGCTGGCTTTACTCTCCCCTGCAGCCTGCCTGCCGGGGCCTCCTCAAGCCACAGGGAAAGCCTGAGTACGCTGGGGTCCGCCTCTCTCTCTCCTGCCCTCCTGACGGCCATGGGAGCTGCCAGACCCTCCAAGGCATGGGTCTGACCCCGCTGAAGTCATCCCCTGGAGACCTCCTGCAGGGGAGGAAGGGAGGTCCTGAGGAATCACTGCCCTGCCTGCTACCTTCTTTTCAAGAAGATGCTACACTTAAATCCGTGGGCATTGGGAGCACTGGATGCCAGCTCTTTTGCCTCCAGAGATCTGCTCAAGCAGAACCACACCCACAGCAGTCCAGAGTGGGTTTAGGGACCACACAAGCCCCCAAGGCCACCCACTGGTCCCAGGAGGTACTTGGCCGGGAACCTTTGAGGGCAGAGGACCCTCCGGCCTGGCTGGGTCAGAGGCTGCCTTCTGTGGCCTTGCCGGGAGGGTTCCGGAGCCCTTCCAGAGAAGCCCCAACCCCACGGAGGAGGCTGCGGCAAGGGCAGCCCAATGGCCAGGGGGGTGGGGTCCCTTCCCGAGGGGATGCTCACTTGTCGAGGGTCCGGCAATCTTCCGTGTACTCCAGGAGCTCGTTCAGGTCCCCAGGAGAGGCAGAGAGCTGCTCCACTGAGATGGGCAGGGCCTGACCTTCGCTGCCCACCACTTCGAGCCCCGTCAGCCCAAGATAGTGGCCGTCCCCCCAGGAAGCAGTGAAGTTCAGCAGAAGGCCTAAGAGGGAGCCAGGGTGGCGGAGAGGCTGTGTCAGCTCTTGGGTGAAATCCTCCCTGCCTCCTCCAACTCCTTTGGGGGTGGAAGAGACCGCCACTCCCGCTGCTGTCGTTGCTCATTTGGGGCGGGTAGGTCGGTGGCCCTGCACGGGCGGGGCGTGTGTGAGCAGGTCACCCTCCAACCATCCCCTGGAAGCTGCCCATTCCCGACCTCAAGGGGTCCCACGGAGACCCAGAGGGGCCTTGCCTCTCCCCCCCCCGTGCCCCGTGGGGCCTGAAGAGCTCGAAGAGGCAGCCGGCTTCCCCTGGTTGGTGCTCGGGCACCTCGAGAGGGCCCCTCCCTCCCTCCCTCCCTCCTTGGCTTGAGGGGACGAGTGGAGGGCGGGGCGCTTCCTCCCTTGTCCCCAGGCATCAAGGAGCCACCTCGGTTGGCCAGCCTTCCCCAGTGCCAGGCCCAGCAGGGGTCCCACCTGGAGCACAGCAGAAATGGCAAAGAGAGACTCACGTTTTCCAGAGTAGACTCCGGGCTCCTTGGCCACCACATCTGGGACCGAATCCGGCAGGGCAGCCGGCTTCTGGCTCTGAAAAAGGCCAAAGATGGTCTCTGCCTTATGCCAGGACCTCTCGGAACAAGCCAGAAGTCTCACCCACCCACCCACCCACGGGAAAGAGGGGGGCTCCAGGGACTTCCGGTTCAATGGCCGACTGCATAAGACGCTAGGGGAGTTCCTCCGTGGGATCCCCAGAGCGCACAGGGGGGTTTAAGAGTTTCGCGAAGGCTCCGTGGGCTCTATTAACCTCAGGGGGGTTGCCCTGAGGGATTGGGTATCAGCTGCTGCCCCTTGCGACTCTCCTTTCACCCCGATCCGGAGGGGTTGGGGAGAAAGGATCGAGTTGCGGGCGCTTTTACCATCGCTACCTCTGTGTTCGCGAAGTCTCATAGTCTTAGCAGAAAAGCCATTAGCCTCCAAGAACTCTATAAAATCATTTCTATCGGAGGGAGAATCAGCAAGCTGTTAAACGGCTAATTTGAAGACAAAGAGCATACCCGAAGAAACGTGAGTTGGTTTGTTTGTATCGGAATCTGTTCGGAGCGTGGTGGGAAGTAGCCGTAACTCTCCTTCGTGAATGCAAATTGGAATCGTGCGGTGAGGCGGAGGAGATATCCCTTCATTTGCGAAGTGAGTTTAAATTAGTATTATTTAAATTGAAGTGGAAGAAATATGGGACTTTGGGGAGCTTGATCGTAAAGTCTGCTGCTCAGAACTGGAGTGTTTGAAGTCACCCCCCCCCTCTTTGTGAAAGGACGGAGTGAATAGTGAACAGAGAAGAACGTGGGGGGGGAAGGGGGGTAGTTCAGAAGACTCTGACTTAAAGACTCTGGCGTTTGAAGTTACTCCCCTCTTTGTTTTTACACTTCCAAAGACTTTGGAGAATCGACAATTGAATTTCTCCGCCCTTCTTTGTGGAGGACTGAATACTTAATTTGCGTGGCGGACAAAGGGAGAAGAGCCTGCTTTGTTTGACTTTACATTTCCAAAAGACTTCACCAGAGCCGACTGGGAATTACCCCCCCTTTCTGAGGGGGAGCTATTTTACTTCATTACCTTCATTGCTTGCTTTAATGCTTTGGGTTTCCTTTTTTATCTCTGGAGTTGTTTTTTTTGGGAGCAGCTCTGGAGTTACTACTAACTGGAGTTACTGTCAATTTCTTCTTCTTAACTCGATTGGATTGGATCTCTGAAGAGGTTGAAGAAATGATTTTTTTTTGAATAGGCAAGAACTTTGCTATATAAACCTTTTGTTATATGAGAGACCAGAACTTTTTTTCTCCTATTTGAGAATGGTGTGGATTAGGCCGTGAAGAGGCTGAAGACTTTCCTAAATTTTTTTTCTCTTTTCCTTTAATTTTCAACTTTTAAGGGTTTCTGTGAGATGCTCTTGGTGTATCTGGCTGCAGCAGAAACGAAACTAAGTTACTGTGTGTGTGTGTGTTTTTTTTTGTTTGTTTTATTATTGTGCTCTCTGTGGCTCAAAGGTCACACTGTAGCCACAACAGCGCTGCAGCTGTGAACAGGACTGGGAATCTCATTTCTTAGGTTGGAGCGCCATCTGGTGGATTTTAAAAATTATCGCATTGGAACTTGGTTAGGAAATTCATTCTTTATGTTGGAGCGCCATCTAGTGGATTTGGAAAATTATTGCATCTAAAATTCAATTTGAATGTTGTTTGGGATGGGAAAGTGTTTGAAAATATAGAAAAATTGATAAAATTTGATAAATTGTTATTAATCTGATATGTGAATAATTTAAAGTCAGAAAGGTTAAAATGAAGTTTGAATAGGCAAACTCAATATCATTGATGGTTAATAGTTGAATATTAATTAAGGGAGTACTAACTGACTAATTTGACTGGTTGAAGTTTATTATGGTTTATTGAATGAATTAATTTTAACACGTGATTAAATTGTGTTTTACTGGAATAGAAGTTAATTAAAACTGTGATGGCAGGAGAGAAAGAGAAGAAGAAGATGACACCCTTAACACAGAGAAGAGATTCCAGACAAGAGGAGGGTAAAGAATGGGAAGGACTAATGATACACATAAGGAGAGAATTTGAAAAAAGTGAACAAAGTATGGATCAGAAGTTATCAGAATTAAAGGAAGACATGCAGAAACAAATCAAAGAGGCAGTTGGGGAACTGTCAGCTCAAGTGAAGGATTTAACGGTGAAGACAAAGAGTACAGAAGCTAAAGTGAAGAAAGTGCAGACAGAGGTTAAACAATGTAGAGAAGAAACAGAGAGGAATAGAACAGGAGTGTCAGAAGTAGAGACTACACAAAGGAAAATGGCGGAGGAGCTTGCTTTTCTTGAAATGAGGCAAAGACAACAGAATCTTCATTTTCGTTTGATTCCATGGGAGGAAGGAGAAGATATTAAGGCCAAAGTAATAACGGAACTGGCGAAGTGGCTTGGGTGGCAGGAACAAGAAGTAGCTGATGCAATCTCCCAAGTGTTTAGGATTGCAGTCAGATCAAAGAAGTTGAGAGCGAAGAAGACACCAGGTGACGTTATTGTGTCAATGACATCTATGGCTGTGAGAGATAGAATCCTGAAACATAGTTATGACAACAGATTTGTGATTGAAGGACAACAGATCCTGATATACAAGAAGATTCCTCTTTATTTCTTGAGAAGAAGAGGAATCTATAAACCTCTGGCAGAAACGCTGAGAAGAAATGGTTTGAGATTTCGTTGGGAGTTTCCAGAAGGTCTATCCTTCATCTACAAAATGAAAAGATTTAAAGTAACATCTGAGTCGGAGATTGGTAAATTTCTGAGAAAATATGGAGAAGAGCTTGGGTACAGGAAACCATCGAAGGAGGGTGATAGATTACCTGAGGAGAAGGGTGGAGGTGAAGAAGAAGAGGAAGAAGATGAGGAGTCAGAACTCTCTGACGAGGAAGAAGGCAAAGCTGACTTAGCTATGGCCAATATTTGAATAGAGACTGATAAAAATATATTTAATTTGAAATTTGCAATGGCGCTGAGAGTATTAACATGGAATGTTAATGGTCTGAACGAAAAGACCAAGAGAAATAGAATCACGCATTTATTGAAGAAAGAAAACCTGGACTTGATCTGTTTGCAAGAAACACATATTGCAATGAAACATATGAAGATTTTAAAAAACAAAGTTTTGGGACAAGAATTTGTATCGTCTGATAAACTGAAGAAAAGAGGAGTGGTGATATATGCAAAACATAAACTAGAACCTAAGTTGATTATGAAAGACGAAGAGGGAAGATTTTTGATGGTGCAAATTACTTGGCAATCTGAAAAAATTTTCATTGTAGGAATCTATGCGCCAAATGAAAGGAAATTAGAATTTTACAGAGAGTTAGAACAAAGATTGTTAGACTATATGGATGAAAAACTCTTTCTGATGGGAGACTGTAATGGAGTAATGATGCCGGATTTAGATAGATCTCAGAAAAAGAAAGGCTCAGAAGGGAAATTACCAAAATCTTTTTTTGATTTAGTTGAAAATTTTGGATGGACCGACATTTGGAGACTGAGACATCCAACAGAGAAACAGTTTGCCTTCTTCTCTGAACCAAACCAGAGTTGGGGAAGAATTGATTACATATTTGTTCCTAACGATATCTCACATAAAGTGACAAAAGTGGAAATTTTACCTAAAACGATCTCAGATCATAATGCAATCGTGATGGAGGTTAAAACAAAACTGCAAGGATTATACCGTTGGAGACTGAATGAAAGTTTATTGGATGAGACAGAGACTTTGCAGATAGCGAAAAAAACCTTTAGAGATTATTTGAAAAATAATTGGAGAAGAGAAACACCAACAAATTTTGTATGGGACGGTAGTAAAGCTGTTATGCGAGGCCTCTTTATTCAGAGAAATTCATATCAGAAGAAACAGAAAGAAAAGAAGCAGTATGAGATCTTAAAAGAAATGGTAGAGACAGAGAAGAAATTGGTGGAAAAGCCAAAGGAACAGAAATGGATTCAAAAACTAAAGATGCTCCAAACTCAGTTGTCAATGATTATCAACCAAGAAATTGAGTGGAAGGTAAAGATGATGAGACAAAGAAATTTTGAATCGGCAAATAAAGTAGGGAAACTGTTGGCCTGGCAACTTAAATGGAAGCAAAAAACAAAAGGTTGTGAACAAATTAGTAGTAGATAAGAAACTAGTGGAAGATCCAAGAGAAATTGTGAAGGTGTTTCGGAATTTTTACAGAGATTTATATATGAAGAAAAAAGAGGATCCGGAGCAGATTGATAGATATTTAAGAAAGAATGGATTGAAAAAAATCTCAACAAACCAATTGTCGATATTGAGTGGAAAAATTACCCCACATGAAGTACAAAGTGCAATAGAGAGGGCGAAAACTGGAAAATCACCGGGTCCAGATGGTTTGACTGCAAAATATTACAAAAAACTGTCAGAAGAAATGTTACCAATAATGGTGGAGGTTATGAATGAAGTTTTAGAAAAAGGAGTTATACCTAATACCTGGAAGGAGGCGTATATAACACTGATTCCAAAGGAGAACTCAGATGCGACAGATGTCAGAAATTACAGGCCCATTTCCCTCTTGAATGGAGACTATAAATTATTTGCCGATGTCTTGGCTAATAGATTAAAAAGGGTTTTAAATGAATTACTACACAAAGATCAAGCGGGGTTTCTCCCTGGCAGACAGATGAAAGATAATATGAGAAACATAATTAATATAATAGAATATCTAGAAGTCAGGAAGGAGAAACAAGCCGCTTTGATATTTATCGATGCTGAAAAAGCCTTTGACAATGTTTCTTGGCAATTTATGAAGAAGAATCTGGAACACATGGGAGTGGGAACAAAGTTTTGGAATGGTGTTAATGCAATATATAAGGAACAGAAAGCAAGTTTATTGATTAATAATGTGATAACAGAAAGTTTCCCGATAGGGAAAGGTACAAGACAAGGGTGTCCATTGTCCCCATTGTTATTCATTACTGTACTGGAAGTACTGCTAGTTAAACTGAGAGACACGGTGACAATTAAAGGTGTAAGTGTGGGGGATAAGGAATATAAATTAAAAGCATTTGCTGATGATTTAGTTTTGACGTTAGAGAATCCAAAAGAAAGTATTACTGAGGTGATGAAGGTAATTGAAGAATTTGGTAATTTAGCCGGCTTCAAACTGAATAAGAATAAGACGAAGGTCTTGTTGAAAAATGTAACAAAGAAAGATTGTGAAGAATTTGAAAAACTGTCCGCCCTCAGTTGTGAAAAAAGTCAAATATTTGGGAATTAATTTATCTCTTACGAACTTAAACCTCTTTGAGGATAATTATAATATGGTATGGAACTCGATTAAGAGAGATTTGGAAACATGGAACAGATTGAATTTGTCGTTGATGGGAAGAATTTCGGTGATAAAGATGAACGTGCTACCAAGGTTGTTATTTTTATTTCAAATGATCCCAATAATTAGAGGGATAGGCCACTTTAAGGAATGGCAGAAGATATTGTCTAAATTTGTCTGGCAAGGTAAAAGACCTAGAATAAGATTTAAATTATTAACAGATGCTAAGGAAAGGGGAGGATTTGCCATGCCAGACCTGAGATTGTATTATGAAGTGGCCTGCCTCGGGTGGATAAAAGATTGGATTACTTTAGTTGATGAGGATCTATTGGATTTAGAAGGACATGATAATAGATTTGGTTGGCACGCTTATCTTTGGTATGATAAAGTGAAAGTACATAAAAGTTTTATGAATCATGTAATTAGAAAGTCACTGCTTCAAGTCTGGGAACGGCTGAAACCTTTCTTAGAGAGACACACCCCAAGGTGGTTATCCCCGATCGAAGCATTGGCGATTAAGAGGAAAGATAAAGAAGGAGTGGGGATCACATATGGGGATGTGTTATTTTTCTCAGAAAAAGGTCCTAGACTGAAGTCTTATGATATATTGAAAGAGAAGTTAACAGGCTGGTTTCAGTACCATCAGTTACATGACATTTTTCAGAAAGATAGAAGGGTGTCTGGGTTTGGAGAGAAGGAATCTAAGTTCCAAACCATAATTATGGGCCCAAAAAAGAAATTGTTGACCAGATTATATAATTTTTTGTTGGAGCTGAACCTAAAAGATGAACAAGTCAAAGAATGTATGGTGAAATGGGCTATGGATCTGGGTCATAATATTGAGTTAGAAGTGTGGGAAAGATTGTGGAAAAAGAACATGAAGTTCACCGCATGTACTTTGATAAAAGAAAATCTGTTGAAAATGATGTATAGGTGGTATATTACTCCAACGAAATTAGCAAAGATGTATAGGATGAAAGATGATTATTGTTGGAAATGTAAAGAGAAACAAGGTTATTTTTATCATATGTGGTGGACCTGTGAGAAAGTGAAAGAGTATTGGGCAATGATATATGATGAACTCAAAAAGATGTTAAAATGCACATTCCCAAAACGACCTGAATTTTTTCTGTTAGGGTTGGTGGATAATGAAATTAAAGGAGCAGATAGGACTTTATTTTTATATGCAACAGCAGCGGCACGAATGCTCCTGGCACAGAATTGGAAGACAACGTATATACCATCTTTGGATGAATGGAGGGCGAAAATATTGGACTTTGCAGAGATGGCCAGACTGACGTGCAGACTGAGGGATCAAGATAACCAGAGGTTCCAAAAAGACTGGCAAAAATTTAAGAACTACATGGAGATTTACTGTAAGGAATTAAAGACTCTTACCGGATTAGGGTAGAACTCGAAGGATTACTACTTATTTTTCAAATCCCCTTTACAAGTATATTAAAGGGGTTTGTCTGAAAGGAAGGCTAGGAGATGAATAACGTTAAAACCACGGGAAGAACAGAGGGAAGTCAAACTCTAGTGATAGTTTGATTTTGTATCGCTAATGTTTTGAATCTGATCTTTTTTTTGTATATTAAAATTCTTTAATAAAAATCTATTTCAAAAAAAAAAAAAAGGAAAGAGGGGGGCTCCTGAAGGAGGACATGCAGGAGGCAGCCTAGCCAAAGAGGGACCGTGGGGGGAGCCACGGGGACACCACAGGCAGGGCCTTCTCCCAGTGCTCAGTCATTCCTGCAGCATTCCCTCCATCCTGGGACATCCCCCCCCCGCCTACCTGCCCGCCTCCCACCCGGGAGCCCGCCTGAGTGAAGGGCCTCTCGTCCCCCTCTCCATCAGCTGTCTGGGGCCTCTTCAGCTCCTCCTCGGGCTGCCAGCCGCCCAGGCTCTCGGCCTCTTCCCCCTCGCAGGACGTGTCGTAGCGGAAGATGGCCTCCAGGATTTCCTCCTCGGTCGTGAACAGGATGGTATCCCCAAAGTGCTCTGGAGCTGAAATACGGCCCGCTCTGTGACGGCCCCGGAGAAGCACTGGGCCCCGAGGCCAACCAAGCCCCCTCCCCCGGCCGCTTCCATTCTGCAAGGAAACACAAGCAGCAGAGGCAGCCCCCCCTCCCTCCAGGAAAGGCCCTCTTTGAGAAGAGCCACCCTCTTCTCCAACAGCTCAGTGGCGAGAGGGCCAGGTGAGAACTCAGGACACCTGGGGATCATGCAGGGCTGTTGCCGCGAGGCCCACGGAGCCTCTCATCGGCCACCTTCTGCTCAGGCAGCGGGTGAAGGGCAGGGGAGGGCAGCAGCCCAGAGGGAAGGCTGGCTGGCCACCCCAGGAGCCGCAGCAGCACCCTCCTCCTCCTCCTCCTCCTCCTCCTCCTCTTCCTCTGTTCAAGGGGCGCCCCCCTCCCTTCCCCGCACCTCCAGTGAGCGTCCCAGAGGCCTTGGCGATTTCCCCTCGGAAGATGCAGCGCTCGTCCAGCCACATGGCAATGTCCTTCACGCCCCGGAAGGAGTGGATGCGAGACTTGTTGTAGTTCCAGAGGCGGATCATGGCCAGCTGGCAGGGCTCCGCAAAGTGGAGGCAGACGCAGTGGGGCTTCCCCGGGGTGAAAGGGGCCAGCCACAGGTGCATGTCGTCCTGGGTCCGGTTCACCCCGTCCAGCAGGTTGGCCACCACCCGGGGGTCCTTGCCGTAGGCAGGCAGGACATTGATGTCGGGGGGGTCAGCCTCAATGCTGGCGACGCGGACGGGCTCCCCTCGGGAGCTGAACAGCTCAATCCCATTCAGGCCCACGTAGTGCCGGTCCCCCCAGGTGGAGTGGATGTCAATCTTCAGGCGCTGCCCGTAAGGGAGGAGGGGGATTAGGAAGTCAGCCTCCTCCTCCTCCTCCTCCTCCAGCAGCTCTAGGGCAGGGTCACCTTCCAGAGCCTTCGGGGCCTCCTGCCCGCCCGCCCTGAGCCGGGGCCGACCAATCTCTCCTGACCGGCCCATCTTCTGCTGGTGGAGGAACTCATCCAAAATGTCCCCTTGGAAGTCCAGGTTGGAGAGGCGGCCATGGTGGCAGTGGTTGAAGGCCAGCAGGGAATTCCAGGACTCCTGCAAGGCCTGCTCTGGGGAGCTGCTCCACGTGCCCCGGGAGGGCCGGCCGCTCCCTCTGGCGGCAGGCGGAGGAGCCTGGCCTGAAAGGGAAAGCAGCAGCAGCAGGGAGGGAGTGCTCCAGGCCTGGGGGCGTTCCGGTTCAGCTGCTGGCCGTGACGGCGAAGGCAACAGAAGAGCCCAGCAGCTTCCCTTGCACATCCTCCCCCCTCCCCCAATTCTCTTCTCTACTGGGACACGCCAGCAAACCCACAACATTTAGGCCTCTTTAGTCTGGAAAAAAGGAGCTTGAGGGGGGATATGATTGAGACATACAAAATAATGCAGGGTATGAGTAAAGTGGATAGAGGGAAGCTCTTCTCCCTCTCCCAAAATACCAGAACTAGGGGACATACACTCAAATTGAGGGCTGGGAGAGTAAAAACTGACAAAAGAAAATATTTTTTCACCCAGCGCGTTGTTAGTCTGTGGAACTCCCTGCCACAGGATGTGGTGATGGCATCTGACCTGGATGCCTTCAAAAGGGGATTGGACAGATTCCTGGAGGAAAAGTCCATCACAGGTTACAAACCATGATGGAGATGTGTAGTCTCCAGGCTTTAAACCAGGGTACTTCAAGGGCCAGATGCAGGAGAGTGGTATCAGGAGACAGATATCTAGTCTCATGCGCTCCCAAACACATCTGGTGGGGCCGCTGTGAGATACAGGAAGCTGGACTAGATGGGCCTTTGGCCTGATCCAGCATGGCTCTTCTTATGTTCTTATGTTCTTATGTTCACCCGAAGAGTTACTCTGGGTCTGGACATGAAGAGGAGAGCAGCTGCACTCGGGGGGGGGGGCTCGAAAGGTTTGGATCTCTACCCCTGGCCCTTGCCCAGGCTGACCGGGGCTTCTGGGAGTGGACATCCAGAGCCTCTGGAGGATCCAAGGCTGGGCCCAATCCACGAGCGGCAGAGAATCGAGCAGAAAACAACCCTCCAGAAGAAAGTCAACTGTACCCCCATGTCCCAAATGAGCAGGGGAGGGGAGACCTTGGCCCTCCTGACGTTGCCCACCCGCCCCCGTTTTGGACCATGCAGGGGGCCATGAGAGTGGGCAGCACTTACCTTCCTCTTCCGCAGCTTTGTCTCTGAACAAAGGACCACCGAATTCCTCTTCCAGCCTCCTGGCATTTTGCCCCGTCAAGAGCGGCTCTGCGGTGGACCGGTACTTAAAAAGCAGGGGAGGCGGGGAATCCACTTTGGCAGCAGCCGGCTGCCTCTTGGGGCCCGCAGGCAGAGCCTCCCCTGCACCTGGGGCCCCACTGCTGGTCCTCTCAGGCCCCGCTGGCCAGCAGGAAGGGCTGCCGTCTGCTCCTCTCGGAGAGGCCCCTCTCCTGGGAGCCCCCAAGGACGACTGGACCTGACCATCCACGGGGGGCTCTGCCCCAAGCCAAGGGAGCAGCTGGGGCTTCTTAGCACAGGCCTCGCCCTTGTCTTTTGCCTCGGGAGGAGGGGAAACAAGAGGGGGCAAGGCTAACGTCCTTCCAGAAAGTTTTTCCATTTGCTTGCTTAGAGGAAGGTCATCGTCCAAGTGGTCAAGATTGGTGGTGCCTGGTGGGAGGGGGCTCTGTGCAGAGTCCAGCACGGCCCGAAGGCCTCCCTCTCGCTCAACAAAACTGGCCAGGGAGGCTCTGCTCTCGCCAGAATCTTCCTCCAATGAAGCCCTCAGGGGGGGCAAACCCCTGCCGGGCTCCTGGCTCTGCTCTGAGGGAACCCGGCCCTTTCCTTCCCTCCCCTGTAGAGAAAGTGGGGTGGCTGCCAGCAGGTCGAGGGTGACACAGGGGCTGCCCTGCTGATCAGCGGTGGGTCCACAGCCTTTGGGCAGCTCCCCGGCAAAGACGAGCCCTCCGTCCACATAGACCAGGACCTCTCGTGCGCCAATGTCAAGGTCCTGGAGGAGGAAAGGAGAGGCCGGCCTTGGTTTCCACGGACCAGCCCAGCGGACCACGGGGGCCTGCCCGTGGAGTCCCCACTGGTCAGAAGAGGCCACCCGCATGGAGGACAAGCGTTCCGAGGGCTGGCCAAGAGCCCCTTGGGGGCCCACAGGGAGGGCTGTGCTTGGGTGCTTGGCTAAAGCTGGGGCAGGTGGGCTTGTACGTGCGCGTGGTGGGGGGGGGAGAGGAGCAGGGGCTGTGTGCCAGCAGAGACGGCAGAAGCCGCCCATGGTTGGAGGTGAGGTCCTTGCAAAGAACACAGCAGCTCAAGCTGAGTTCCAACAGGGGGACAAGCCACTCTCCTTCCCAAGTGCTGCCAGTGAAAAGGGAGTAATGGCACCCCCGGGGCCTCCATCCCAACAGGCTGCCACGTAGTGCCAAGGAGCACCACCACCACCACCAACAGCCGCCTGCTGGGACACCTCTTGGGGGTTCACTCTTCCCCACCGTCCCCGTGTGCTGCCCTGCCGGCATCTCTGTCACAGCAGAGATGAAAACAAGCAGAAAGGATAAGGCTAAGCTCCATCAATAATCCAGGCAGAAAATCCTCTTTCGCTCAGTACCTGGAGCCACTCTCGACAAATGACCCCACAGCCAGCGCTCTGGAGCCATCTGCGGAGAGAATTTCCGGGCCAGGAGCCGGCGGTGGGCTGAGAGGGAGCTCTGCCTGCCCTAAAGGTCTGATGGCTCTGCCGGGCCTCTTGGCCCAGCGCATGCCCAGCACCGCACGTGGGTGGACGAGGCAGAGCGGCCAGTTTCCAAGGCTCAGAAAGAAGCCTCCACACCAGCCCCTGCTCCCAGCACAGGCCCAGCCCCTGGTCGGTGGTCGTAGGAGACTGGCTGAGGGCTCACGGGCGGAGGGAGAGGGAGGGCAGCCTGATGACCTGAGGGAGGGCCTGGCCTGTCCACCTCTCTCCCGGACCCAGAGAACGCGACAGCCAGCCACAACTTTTGCAGCCAGTCACTTCAGCGGCAGCCGCTGCTCCTCCGGCCTGCTTTTCTAAGCACAGGCCCCCATCACCAACCCGGGAACGCTCCCTCCCTCCCTCCCTACATTTCCCACACCCGCCTTGAAGACCCTTCCAGACTCATGGCAAGGGTTTAGCTAAAGCCCTTCCAGCGCTTCAGATTAAACCACTGAGAAGAATGAAAATGGTTTGGTCTGCAGCCCATCGGTCCAGCTCCCAGTGCCCTGCCGCCACCCTCCCCCCAACCCCGCCCCACCCCACCCTCTAGAAAAACGCACACCCAACTTGAGGCTGAGTTTGCCACCAGGAGGAGAAAGCCAACGTTCACCTCACTTACACAGAGGACAGGAGTGCTGTAATTCCAAATCCTGATCCGGGAAAGGCCAAAGTCTCCTGAAAGGCTGGGATTTCGGACCACAAAGTACAGCTGAACAGGAGGCTGGAAGAGGCACGTCCAGGGAAAACGGTCTCTGCTGGCCTAGAACAGGAGGAAGGCCGAGAGAGGGCCTCAAGTGCCAGCCGCTGGGAGAGCTGGAAGGGAGGCCAAGAGGCGGCGGGAATCCTGTTGACACACCCACCCACCCCACTGCTGCCGCCTTTTGCCCCCAAACCGAGACCAGGCCCTTCTCTGGCAAGGAGCCGGGGCAGCAAAAGGGAGCCTGCCTCCGGGGATGCTAATCACAGTAATCAGCTTTGCGGCCAACCACACACACCCAGATTAGCAGGCGGAGCTGTGGAGAAAGGGTGGCAGGGCCGGCCACTTCCTTCCAGGAGACAGGAGGGGCCTGGCTGGGTTTCAACAGGCTGGGGCTGGTGGTGTTGGGGGCCTTGTCCCAGCCTGAGCAGAGAACCGCCGTGGCCTCCAGCCCAGGGGGAAGCTGGGATCCCAAGCCAAGCCGCTCTGATCAGATGTAGCTGGGGAGCCCCCGCCAGGCCAGGAAGGGAGCCCGAGGAGGCCTGGGAAACCCCTCTGCCACCATGGGCCGTGGAGGGCTCACCGTCAGACCTCCATTGACCAGGCAGGCCAGCTCTCCCGCGGAGTCACTGTGCCGGAGGTCCACATCGTGCGGAGAGACAAACAGCTTCCTGTGCTGGAGGTCAAAGAACTCCACTTCGGTCAGGCCGACCCGGCTGGCATGGCCCCAGTTGGAACGGATCTCCAGGGTGAGGTAAATGGCATCCCGGACTTCCAACCGGCCCTAAAAGGAGACATCCAGGACGACCTGTGAAAGCTCGGGTGGAAATCAGTCTGTCAGCCACAAAGGGGCCTCCTCGAGGTTTTGGTTTTTCCTTCACCCAGAGAAACATACCAACCCAGGGATTTAGCTGACGCGTATGCCACAGAGTGAGAGACCTCCAGAGGCCACCCTTGGGTAACGAGAGCAGCAGGACAAGGAGGCGGAGGGAGCTGCCCCCACACGCTTGGCCCTTGGGGCACATCAGCCAGGAAACACTTCCCAGGGCATCAGCCCAGCAGGCCTCCCCCCCTCCCCACACACACAGCTCTCTGGATGGTGCCACGCAACCACAACCAGGCCACAAAAGGGGGACCTTCTCCATTTCCATGGGGTTCCCTCCCTCGGCCGGCCAAGCACTTCCTCTCAACTCTCCATCCCCTCAGCCAACCACCAGCCTTGTCTCCATGGAACTGCCTCGTGGTGGCCTTCGGACAAACCAGCAATGCTTGTTGTTCTGACCAGTCTCAGTTCCTACCTGCGAGTGTGGCTCTTCTGGCAGCTCAGAGCCCAGGACAGGGGGGCCACGGCAGGGGGGATGGCTCTCAAACTCCTGCAGCACTTTCAGCAGCTTCTTCGGACGCCTGAAAAAGGGAGCGGAGCCGATGCTGGGGCAATGGCAGCCCACGCAGCTCTTCCCCGGAAGTCCAGGCGAGGCCTTCGGGAGGGAAAGCTGCCCCAGAGGACAGCCACCCTTTCCCCCCAGAGACCCTGTCTCCTGAGCCCCAAACAAGAAGGAGCGTCTTTGCCAACCGTACCCTGAATGGCTATGGCAAGATCATCACACCGAGAAAAAGGATTTGGCTCAGGAGGTGGGTTTGGTCACCTCCCAGAAGCCTGCAGGGGCTACCAAGTGTTAGAAAGCCTTGGAGAGGCTCCTGCCAGGTACCCTGTCCACCCACACCCGGCACTGCCCGTCTGGCCTGGACTTGAGAAGCACAACCATCCCTGGTGCTGTAAGGAAGCAGACCGGGCCCAACCACCACCAGCCTCTTGCCACCCCTGCCAGATCTGCAATGCCAGGGCCCCCGGGGGCCCCAGGACCACCATTGGAAGCAAGCGGCCCAAATGCATCCCAGATGGCCCTCAACCCCCTGCCCCCAAAGCGAGGCCAAGTGTGGTGGAGAGAGATCTGTTTGGGCAGGGGGCCAATGGAGAAGAACAGAGACTCTGTGAGAGCCCCCCCTCCAGGCACCTGCTTCCCAGAAGCCCCGTCCTCTCTTCTGCAGCTGTGGAGATGCCTGCTCCCTCTTGCCCCTTTGGGGGAGGCTCACGTGTTCCTGAAGTGAACGGCCATGGCACCTGCGGAAGGGGAGAGAAGGGACACCCGGGCCCCAAATTTCCAGGGCCACGCATTGGGGGACTGGGCAGGCAGGGCACACAGGAGGCTCTGCTCCCCTTCTGCCTCCTGCTCCCCACCCACCCCGACTCTGCCCCAGCTCACCTCTTCCCAGTTTTCTAATCCACACCTTCCTCTAGGCTCAGCCAGTCTAGGAAGAGAAGACTCAAGCCCCTACTCATAGAGGGAGATGGAGCTGCTAACCCTCCAAGGACCTTCAGTTCCCCCCAGTAGCACCTTGGCTTCTACTCCTTTGGGAGCTTTGCGGGGGGCGAACTTTGCAATTCATGGCCTCTCCTTCTTGGCCCATCTGGTTGACAGAGATTTCCACAGAGAGAGAAAGAGGGGTGGGCTGGTGTTACAGACCTGCTCGGATCCTGGCTGCTTCTGGAGAATCTCCTGCTCCAGGGTCTCGTTTTCCGCTTGCACGGCTTCCAGGACGACAGAGGCAGCGTGGGCGGGGTCCTTCCTCTCACAGACGGTCTTCCGAGGGGCCGACAGTGGTCGTCCTGATTGGCTCACTGGTCCTAAAATGAGAGAAGTAGGGGGAAAAACCTGAGCAAGACTTTCGGAACAGGCGAGCGCATCATGTCCCAGGGATCTCTACACGAAAGGTGAGCAGGCTCAGGAGCCTTGGGAGAAACGGCTCTTGAAGGAGTCCCAGGGCACACTCGAGGAGCATGCAGCTCCTGCTTCTCTGGCTCTGGCTGGGGTGCCCTGCCTGGTCCCTGTTGGAAGTCGCCCAGCCCAGCGAGTGACCCCCCCCTCCACCTCCAGAGAGGGAGCAACAGGCACTCTGAGGCCTCCCTCCCTCCCTCCCTCTCCTCTCCCTGGAAGGAAGGGCAGGGTTTGGGTTCCCTTTCAGGACTGAGCTGACCCCAAGGAGCTGCAGCAAAAACTTCCACTGCCAGCAGTCCAAGGCAGGCCCTGGGAAGAAAGCAGCAACCCCCCCCCCTCCACACCCAGTTGCTGTCCCTCTTGGCCAGCAGAGCCTGGCTTCCTCTCAGCCTCTACCTCCCACTGAAGCCCCCTGGAGCAAAGCAGGGAGTGACACACGCCCCCTCACGTACTGGAGAGGACGTTTTCCTGCTCTTCCTGGCGCAGACTCTCGGCTCGGCTCACAGGCCTGGTGGGGACATAAGGCTCAACGCTGCCCTTCCTTTTTGCAGAGAGGACCCGCTCCTTCTTCACAACTACAAGGTGGGGAAAACACCAAATGGGAGAGGAGGGAGGCCTGCGTTTCTTCCAGAGAAAGAGCGCCTTCTAAGGAAGGCAAAAACAGAAGCAGCCACATGTTGTCAGCTGACAGGGGTCCCCGAGATGCTCTGTGGACCAGCTGAATCTTGGCCAGGGCACTGAGGAGACTGGGGGTGGGGGTGGGGTGGGGGGCTTGTCAGGCTCTGCTCTCCACACCTAAGCCAACTTGGGACAGCTCCTAAGGAAGCATGGCAAGACCCCTCCCTCCCTCAGCTCACCACAACCTCACACACACACACGAGGCCTAACGGGAGAAAAGACAAGCACCTCCAAAACATGCAGCCATTAGCTGTACTTCAAGTAAAGCTCCTGGAATCTCCTGGCTACTCCCGGGATTTCACTGTCACAAACATAAGAAATCCTTTCCTTCCTCCTCTTTTCTCCAAGTTAACAAGACAGCTTTTCTTCCTGAAAGTTTCTCATGTGGAGTCAATTGTGCAGCTCCAAGTCAGAACACAACCAGACTTACTTGGGAAATCAATCTTGAATTCCAGGATGGTGGGAGAAGCAGCACCCAAGCTGCTGCCCTGCCCACTTCCCCGGGAGACGGCAGCACTCCTGACGGCCGGGCCAGGGACCTCCCCAGGGGGCTCCGTGAACTCTCCTGCCTCGGAGGGCTCCAGAGGCACCTCCTCCTCCTCCACAGAGTCTGAATCTTCCCCCTCCGAAGAGTCTTCCTCTGTCCTGTTTCCACTTCTGGCAAACTCCACGCTCTGACGGAATTCCTGGAACAAATTGCACAGAGGCAAGCCAACATTCTCAAGACAGCTTTGCAGACAATCCATATTCCTTCCTATTCCAACTAAACTGGAAGTAAAACCCTCCAAAGTCAACATCACCTGTGGATGGGCTGACTTTGAAGGCCAGCTGGTGGTGAGCCAGGTGAGCCCTGGCCCCATCCCTGCAGCACCCTGGCTAGAGAGGGCTACGAAAGGAGACTGCCTCAAAGGCCGGCCGGCCAGCCACTGCTGCTGCTGGAAGGGGCAACCTACGACCTCCCAGATGCTGCTGTCAACCTAATCCACCAAGGACAAGAAAGGCTAAGGGTTGCAATTCAACACCTGGAAAACCACAGCCCCCCGCCCCCCCCCATGCAGAGAATACACATCGTCAGAGGAAGCCAAGGGCCCTCCATCAACATTTTAGCAAAACAGCTCTTTTGCTATGCACATCTATAAAGTCACATTTCCCATGAAGAAAATGCAATTCCCCTGATGAACAGCAAATATTGGGGGGGGGATCCCAAGGTGGTTAAAACTCTCGTCCTGAAAATATACTTTCCAAGCAAAAACATTCCCTAAAGAATTTTTTTGTTTAAAATGAACTTTGTGTTTAACTAAGAGAAATTTGCGTTTCTGAAATCTAGAATTAAGATCATCTACACACCGGATGGAATCAAAGGTCCCTCCCGTCTCCCTGCAGACCCTGAGATTTACTTCCACATTGATATAGGCAGTAAAAGAAGGCCTGGAAGCTGCTTTGGGAAAATACGCATTGGGCATGGGGAGGGGCCACTCAGCGGGCCACCCAAGTGCGGCTTGAGAGCATCTTGAAAGGCTTGAAGGCACAGACCCATCAGCACCCGCCAACACAAAGCACCAGGTCACTTGTACCTTTGCCCCCTCAGCACTGAGGCACCGCTGGCCCTTCCCAGCATCACTGCTCATGCTTAATTCCACCTCTGGATCAGAGAGCGCAGCATCACTGGGGACCAAATTTTCTGGCAGCTGGAGACTCTAGAAACAAAAGAAGAGGAACCTGCCAGGAGTCCATTTATAGAGGCTTGCTTAATTAAAAAAGATAAATTGCCAGGTGGAAAGCTCACACCTTTCACTCCCTGCATGGAAAATGTAATTTCACTGACAGAGGATAAATGTCAAGGGCTCTCCAGTTGAATTTCAGAAATAATTTCTGCTGGGAACATCTTGCAAATGCTGTTTAAGCCAGAAGAAAGGCAGGGACCAACATGCACACAGAGTTCCTTCAGAAGCCACAGTGAACCATCCAAGGTCCCCTCTAAGGCAAAGGGGCTTCCCCAGACTCACTACAGAAGCGGGGGTGGGGTGGGGAACTGCCAGCCTAACCTCTCCCCCTTGGACAGGGTCTCTGGTAAGGGCTGTTCAGGGCTGAAACAGTCCATCAAGTTCTCACTGACATACAGGGTACAACAGCAAAATAGCCCATACAGGCATGCATGCAAGGGGTGACAGCCACCAAGGAGTGACTGTTTTGTGAGTTAGCTTAACATAGCATCCAAACATTGTAGAGGGGCAGGTGAAGCAACAGAGAAAAGCACACAGAAAGGCCATGGCAGGAGCGTGAATGGCACAGACGACAAAGTGTTGCTGCCCAGATGCACCAGAGTGTCAGAGATGACAGCCTCTAGCATCGGACTCTACAGCGGAGGACAGGCAAGCAGCTTCCCCCTGCCCCCTGCCCCTGGTTCCACATGGCACAACCAATCAGAAAGGCTGAGGGGACATGGATCCTGTCGTGCCTAGAGTCTGGAAGTTCTCACATGCCTCGAAGCCCATCAAGGGTCTCCTGAGCTGCAGCTGAGTAAAAGCATAAGGTACTGGGTGTATGAGAAGAAAAGCAGCCAACTGGCTTCGAGTCCCTTTTGGGTCTCTGTCCCCCAAAGCCTGTACCTTGAGAGTAGGTCACCGTTGACAAGACGGGAGGCACGTGTACCTGAGGAAGATCACCTTGTGCCGGTCCACCTGATTCCTGGTCCAGGCTTTCATAAGGCTCAAAGTCCTCGGAGTATTCCAAAGGAGGAGCGATGTAGACTCGAGAGCCACTCTCTGTTTTGATTTGCACAGCTTTCTAGAAAATGGGGAAAAGTCACCAGATTGGTATGATTTTCACGAGGAATAAGCAGCTTTTTGGGATAAAGCCAAAGGTTCTCACATGGCCTCCCTCTGGGCCCCACTCCAAAAGAAGGCCACTAGACACTCTCTCTGCCTGCCTATCAGCCCACCTTCGGTCCTGATAGCCATTCATTTTCCCTGCTTTTCACTTGTCCGCTGTCTGCCTTTGTCTTGGCCTAGAGAAGCCCCAGGATTTTGAATCCTAGAGAATTAACAAGGCATTGAGCTTAACCTGCAACATGGAGTTCCCTGCCAGACCTGGACTGGGAAAGTCTAGCCGCAAACCTCCACTCAGCCAGGCCGCTCAAGAGAGGCCAAAAGACAACTGCCTAGCCTGTTTAACGGAGCAGCGGTGAAAAGGAATCGGCACTTCGGGGTGACTTTGGGAAACTGTCCCTCCTGGCTTGCTGATGGCAATGAATGGCAGCACCGTCTCTCTTTTCAGCAGATAGCAGCAAGCAGAACGGGCTGAGGCCAAACAGGGAGTGTGCCTGACTAGCAGCTAGTTTGAAACCCAGCTGTGGAATAGCGAGGTCTTTGGCAGTCTTGCCATCCAAGAAGCCTTTATCAAACGGGAGGAACCGGGGAGCGAAGCGGAGGCTGCCTTCCTGTACCTGGAGCCACTCTCGGCGCTGGATTTTACCCGGAGCACTTTGCGTGCCCCTCCCTTGCACATCTCCTCCTTTTAAAAAGGCACTTGTAGAGGCATCTGAAAGGAAACCAAGACTATTCAGGGACAAAGAGCCAGAGGCCCCCAAGTGGCACCCTACCCCCACCGCAAGAGAAGAAGACTCTCCACCCAGCCAGCGTCTGTGACGGGGTGGGAAACAGGTGATCCTTCTCCCCCCCATCCCCCACCCCCACCCCAGTGACAAGGCAGGCTAGAAATTACGGGGCTGCGGCTGCAGGGCCATGGTTTGCCCCTTGACCCGACAGGCTCATACCTACACAACATGTCATGTCAATAGGAGGGAACAGGGTTAGTGCTAGGTTGCAAAAAAAAAAAAGCATGCTTAAGAGATGTTCTGAATGCCACAGTATACCTTACCCACACAGAGTGATCCTACGTTTCTACTCTTGATAGATTGGCTAAAGCCCTCCTTATTCCAGTCTCTTGGGAAGAGTCTCAGAATGAGCCCAACACCTTCCCTCTTTCCCTGGTAAAACAATCTGTGTTTGCAGCTCCCATTATGAGCAGAAACTCACTCTTTCCCTTGAGTATCCGTAACCCTCTCCTGGCAAAGTTCTGGAGGTTCACTCTCCTGCTACAGTTCTTCAGTTCAGAGTTAGCCCCATTCACATACAAAGTAAATCCCTGTTCCAGCTCCTCCAACTTGATCTGTGTGGAGTCTTTTCTTCTGAGCTGCTTCAATATCCTAAAAGAAATGGTGCAGCCAGTTTTCTACTTAGGATTATCCACGGATAACTTTGCAATATTCAACCAAGAACAGAGGGATCTTGAAGGAAACCATCTGAGGGTGGGATGGAACTACAAGTGTAAAAAGAGTCTCAGTAGTGAATTAGGAGTCTTGCAAAGCCACAATGGAAGTTGTTCTAGCACTCCTCCTACATGCAATTTCACAGTACTTCCAAACCTGTCCTAAATCTGGAGGGGTTGCAGGAGGAGAAAGAGGCGCTGTGCAGAAACCAGGCTCTTCTGTTATGGGCTGGGGGCAAAGCTTCTTGACCTGGAAGGAATCAATAACGTGAGTGAGCGTTTCAGGGTTCACACCCGCCTGCCTTCCTATTGGATCATCAACTGGGACGTTGTATTTTTCTTAACAGGAAAATTCTCCCAACAGCTTCATGCTGTCCTGTTGTGAAAATGTTCCTGTTCAACTTTGTGGATTTAAAAAAAAAAAAGCTGCAGAAAGCTGCCTCCTCCTAGACAGCAGCCCTTGCCCCTGAAACAAACTCCAAATGGTCTTCATGGCTGGAGGCAGTTTCCTTCCTGTCGGGGGTTTTCCTCCGATGGAGCCGCTGCAAAACCATTCTCTCCCCCCCCCCGCGGGCCTATACCTGTTTCTCTGCTGGAGCCGCACGAGGTACTCGTCATGTTTCTCGTCAAAGTCCGTCACCATATCCTTCGGGGAAGCCTGGAATGGAAAGCGCCGCTCTTTACCCGCCGGTGGGAGCTGACTCGGGAGGCCCTCCCCCCCCAGCCCCCCACGGACGGAGAAGATGGGGGGAGGCCTCCAGGAGGGCCGTGGCTTCCTGGATGGGATGCGCCCGTCTCTCGCCCCTTCGGCGGCTCCTCCTCTCCTCCTCCTCCCGAACCCTCGGCCACCCTCACCCTCACCCGGGCAGCGCCGGCCGGGGCTCGCTCTTCCTCCTCCTCCTCCTCCTCCTCCTCCTCCTCGCCGCCGCCTGTTGGGCCGTTGCCCTGGTTACGGCGCCAGGGGCCGCGGGCGTCACTTCCTGCGCGCCGGGCGCCCCTGGCGCATGCGCAGTCCTCCCGGCGGCGGCGGCGGCGGCGGCTCCTCTCGGGGCCCTCCTGCTGCTGGGGCGGTGGGGCGGTGGGGCGCCGGGATGGAGGCGCTGTGGGCGGCGCTGGACGAGGTGGCGCTGGAGGGCCTGGAGGGGGTCTCTCTGGGGGCGCTGTGGGAGCGCCTGGCCGGCCGCCTGCCCCCCTTCCCGCTCCCGCTCCCCCTGGAGCCCGGCGCCCGGCAGCTCCTCTGGGCCACCCTGGCCGGCCACCCGGAGCTCCGCTTCCACCTCCTCCCGCAGCCCCGGCCCCCCCTCCGCCTCTACGACCGGTGAGGGACACCCCCCCACACACACACACACCCGGCAGGGAAGGGGAGGGGAAGGGAAAGGGAGGACACATACACACACCCAATACCCCCACTCCACCCCCATGGTGGTCTTCCTCCCCCTCCTCCGCCCTCGTGCAGGTACGAGGAGATCGACCTGGAGACGGGCATCCTGGAGACCAAGCGGGACCCGCTTCCCCTGGACGACATCTACCCGGTGCACATGCTCCTCGAGCACAGCGGGGGCCTCCAGGGGTCCTGCCGGCACTTCAAGGAGAGGCTGGACGTCACCGACCAGGTCCGCACCCGGGACCTCCAGCCCTGCTGCACCTACGAGGAGGCCTACGAGAAGTGAGTGGCGGAGCAACACACGCACACGGTTTGGGGTGGAAAGCTCACTGCCACCCCCCCCCCCCAGGAGAGGGAGGGCGACCCAAGAGCACAATAGGCACTGGGGGGAGGGGGGAGGGGAGGGAGGAAATCAGCCGCTAAGTTTACACCACCTCCCCACCCCCACCCTCATCTGCCTCCAAGGTTGCCACCGAAGGGGTCAACACCTTTTCTCTTTGCCTTGAAGGTGGGGCGAGAGGCTGGTCCTGGTGGCCTCCCAGGTGCTGCGCCACAGAACGCTGATAGGCTGGGAAGGGGATCCGGACTTAAAGCTTCCCGACTTCTCCTACTGCATTCTGGAGCGCTTGGGACGTGCTCGGTGGCAAGGAGAGCTCCAGAGAGACCTCAGTGCGGCTTTTAAGTAAGGCTCCCATCCTGCTCCGGGGTTTCTTCGGCTGGCCCTCAGGGACGGGGAGGGGTGCCGCCCTCCGTTTCCCCAGGCGCCCTGCCCCCCTTGGGAAGCAGCATCCTTGGGCAGAGAGCCCAGCGTTTCTCTCCCACTGTGAACGGTGAACACAGCTAGCGTGTCCTAAAGAAAGAGGCCTATTCTGTTCCCCACCTAAGACTAGATGCGCAAGCGCTGGAAGTGTCGTTGGTTGTCCTTTGTGGAGTTAGGTGGTGAGGGTCCCAGACAGCTGGTCTTCATTCCATAAAGCCCAGCAGGCAGAGACTGTCTTGGTTTCCTTCAAAGGGTGGACGCTGGGAAGCTGCACTATCATCGGAAAATCTTGGACAAAAATGGGCTCATCTCCATGCAGTCCCATGTGATCCGATTGCCAACGGGAGCTCAGCAGCACTCCATCCTTCTGCTTCTCACCCGCTTTCACGTCGACAGGTGCGGACCAGGCAGGCAGGCAGGCAGGATGGGGCATGTGTGGCGTCCCTTCCCCGGGGCTATTCCCTGATCCAGAGCAGCCCCCCCCCCCCAGCTGCTTGGATGTAAACCACCCCAGGGGAGACACTCTTCAGGTCCCTGTGGTGGACGTCAGCCTGAAGAGCAAAGCCCATTCTGCCCTTGGGGTGCTAGGCAGGGGCAGGCGGGGGGGGCTTCTCTCCCCCCCCACCCCCCGTGCGCAGCTTCGGTTCAGGGAAGGTGAGGCCAGTCCTTTCCCGCACAGGAGCAGTCACCCCCTGTGAGGAGGGTCACTTACGGCTGCCTTTTCCTGGGTCCTAGGAGGAGCAAATATGACATCCTGATGGAGAAGCTCTCCACCCTCCTGAGCAGTCGGACAGCTCAGATGGAAACGCTGAGCAACATCCGTGACGAGCTGGTGAGCAGAGGTGGCTCTTCTCGCTGCCTGACCATATCTTTTGAGGGGGGGGGAGGCATGGGGGCCAGGCTGAGGCCTGTGGAATGCACTGGTGTTCATTCCCTGGGTTCCTACTTCTCCTCTCCCATCGGAGCTGCACATTTTCAGGAACAGTGAACTTACTGGGGGCAGGACTAGAGCAGAGGAGCCCAAGGGTTAGCGGGAGAGGAGAGGGCTGCTGGCCAGCCGGCCTAGCCACTGCTCTTTTGTGTAACCCTGCCATTACACGAAATCTTGCCATTACCTCCAAGTTAAAACCACTTTCTTTCTGTGTCTTTGCCAGGGTCTCTGTGAGAAAACCTTTAAGCGTCTGTACCAGTACATGCTGAATGCCGGCCTGGGCAGGATCGTGTCCGTTCCGCTGCAGGATGTTCGCCCTGAGCGAGGTCCTTTCAAGACCAAGAAGGGTAGGGAGGCTGCCCTCGCACTTTCCGCATACCTCTGCACACGTTGGCAGAGCCGGCTCTTGGGCCCTGCCAGACCCTTGCTGATGTCCCCTCTGGAAGATGGCCCCCCTGAGGCCTCCTTGCCCACAGCAGGGCCCCCCTCTGGTTGTAGGTCTTTCTCTAGGGGTAGAGGGGACAGGGGACTCTGAGCAGGCTATCCTGCAGTGCTGAAGGGACAAAGGAGTTGACAGGAAGCCAGGCTTTTTGACGTCGGTGGCCAGCCATCATTTCTTGGGCCTCTTCCACAGGAACCAGCCTTTAGCCTTGCTGGCTTCACCAGGGGGGTGATGCCAGAGAATCAGTGAGTGGAGGGGTTGGCAGGGACGCTCTGTGAGCCTTCCAGAGGGAAGCCGCAAGGGTCCTTCACGGGCCGCCATTGCTCCTTGGATGGCGCTCCTTGGAGCCCCGTGGGTCCAGCCCCATCCCGTCCTGGGTGTCCAGGTGTCCCTGCTCCTGTTTGGTGTTGCTCACCCCCCCGCTTTGTGGTTTGATGGAACCAACGGGAGTGGGGGTGGTTTTGTTTTCCATCCTCCATTCCCCCCCAACCCTCCAGGCACTGCTGTCATGGTTCGCTGCATGAAGCTGGTGAAGGCGTTCCGGAAGAAGGTGGATGATTACGACGATGATGAAGAGATGATCACCAAGACCGTGCAGCCGGTGGACATTGTGTACGAGAAGGACATGCTCTCACAGGCCTATGAGCTGAGTAGGTGGCGCCGCCTGGGAGATGATTGTGGCGCTTCTTGCCCAGGGTTTCTCTTTGCTTCCCTTCCCCCCAAATATCTGTTTCCTCTTCTACAGGATAGAGGCTGCAGGCCAGCCAGCTGGGTTCTCTTTTGCTGCTGGGTGACAGATCCCTGCTCCTTTCCCTGGGCAACAGTGGCCATACCTCAATGTCCTGGTTCAGCTCGCTCTTCTCCTTCCTTCCTTCCTTCCTTCCTTCCTCCCTTCCTTCCTTCCTCCCTTCCTTCCTTCCTCCCTTCCTTCCTCCCTCCCTCCCTCCCTCCTCCTCCTCCTCCTCCTCCTCCTGTGCAGTTGAAAGCTGGGGAACCAAAGGCATTTCTCAGGCAGAACTTCGGGCGGCCATGAACGTGGGGAAGCTGGAGGCCAGGATGCTGTGCCGCCTCTTGGAAAGGTACAAGGTGATCAAGGTAAGCCCCAGCCGGTGCGGCTCACCCTTGCAGAAGCCAGGGAAGGGGTCTTGGCCCCCTTCGGCCCCCAGCCCGAGGCAAGAGCGGCCGGCCCCTTAGGCGTGGGGGGAAACAAGGGTGCTTCTTGCGCAGGGCTTCATGGAGGATGAAGGCAGGCAGAGGACGACCAAGTACATCACGTGCGCCTACGCAGAGGAGAGCGACCTGAGCCGGCAGCTAGAGCGGGAGAAGGCCCGGAGTGAGCAGCTGGCCATGGCCACGGTGGCCACTGGCCACGAGGACCCCCTGCCAGCCGAGATGCTATCTCTAGCTGAGGTGGTGGAGGAGGAGGAGGTTCTGCCCTCCACGTTGAGGAAGGAGAAGGATGTGAAGGTTGGCAAGCGGGGCAGGAAGGCCAGCCTGCCGCCTGCGATAAAGCCCCGCTTCCTCCGCGGAGGTGGCCCTTCAGCTCCCGTGAGAGGTGCGCCCCTGGCTCTGGCTCCAGAGGTTTTGGGGATGAGGTGGGAGGGGGCGGGCAATTGGGCAGACAGCTGGGACGTGAAACCTTTCCCAGGAGAAACACTTTGCAGGGTTTGGGTGTATGTTGTGGGCTGGAAGAAGGTTTGTGTGTGTGGGGGGGGGACTTTGCAACCTGTGGTGCTTAATTAAGAGATGCAGGGAGGCTTCAGAAATTTACCTGCATCACGGCCAACCCCGCTCTCATTCATGACCAAAATTATCAAGTTTCCATGTCGTCTTCCTTCTTGAAGGAGCCAGGAAGGGGGCTGCTCGCCGGACCACGGCCCAGAAGTGGTCTCCTTTGCACCCTCTGGAATCCACAGAAGAGCTTCCAGATGGCTCAGCCGAAGCCGACCCCACCCAGGACAGGCTCAAGCAGGAAGCCAGCCTCTCTTGTTGTGTCCATGTTCACGAGGATGAGGGCGAAGTGGCCATGGTGGAGGAAATCAAGCCGGAAACACCCAGAGTAAGAGGGTGGTTGTGCGGTTGGCGAGCCGGCAGGCACCTCTGGGCCACAGAGTGTGGCCTTGGTCACCACCCTGGCCAGGAAGTGGCCGGATGGGATGGGCAGGCTTGCTTTATACCACCACCACTGGGTCAGTGGGCAGGGCAGGCAAAAGACCACTGTGGCCAGATTTTGGGTGTGTGGACAGGAGCCTCGCCTGGGCGTCCCCTGCTGGCCCCTGGTGGCCCGTCGGAGGTCTTCCTGCCATTCCCCTCCTCCTTCCGGGTGGGGATCAAGGGCCCTCTGGGCAGCCTCTGGCCGGCTCTCCTGCCTGCCAGCACTGCTCTGTCCCTCCCCCAGAAGAGCTGCGAGGACAAGAGGAAAGAGAAGCGCCCGCGCAGCCCAGCGGCCGAGCGCCCACACGAGACCTACCGCCTCCTCAAGCGCCGGAACCTCATCATCGAGGCCGTCCGCAACCTTCGCCTGATTGAAAGCTTGTTTGCGTAAGACGGGAAAGAGGACCTGGCAGGGAGAAGAGGGGACTGGCGTGGGATTGGGTCCTCCTGCCCGGCCACTGAATCCTGGGGGCGAATCTCACCGAGAGCCAGGATGGCTCCTGGATTCCTTTCCCATTGACCAAGGATGGCCCCGGCCCTCCTTGTCTGTCCCCTGCTCACCAAGAATGTTCCCTCTTAGCTGAACAGGCCTCTCCGCAGGTGGTCACAGCCCCCAAGGAAGCAGACCCTTCGGCACAGAGGCTTTTAAAGTTAATTTAATTGTATTCTTTAGTTCCTGGCCTCTGCTTGCCGACTTCCCAAAGGCTCACGCCAGGCTAGCCCCGTTTCGGTGTAACAAGCCTTCCGGGGCTTCCGCTTCCTTGCTTGTGAGTCAGCCCCCTTTGCTCCCGAGCCCCCTTGGGCATGTGGCTCTTAGCAGAAGGCCAGGCCACAGGAATTGCCTCTGCCACGGCTGAAAGGCCTCCTCCGTCTGCTTCCAGGCTTCAGAAGATGATCATGGAGCAGGAGAAGCAGGAGGGCGTCCCCACCAGGTGCTGCAAGAAGTCCATCGTCCGCCTGGTGCAGAGACTCTCCCAGGAAGGCCTGCTGCGCCTCTACCGCACTACGGTCATCCAGGACGGGATCAGCAGGAAGGTGCGCTGCCCTCTCTTGGGCCAGAGTCCCTCCCTTTCAGGGAGAAAGGGAGGCATCCAGGCAGGGGGGGCTGCATGGAGGGGCCCTTGGAGTAAGGGTTGGGGGAGGGGAGCCTGGAGGCAGGGAGTGACCCACGGCCCCTTGGCGTTCCCTTGCCTTCGGCCGCTGGCCTGATGGGACTGCCCTCCTCCTCCCCACCCCCCGCTGGACAGGTGGAGTTTGTGGTCGACCCCTCCGTGAATCCCAGCGACCCCCTGGTGAAGAGCGCCATTGAGCAAGTCCGCTTCCGCATCTCCAACTCCAGCACGGTCAACAGGCGGGTGGTTGGAAGCCCACTGGGAGGCAGGCAGGGAGGGAGGGAGGCCGCCATGGGTGATGGGTGGCTTGGCCAGAGGAGGAGCCTGGCTCTGGCGGGGTTGGGGTGGGGGGCTGTCGAAGGGGGCTCAGCACTGGCAGGCAAGGGTGGGTTTCTGCTGAGCCCCCAGGGAGGGGGTGACCCAGACACTCCCCTTCTCTCCCTGACTTTGGCCCCAGGCTGCTTTCTGCCTTCTTCCCACTTTGGCTGCCCCCCTCGAGGCTCGATTGAGCCCCCACCCCAAGTGGTTTGCTGGGACTTACTTGTCCCCCTGGTTTTTCAATGGCAGGATCAAAGTCCCCCAGACCCCAACCCCGCAGGACCCCCTGGAGGAAGGGGGCCAGGAGGCTGGCGTTGGGGTTACCCTGAGGGAAATGAAGGGCTGCGTCTCTCCCTGTAAGCCAGAGGCTGCTGGTGAGAAGGTGCGGGCCGCCAAGCTCAGCTACCACCCTGTGACAGGTACAGCAGGACTCCTGCCTTGAACTGGATGGGAGGGGGCTCCTGCCTCTTGCAGGCTGGGACAGGGCAGGGCAGGGCACCCCCCCCACACACACACACCCCTCCTGAGGCCAGTGCCTGTGCTTCCTTCCAGTGCCAGGCCTCGGGCGCTCTCTGGGTTTCCTCCCCAAAATGCCTCGCCTGAGGATGACCCACCTTTTCCTCTGGTACCTGGTTTACGGGCATCCCCAGCAGAGGAGGGGAAGCAGCGGTGCCAAGGCCACCACCGATGCCAGGCAAGATCTGGAACCGAGCCCCAGCGCCCCTGGGACAGCAGGGGGCAAGGAGCGCCCCATGGCAATGGCGGGCATGGAAAGCCCAGAGGGTCCAGCTCTGGAGGTGGACATGGAGTTCCCAGATCACGCAGGTATGAATGCCAGGCGGCAGGGCCAGCAGTGGCTGAGGAGGCCCAGTGCAAGGCCAGGAAGCCTTGGCGGAGTTGAGAAGCCTTTGCCCTTCCTGGGGGGGGGCACCCAGAGGATGGCCACTGCTGTTCCCAGCCAGTGGAGGAGGAGGAGGAGGAGGAGGAGGAGGAGGGAGAAGAAGAAGACTGGCGCTGTGGACCTGGGCAAGGCCCGCCCGTGGCCTCCCTGGTGGTGGCCAAGCCCATGGGACCCTCAGGAAGAGCAGCGGGCACCGTCCCCCTGGGCCAGAGGACCCTGAGCAAGAGAACAGCCTCGGCTCTTTCTCCCTTCCCATGCAGTGTACGTGGACAGTGCCACATGGATGCGCCACATCCCTCCTCTCCCAGTCCACCGGGAGTTTGGCCACGGGTGGGCTCTTGTCAGTGACATCCTCCTCTGCTTGCCTCTCTCCATCTTTGTCCAGATCGTGCAAGTCAGCTACAAGGTGAGGAGGCCTGGCCCCCCTGGGGTCCTGCCTGCGTGCCGGGGTGGCTCAGGATCCGTCAGAGCTGAGATCGGTTAGGCTGAAGTTGGCCAGGCATGATCTGGCCTGCCTTGTGTTACCTCAGAATTTTATTCAGTGCATAAATCAACTTTCAGGTTGATGGCTTGGAAGATTATTTAAATGACTCCCTGAAGAAACACACCCTGATCAGATTCCTGCCCAGATCAATTCGGCAGAAGCTCCTGTATAAAAGGTAAATTTTGTGTGTGTGTGTGTGTGTGTGTGTGTGTGTGTGTGTGTGTGTGTGTGTACACACTTATTGCCTAACTCTTCCTGGGGAAAACTCTGGGAAGGTCAAGAGGAACGAGCAGTGGCTGAATATGCAAAAGGGAAGAACCTGAGATGGAACTGCCAATACCAGCCCAAGAATAGCTCATCCCACTCTGTGTGTATCCTTACAGGAGGTACATCTTCTCTATTGTTGAAAGCCTGCAGCGCTTGTGTTGCATGGGGCTGGTGCAGTTTGGACCCATGGAGAAGTTCCAGGAAAAGGATCAGGTGATTTATTGTACACCCCTTGAAAGGAGCCAACCACTGAAGGTGGCAGAGGCAGCACTTGGGTCACGAGACACAGCGTTCATGTAAGGAAAGAGTGTGGGAGTTTTGAGAAGAAGGCCACTTCAAAGCCCTTTGGCACCATGAAGGCTGCTGCATGGCAGGAGTGGTGGTGGTGGCTGTGGCTGCCTGCTGCTTCAGAGGGGGGAGGCTCTGCCCTCGGCACAGAGATGTAGGGAAAGAGGTGGAGGAACCAGGCCAGATGGAAGTGACACACTTTTTAAAAGATCTCAGGCAGTTGCACTAAAGTTTTTCAGAACAGGCACAGCAATTGTCCCTGGCAGTGGTAGTTGGCCACAAAACCCTCCAGGCCTTGCAGCGTTCCTGGGCATCTTCTGGGGGAGAGAGCCTCATTGCCACATCTCAAGGCACCGGAGGCGGCGTGAGCCATTCCGGGCCTGGGGTGAGACTTGGACCCCAGCTCTCTGGATGTCTTGCAGGTGTTTGTCTACTTGAAGAAAAAGGCTACCATCGTGGACACCACCGTCTGCGAGCCCCACTACAACTTGGCTCAAAGTAGCCGGCCCTTCGACAGGCGTCTCTACACCCTGAACACCCTGCAAGACGTCCAGAACTTCTGGTTCGATCTGCAGTGCGTTTGCCTTAACACGCCACTCGGTACGATCCTGGTAGCAGCTCCTTTGCCTCCAGACTCTGGGCTCGGCCTTCTCCTTGCCTGGTTGCCATTCTCCTTGCCTCTCCTCCGGTCTTCTGCTGCTGTTGCCTGGCACCCCCCTTCCCCTGCGCTCTCTGTGGTCTGTGAAGGGCTCAACAGGGGCACTCTCCCTTTTCAGGCATCGTGCGCTATCCCCGTCTTCGGAGGGGAGGAACGCCAGCCAACGAAGCTGCCATCGGCCTGGATGCCACCCTGGAGCAGGAGTCGGCCGTCCACAAACATAACCTGGAGCGGAAGTCTGCCATGCTGGAGTACACCATGTGAGTCCCGCTCCCCTCTCTGGAAGGTGGCCTCGTGCTGCAGAAGGTGGGGCGCAGCTGCTCGGGGGGTGGGGGGTGTATGGGAGGGGGGTCCTGTCCCTCCTTTGGCTTTACAGGTGCCACCTCGTGGTAGGGAACGTTCGCAGGGCCTAAGCATTGTGCTGTAGTTCAGAGGCAACGGCACGGAGAGCCCATCAGGTGTTCAGCGTGATTTGAACACTGAGCCGGGCCGTGGGAGGAGGTCTCTGTTCTGGTTTTGCCCAACCTCTGTGTCCCAAGGCTCTCGGGGTGACAACGGCACTTGGCCTGGGCCTGCTCTCCTAGCCTGACTCCACTCACAGAGCGATGGTCGTGAGAGTGAAAAGGAGTACAGATGGGCTAGAAATCTATAATAATGGTAACCATGACTGTGTTAATGGCTGGGAATGGCCACTTGCTTTTCTCCACAGAGGGCGTCGAGAGGTGGAGGATGATGGTTCGATTCCTGGGGATGGCCTTGGAGCCGGTGGCTTGGATTCCAGCTTCTACGGTCACTTAAAACGCAATTGGATTTGGACCAGCTACATCATCATCAAGACCAGGAAGGTGAGTTTGTCGCCCCAAACGCTTGGTTTTGGGAGGCAGTATCCTTTTGAAATGCACTGTTGGTAGCGGACGAGAAGTTTTACCACCAGGTTTCCAGATTAAAGGCCCCTCCTTGCCATGCCTGGACTGCCTTCTGGCACCGCTGGTCCTGGGCTGCTGGCCAGCCGCTGACCCCCTCTTCTCCTCCCTGGCTAGGAGGATGCGGCTGCTGAGACCGGGCACACGGTTCGGCTGCAGACCTTCCTCAGCAAGCGCTCCCTGCCGCTGGGCACCAGAGGTAATGGTTTCCTGGTTGCCGGGCAACCTCTCCTCCCTTGGACCTTGAGCAGAGGACAGCTGTGTGTGGGACCTCTGCAGCCAAGAGGGCCTGGGGAGTCAGGGCTGGGGTGGGGGTGGCGTGGGGGGGCACTCCCTTCCTGACCTGGGATTCTGCGGTGACTCCAGGTGGAAGCAGCGCTCTCTGGGGAGACGGCCTGGCCAGCCCCGACCCGGCTGTGCAGAAGGAAGACCTGGAGGTGGAAGAAGAGGCCGCTCTGAACAGAAGCAAGCGAGTGAAGGGGGGGAAGAGCCAGAAGAGGAGGCGCCTGAAGAAGGAGGTGGTGAAGAAGGCCAAGAAGAGGAAGAGGAGAAAAGGTGGTGTCGGGGGTGGGCTTTCCTGGGGCCACCGGGGGGGGAGGTGCAGGGCTGCCCCACTGTGCAGAACTCTACCTGCCCATCAGGGGCCCTGGGCTATTGACTAGGCATCGAGTGCCCAGAAGGTCTGCCTGGGATGAGGTGGGTTAGCCACACTGGGGACCTCTGGGGAGGGAAGGGACTCCCGGGAAACCCCCATCCCCATCCAGTTCTGGCTTGCTAAGTGGAGCCCTCCTTCCCTCCCTTTCTCTCTGGCCTGGCTTCCACCCTTCCTAACCCTGGGCCCCACAAAGACGGGGCCAGCGGACAGAAGATCAAGAAGCCCCGCTACCATGATGAAGCAGACCAGAGCGCCCTCCAGAGGATGACCCGCCTGCGTGTCATGTGGACCGTGCAGGAGGACAGCCTGCTGATGCTCTGCCGCATCGCCAGCAACATTCTCAACACCAAGGTGAGGGGGGGAGGGGAGGGCCCCTCCGGCTGGCTGGCTGGCCTCCCTGGCTGCCCCATGATCTTCGAGGTTGCTGGGCAGGGCTGACCCAGGCTCCCCACCCACTTGCTGTGGGGCAGGTAAAGGGGCCCTTCGTCCCCTGGCAGGTCGTCAGGGACATCCTGCACGCCAACTTTGAAGAATCGCTGGACAAGACCTCCCTTTCTGTCGGCCGGCGCGCTCGCTACATCGTCAGGAACCCCCAGACCTACCTCAACTACAAGTGAGAGGCTCCCCTTTCTCTGAGCCCCAAGGCTGCTGAGAGGCTGTTGGGTGTCAGTCAGGGGGTGGGGGTGGGGGTGAGGGGTTATGGGGGAGGTGGCCTTTCAATGCCTCTGCCTGCTGCCTGGCCTCCCAGACGGTATGGCCTTCCTGGCCCTGAGCCCAGATTGCCAGCGAGGCCAGGCAGAGGCCCACCTGGTTGGGGCCACAGGGGGGGAAAGGGCCCTAACCCCATAACTCCCCTTTTGCTCTTTATGGGGGCATGTGTGGGGGGGATCCTCCTTGGGCAGAAGTGCTGGGGGCGAGGGCGGCTCCTCCCTCCACCCCCCGCCAGAAAGGCAGCAGTAACTCTTGGGCAGAGGGAGCCTGGGGAGGACAAAGCGCCCCCCCTCTGGCCGCCGCAGCCAAAACCCTCTGACCAGGCTGGGCTGTGTGGTTACTCCCTCAGGGTCTGTCTGGCCGAAGTCTATCAGGATCGGGCTCTGATTGATGACGCCCTGAGCAGGAAGGCCAACTATCAGGACCCCAAGGTGAGGAGGGATGCCCCCCTCCCTCCCTCCCTCCCTCCCTCCCTCCCTCCGTGGATTGGCAAGAGAGCTCCGCAGGAACACACACACACACACACACACACACACACACACACACACACACACA
>JAHTLZ010000054.1:15903553-15919695 GCA_023846285.1 Phrynocephalus versicolor
ACAACAACAACAACAACAACAACAACAACAACAACAACAACAACAACCCAAAGGGGCCTGGGTAGGTCTCGAACTTTGGGGGAGGGCCAGCAACAGAGTGCCAGGCCCACAGAAAAGGCTCACGGGGCTCCTCACCCAGGCAGAGGTCCTAGTGCCACCCTGCAGCCCAGAGCCAGGTAGGCTTGGCATGGTGGTGGCAGCTCCTGCTGCTGCTGCTGCTGCTCGCACTGAGGGCAGAGGGGGAGCAGGCTGACCTGGCGCCACTCACAGCCCCACAACAGAGGGGGTTTGTTCTCCGCGGGCACCAGGCAAGAGCCAGGAGGGAGCAGTCAGGAACTGGCCCTGCCCAAGGGGGGAGGTAGCTGGCCTGGGTCCCACGAGGACACGGCTGGACTCTGGACTGGTCATCGGTGGCAGCAGCAGCAGCTTCTGGGAGGCAAGGGGCCGCCGTGTGCTAGTCACAGGGAGATGGGGCAGCCAGCCACCCACCCACCCGCCCTGTTCTTTTGAAGCGATGGCGGGTGTGGAGTTGGCACAAATTTCCAGCTGCTCAGGAGGTGAGAGAAGTGGGGAGGCCCTGCTCCAGGGGTCTGGCATGCACCTCACACACATGCAGCGGCAGAGGGGGGGCGGCATGAGGGGGGCTTCACGCCAACCCTGCAGATACCTGAACAGCGTTCTGGGGAGGGAGTGGCGCTTTCTCAGGGGGCTCCTGACCTGCTGCCGCCCCTGAACGGGCAGGGTCTGAGTCCTCTCAAAGTGTACCTGCCTGCTGCAAAGGAGAGAGAGCTCAGCAGGCGGGGGGTGGGGTGGCAGGGTGGATGGGGGAAGGTGCCGCAGCCCCACACACATACACACATCCATTCTGGGCACTCTTCTTCCCTAGGGCAACTGGCACACCCGCTGGCCCTCAGCCCCGCCCTGGATGGAAGGGACACAGGAGCCCCCACCCACCCACGACATGGTCAGCCTCCTTTTCATGTAGGAAGACCTGATTCCCCCCTGTTGGGCTTGATAGTGAGCACATTGTTAATGGAAGTGTGACCCTTAGATTGACTGACTGATGGGCTGCTGCTCCTGGTGGGGTGGGGTGGGGGGCTCTTTCTGCCTCCCCCACCCCTGCTGCCTGGGCCATGTGGCCCATGCCCTCTGTCTCACCCTGGGCCGCCCCCTAGACAAGGCTGGCTCCGGACCTGCCAGGCGTGCGTTGGAGGGGCATCCCCTGCAAGCCACCCCTCGCTCAGCTGCCCTTGCTAGGCGGAGGCACTGCCTCACCGTGGGGGGGGGGGGCACAGATGCCTGCCACTCACCTCCGGATGGTCTGGGTGATAGACAGCTGTCGCTGGAGCAGTGGCCGGTGCCCCTCGTAGTGCGGGGAAGGGAGGCGGGTGTTCTCGGCAGGCATGCTGACGCTCCGGAGGAAGGCCTGTCGCTTCCAGGGCTGCCCAAGGAAGCAGAGCTGCTCAGCCCCACTCAAGGCGCCTTTTTCCTTCTGGTCTCTCTCTCTGGCTTTTAATTCTCTCACACAAGCACTTCTTTTGAGGAACCCCACACACACTCCCAATTCTAGCAGGAGAGCACAGTACCACTACCCCCCTATGCACACACATACACACGCCAACGGAGCCGGGGTGTGTGGCCAGGAGATCAGAGGGATCCATGCCCACCCACCCACTCACCCCCCAGTCTCGGGTACCTGTGCCAGGGCCGCCTCCTCGCTTGCCACCCCCGCTGGGACCGGAAGGGGGATGTCCAGCTTGAGCCAGGAGGGCTTCTTCCTCTGCAGGCTACTGGTGCTCTCTGGGCGCCCCTCCTCAGCCATGGCCGCTCCTCAGCTGTCGGCCCTGCAGGGAGGGAGGGAGGGAGGGAGAGGCGGTCAAGGGCAATGAAGTCAGGGCAACCTCTCCCTGGCCACTTGCCCTCCACTGCCACCGCCACCGCCACCCCCACCCTGCAGGCACAATGACCAAAAAGCCTGGGCAGGAATGCCCAAGGACGCCTCTGGGAGCCAGCGCCCAGGGGGGCAGCAGCCCTGCGTGCCTTCCACCCGGTGGGACCAGCCCAGGAGGGCCTCTTGATGCTCCCCCCCGCTGAGGGCACAGACCCTTCCCCCTTCTCCTGCAATGGACAGAAGGAATGGGGGGGGCACACTGGCCAATGGGGAAGGTGGTTTGGGGGGTGCCTCGGTGGATTGGGGCCCAGGGTGCTTCCCCAGGCACCCCCAAACTCTACAGGGGAATGGCAGGACCCCCCCCCCGTGCAGAGGGACTTTCTTCCTAGGGGTGCCAAGAGGTGCCAAGCAGAATCAGTGCCCAGGCTGAGCATGGCTCTTGCCTCCCTCCCTCAGTCCCCCTCCCCCCCCCCAGGCCAGGGCAATTATCCAAAGGGAAGTCAAGAAATGAGCTCACCAAGTCCATCAAAAGGGCTGGCTTTAGTCCAGCCAGAAGAGCTACCCTAATCTGGGGGGGGGGGCTGGAGAACAAGCCACTTACAGCCCAACAAAAAAGAGACATCAAAGCCAGAGAGAACACCATGAAAAATGATCGGGGGGGCTGGGGAGTCCCCCCCCCCCTGTTTGTCCTGCTCAAGGCCCCTGCCAGAGGAAACTTCTGGGTGCCACCAGGATGAACGCTGGGAGAATCCAAGAGCCTGAGTACGAAGCTGGGCTTCGCTGACGATTGCCCCCGGTGGTCCCTCCGACTCTCACAGGCTGGTGCCAAACGCCCAGCTGGGTGGGAAATAGGGTGGGGGTGGGTGGGGGGTGGGGCTGCTGCTGCTGCTTAAGAATCCGCCACCCAGCAGCCCTTTCTCCTTCTGTCCCTTTTGCCCTTTGCTCAGAGCTTGACCGGAAGCATCCATTTCATGGCACCCTGAGCCGCCTGCTGGGATTCAAGAGACAAAAGGAACAGCCACGCCTCCCTCCTTTCCTTCCCCCCTCCCCCTGATGGCCAGGCAGGAGCATCCAAGGCCACCCCCACCCCCACCCCAGGTGGGGCTGCTGAGACTGGCATTCCCAGGCGCTCTCCCACCCCACCCCCCGCCGACTTCCCCAGAAGCACTCAGCAGACTCCACACAGGAAACTCCCCTGGCTGGTCTGCCTCCTCCAGCTACATCCCCCCACCATCCCCACCCAGGCTATGCATCCCCACCCAGCTTCCATCTTTTTAGCCTGGCATCCTAACTGAGGCCTCTCAGGGCGAGGCCTTCTCCTGGGGAGGCCAAGGCAGACTCCTGCTCTTCCCCCTTGGCGGAAGATGGTGGAGGCTCCGAGGCCAGGCAGGTTTTCCTTCCTTTTCTCCTCCTCCTCCTCGTGGCCACCCTCTTCCTACAAATGTTTCTCCATCTCTAGAGGCCTGTGAGGGTTCCCGGTCCTCAGGGGAAGTTATCTGGGAACTGCCTCATGCCACTTCGCTGGAGGCTAGCTCAGTGTTTCGATATCACCAGAAAAGACGCCCCGTCTCTAGAGGGACCCTTGGCAGCAGCTCGGAGGATCACCAGCCTCTGGGCCCTCCCTCCCTCCCTCCCTCCCTGTGGAGCGCCTCTCCTTCCAACAGCCCCACCTGCCCCACGTCCAGGCCACTGGCAACCACGTACAGCAGGGGATGCCCTTGATGGGCAACAGCATCCCGCCAGGGTGGCAACAGCACCCTTGGGCTTCCCACCCCACCTATACTTCCACTGGGAAGCCACAAGAAAGAAATCGAGAAAGATTACCCTCCAACAACCACGGAACCCGAGGGGCTTCTGCAGGCAAGGGGGGCAGTTTCCTTTGCTGACCAAAAGGGGCGCCTGTGAATTCTCACGCATTTCAGAGGCAGCGCCCAGATCGGAACTGCACCCTTCCAAGGGCTTGCCTCTGCCTCCTCCATCACCACCCTTCTCATCAGGGCTGCCCCAAAGTCAGGCGGGAGAGGCGGGGCTCTTTCCTCTTGCCCCCCCATCCCAGACTCCCCTCAGCTGCTCTCCCCATTCCCTGCCCCCCCCCCAGCTGCTCAGCCTTTTCCCTCCATTGCCCCCATCCCACAGGGCCTCCAGCGTTGATAGTCGGTCCTGCCAAAGCCCCCCACCCCGCAAGCCCAATCAAGCCCAGGATGGCAACCGGGGCAGGGGAGAGCCCCCCCCCCCATGTCAGAGGCAGGTGAGGCTGCTGCAACTGCGGAGGGAAGGCTGGACCAGGAGGACAAGGGATTCCTTTTGGCCCCTCCTCCCCTTCTCAGGAGGCTGGGGGGGGGGGAGAGAGAGCTGGGCGGGAACGGCCTGCCAGAGATGAGACATTCCTCAGCCCTCTTGCCTTCGCCCTGGAACCGGAAAAGCCAGTTTGGGATACAGATTTTTTTTTCCCACAGGCTTCCCGCTGTTAGATTTTCTCAGGGGACGTCCTGGCAGGAACCGGGGTTGGACCAGATCAGATTCCCAGGCTGGACGGCTGGCTCTCCCCTCCAGCGGGTGGGCCTTCCAACCAGCAGGCTCCAGACCAGGGTGACCCCTTTCGGGGCTGCAAGCTCTCGGGCGGCTCCGACACTCCCCTTTCTCCAGGAGCAAACGGCACAGGCAAACCAGGAGCACAACACCAGCCCGCAGCACCACAAGAAGTGCACCGATCCCACACAGGGGCACGGCTTCTAGTAGGTCTCCCCCTCTGCCCAAACACTCCCTCTCTCCATCTACTACTCCTTGGCCAAAACGGCAGGGGTGTGTGTGTGTGTGTGTGTGTGTGTGTGTGTGTGTGTGTGTGTGTGATTTTCTCATGGATGCCACGATCGCTTGCAGACCCCCTACACCGCAAGGGCTGGGGCGAGGTGATGGTGGTGGCGGCAATACGGGAGGGGTCAGCAAGGGAAAGAGGGGCTTTGTGTGAGATTCCTCCTGCCCCATGGAAGCAGGCCAGGTGGCGTGCGCGTAGGGGTGTCAAGGGGCATTCGGGGCAGCTGCCCTGGGACATTCTGAGGTGCACGGCTGCAGGAAGAGGCCCACCCAGGGAGGACGGGACAAAAGCAGGAAGAAAGGAAGGGGCCCTTTGCCCGCGGCCCAGTCGCACCACAAGGAAACATCACCAGCGCCGCCGCCGCCACCAACCCGGCCTGACGCTCCAAAAAGGGGCGAGGAAGAAATGGCCAACGGCTGGGTTCGGGCTCCCTTTTTTTGCTCACCCCCTCCCCACCTTCGGGGCAAGTGGAGGAGCCAACGCGAGCCGACTGGTAGCCAGAGCTGGGTTTTTTTGGGGGGGCGGGGACGCCTCCCGCGAGCATCCGGGCCAATGCGGGGAGGGAAAGAGGGAGCGGGAGGCCGGCACCGACCCCCCCCCCCACAGAGATGGGCCGCGACTCAGCTGCGGCGGATGGAAAGGACTTGACCGGACGGGGAGCGGAGCGGAGGAAGGGAGGAAGACCCGCCGGAGATCCGCGGAAGGCCCCGGGCAGGAAGGGCTGCCGGCCCAAGTGCGGCAAACGCGAGAGAGCCTGACCCCCGGCTACCGGGACGGCGGCGGAACCGGCCTCACTCCTCCCCCGGCGCCCCTGGTCTGGGAGCGCGGAAGCACGCGGGGCTGCCGAGTCCCTTCCCGACACGGCGGGCAGCTCGGCCAGGAGGACCCACAGTAGCCACCGGGCGGGCAGGAGGTCGCGCCTCCTTCTTCTGCACGGGCGTCCTCCGGAGCCCAGCGGGCGGCGAGCAGGGGGTCTTTGCCGGGGCCGCCCGCGAGGAAACTCCCCTTCCCATCCTCCGCGAATGCGGCCCCTCGCCAGCAGGCGTCTGCGCTGCCCCGTCTTGCCCCTTCTCCTGGCGGCAGGCCGTCCCGCCGCTCCCCCCTCCGCCCGCCGCTCGGAGAGTCCCGTCCCGGACCCTACGTGCTAAAAGCAAGGGCGGGGCGGACATGACGGGCGCCGCCGCAGCCGCCCCGCCGGGACGGCACTCCAGCGATCCCCCCGACCGAGCAAGGAAGGCGGGGAGGCGCCCGTAGGCCCGCGCCTCGCCCACCCCACCCCACATCCCACATCCCACATCCAACAGAGCGGAGAAGGTCCGCCTCGAGCCTTCAGCTCCGCTCAGCCCTGGACGGCAAAGCCCCTCCGCCGCTGCCCGCCCGAAGAGTGTGCCGGGCCACTCCGCCGCCGAGCGAACCCGCCCTCCTGCCGCCGTCGCCACCGCCCGCGAAGCGCCCGTTGCGCGGAGCAGTGGCGCGCCGTGCCTGGGGCGAACCCTCCAGCCCCCGCCCCCTTCTGCCCCCGGGACCGGGCGCATCTCGCCTGCGAGAACTCACCGCGGGGCCGGCGGGGCGCCCTCCTGCCGCCGCCGCCGCCGCCGCGCCCGCCCTTCCGGCTGCCGTCGAGGATGAGCGCCGCGCTGCGCTGCTGCGCCGAGCGGAGCCAGCCAGCGCAGCCCGGGCGGCCATTCGGTTGGGGGCCGGCCTCCTTCGCCTCCTCTTCCTCCTCCTCCTCCTCCTCCTCCTCCTCCTCCGCCTCGGCCCGGCCTGGCTGGATGGCGAGCGAAGGGCGGCCCGGGCGTGACTCAGACCTCAGGAATGCGCCCGCGGAAGCGCCAGTCCAGAGCGCCGCCGCGCAGGGGCTCCTCCGCCCGGCCCGCCACTGGCCTCGCCTCGGAAACGAGAGAACAGCCGGAGGCGTCCTGCCCAGGGGGCTGCCCGCCCCCTCCCTCGCCCGCCCGCTTGTCCCGCGGGGCCGCGGGGGCTTCCCTCGATGGGCCCAGAGGCCGTCGGATCGGCGGGCACCGGCCAGGAAGAAAGTTGTGGGCGCCTGGGGTGGCGGCGGCGGCAGCAGCGTGGGATTCCCAGCGGAGCGCCCGGTGTTCCGGGGCGACCCAAAGGCCCCCATCGTGGGCAGTTTCCTCGCCAGGCCGCGGAGCTGCGATGCCCTGGGTTGGGGCGACTTTGGGCTCCTTCCAGAGGACAGTGCCCGCCCCCGCCCCCTTCAGTGGAGGTGGCAGCTCAGACGCCCCATCTTCCCTGAGGCCTGGCCGGCCATGGGTTCCTGCCCTGGTGCCGGCTGTGGGAATGGCATTGGTGGCTTCCACTTAGGGAGCCCTGATAGGGCGGAGGAGGGGGCTCCAAACAGAGTGGGGGAAATGGGAGTGGAGAGGGAGGGGGCACTTCTAGGGGGCACCTGACAGGCACAGGGCCTCTCCTGCAACCACCAACCCGCCCCCGCCCCCCAGGGTCCTGCTCCAAGCATGCCTGGCTCTTCTTCTTACCCAACAGCATCCCAAAGGGACCCCCCCCCAACACACACACACACCTCTGGTTGAGGGTGAGGCCATGGTGGTTCTCCTGGGCGTATGCAGTCCCTGGTCTGTCCCTGCCTGCCCCCTCTTGGGCACTGCCCAGCCCAGGGGCTGGAGACCCTCCAGGCCTCCTCAGTTCCTCAGACTGAGTCAGAAGTGGTGTTAGCCAGGGAGCTGGCATTGCCCACTGCCAGGCACACGAGGCCAAGTGCTGCTGCTGTACTTGCTGCTTCCAGGGTCCCCCCTCCCTCCGAAGCCCCCCAGCCACCCACTCCTGCCGTGGGCTTCCTTTTCCTGTTGCAAGAGAGAAGAAGAGAAGGGCCCGATCCCCAGGGGGCCAGGAATGGGGCACGGCTCTTGGCCCACAGGGAGCTGGCAGGCACCCTCTCCAGAAAGGCACCCTGGGGGTGGGGGTGGGGGGGTGGGGGTGGAGGGGAGGAGGGAGCTTTGCTCTTGGACATTTCCAGCCCTTGAATGGTGAAGGAGGGTTGAATGCTTGAATGCCCCTTTGTGACCAAGGCTGGCACAGGGAGGCCAGCCCTGGAAAGCACCAGATAAGGCCCACATTGAGAATGCTGTGAGCAGCCCTTTGTGGGGTGGAGGGACCTTCCCTCTTCCCTGGGAGGCTGTTAGCCCGACAAGAATGAAGTGTGTGGAGGGGGAGGGGGGCTGGAACGCCTTTGTTCCCTTCCTTCTTTGCCTTCCGTCTTTTCATCCTGCCCAGATGGTGGTCATGCTCCATTATCCAGCTGCCTGGCAGTGGTGGGGCCTTGAACCCTCCCTCAGCGACACATCTGAGAGGCAAGGCAGCTGTGTCCCCTGTGAGCAACCAGGAAAGCCAGGGGGGCTTCTTTGGCTGGGATGGGCCTCCGAGGCACAGGAGGAGGAGGAGGCAGGCTCAGGACCCGGGCACTGCCCGCCAGGAGGAAACCGTGGACTCCTGCCTATTCGCAGTGCCCAACCTCCCCTCCCTCCCATCAGGAGGGGGCCACCTTCGGTCCTCTGTCTCGGCCACCAGGCACCCCAGCAGGATCAAGCTGACAAGCAGAACACGGGCACAGAAGGTGCACACATGCACATGTGTGCGCACACCCACAAGTGCCGAGAGAGGCTGATTCCAGTCTTTGTGCATGGCTTCTCCATGGCAATAGACTACAAGGACAAGCTGGCATGAAGGTGAATCCAGAGCTGCTCAGCTCCATCCGGGGAGTGTCTGTGGGAGAGAGGGCAGAAAATGATGAGCAGCTTCACAAGAAGCAGCCAAGAGGTCCTGCTTTTCCTGAGGAAGCCTTCCACCAGACTGGCTTGCTGGTGGCTGGTCGTCAGAAATGGAACCCTGGACTTCAGTGTCTGTCTGACTCAACAGCCAGGTTGTCACTTGTGTGTGGGTGCCCTGAGAGCCTCCCTGGTGAGGAAGGGTTGCCAGCCGCCTGGCCTTCTCCTGGCATCACCCCAAGGGAGAGCTTCCTGGCCAGGAGAAAGCAGAAGCAACCCCTCCCATGCCTAGATGGAATTAGAGACCAGCGAGACTAAGGGAGGAGAACCCCCCCCCCCTCCGACGACGACCTAGAGGAGAGCATCTGCCTGTGTTCGCAGAGCTGGAGGCCTGAACTCTGTCCCTGGGAATGCTCTGGGAAGAAGGTGCTGGGAAGGCAGCCAGGGTTTTGAATTAAAAACGGACGGGCTGGTGCCCCTCCCTCCCTCCCTCCCGCCCATCCGCCCCTGACTGCAGGCACCCCTTCCCTGTGCCTCACACTCTCCCTTGGTCCAGCCAAGGCTTGGCAGAGGGTGGGGCAAGGCATCGAATAGGATTCTTGGCTGAAGCCTTCCCTCCCTCCCTCCCACCTACTCTGGGATTGCAGCTGCAGCAGGGGGGGGAGGGCAGCCCTCCCTCTCCCCCGGCCCTTCCTGGGTTTGGGCCTGGCCGGATGAGAACAGTACAAAGCAGAGCTTTTCTCTTCAGGCTTTGTGTGAGCAACAGTTCCCATTATTTTCTGTTCCCTGAGATCATTTTTGACTCGCCGAATCTACTTTTTCACCATCTCTGCCATTGCCTGCATGGCATGCAAACTGCCCAAAGGTTGACAGAGTGACACCAATCATTTTTCATTGATGTATACAGAGTTGCCATAAAAGCATGCTTTTAAAAGCAAGATTCCGGACGCTTAGGACTTCTCCAGATTGGGAGGGGCTCAGCATCAACATCTCTCTGGGGTGCTGGGTGCCAGCAGTCAGGAAGCCCCCCTCCCCTTGTTTATTCTTTTATTTTTCCTCCCTCTCTCAGCTGGAGAGAGAGGGGAAGAGGACCTTTCTTGCTCCCTGCTCAAATTCCCCAGTGGCATCAGGGCAATCCAGGGCACCAAGAGAGGCACCCTTGCCCTGTGTTCCCTCGCCAAAGATGGGGCAGAGTTGCCTCTCTGTTCCGCCTGGGCTGCCAGTCTGGGACATCTTGCACGCCCTCAAGGCCAGCCCCAGGACACCTCTAGAAGTGGTGGCAGCACCCACTCCCTGGGAGAGGCCATCGGGTGGGCGGGAGAGGCTGCCCGTGCTGCTGGTGGGGAGGGGTGCTTCTCTCCTGCTCCAGAGAGGAGGCCCTGTGGTTGAGGAGCCCAGTTTTGTTCTGCTTGTCCTACCGGTGGTTCCTGCTGGGACTGAGAGGCACCTTGGCAAGCAGGGGGTGTCTTCATTTCTGTTTATTTGCAACCTCTCCTAGCTGAGAGCAACATGATGCCATTTTCAGCTCCACAGAGTGAGGCCTAACTGACCAAAGCACAGCAAAACAAGGCCTGCTCTTGGGATGCTGGTCTGGATGTTTTTGGAACTCTTCCAGGGTGGGTGGGGGAACAGAGGTCGTTGTCAGGATGCCCCTGGCACTGAGTGGGAGCCTCGTTGAGGGCCGACCCTGCCATTGGGCAGAGTGAGGTAACTGCCTCAGGTAAAAAACTCCCAGTGCCATGAAAAAACACCAAAGGTTTTGTCAATGCCGCTGTATTTTTACAGGCAGGGAGAGGAGAGAGGTTGGTTGTGCACCTTGACTGGGCTGAATGTGTGTGTTTGGTGCTTCACCTCAGCACCCAAAACCTCTCTGGTCAGCCCTGGGCCTGGTTGCCTTGGAGGGTCAGTTCCCCACTCCCTTGGGGAATCTGGTTCTTGGCTTATTCTTATCTGTTGTGCCACAGTTCAGGTGAAGGGTGGCCAGGGCACCCAGGTGGAAGAGTCTCCTGGGTGAGGGGACCAGCTGGTTTGGATCCAGCCTGCCTGGCCTGGGGATTCTTGCGGGAAGTCCTGAAGGCGTTTGCTTGTACTGTATTTTCCTCTCTCTCTCTCGGCATGCGCACGCGTGCAGAGAAACTTTCCTGTCAGGGCCAGGAAACCTCTCCCACCCTCCCCCAGATGTGCACATGCTGCCTGGAGCTGAGGAGGTGACAGCGGGTGGTTTCCATCCTGGTGTATATTTAGCCCTCATGAACTCACTTCATGACTTCCAGCTTAACTGCTTGGGCTTAGAACAGCTGGCTGCCAATTCGGGCTCCTCCTGTGTCGCCAAAATTTTTCAGTCTGGCATCTGCATTTGGCCACCAATGCTGAAGAAGAAACCCCTTTCGGACCCTCTTGCTCTGCAGCCCATGCACGCCTGAACGACCACCGCCGCCCCGGTTCGGCCTGGAGCACTTGGGAGGTGGGAAGATCATGGGGCGTGTGTGAAAAGGAGCAGCAGCCTGACCTGTGTGATGAAGGAAGGCCCACCGGCAGCTGGACTTGGCAGAGAGCAGCTCATAGCCAGGCAAGGTTTGGTAGGTAGCCAGAGCACTTAACCCATGATGCTCAGCACAAGGTCCGTTCCTGGCAGTGCCGATGCCCAGGCATTCCAGAACTCGCTGCCTCTCCAGGCGAGGGAAGAGTGACGGGTGGGAGCCGCTGAGGATATGCCATGTGGGGAGGAAACAAGAGCAGCCTGGCATTTGGGGACCCTGTTGCATGTGAGTAATCCACAGCTGGCTGCACCCTTGATCCATTCCCCCCTCCACCCCCTCCACCCAGCCTGTTTTGTCACTGGGGCTGCAGAAGGCACGTAGGAAAGCCAGAGACGTTATTTCAGGCCATCCGGCTGGTGGAGGGCCACTGCTGTTTTCGTTCTGAAGCCCAAGAGGGACCGTTTCCTCTGAACGGGCCCCATTTGGCATGCCACACTGGCTGGGTCTCCAGATGCCACACTGGCTGGGTGTCTCAATGACAGAGACAGCAATCCTGCGGCCAGGGCTCCATCTGCCTCGCAGACGCCTCTGATGCTGCTTCTCCAAGCAGCACGCACGTACGAGGCCACGGAAGGCTGGCAACCCCACAGCCCCTGGCCACGCACAGACTTTGGCCCCAGGTGTCATGGACTGGGCCCCTGGGGAGGCAGAGAAGGGCAGCTAGAGCGAGCCAATGATGGAAGGAGGGCCTCCGCCCAGCAAGGGCAGGAGAGCCAAGGATGCCGGATGCCAAGTGAGCGAAGGAGACCCCGTGGGAGGCCACAGCCAGCAAGGCTGGCAGAGGGAGCATTCTTCACACCATGCCCAGTGGAACACCAGCATCCAGGGGTTCGGGGAGGGTGGGAAACCCATTTAATTTTTTGCACTTTTGTTTTCATACAGGATTTTGTATCATGTGAACCAACTTCTGCTCTTGAAAATGGCTGGAAATTTTTAAGCAAAGAAATAAATTATCCTGTTTTGTTGATGATCCAACTGAGAAGCACAATTTAAGATTTTCCTCTGGTTAATTTTATTGACATCCAGAAATCTGGTTCCACAGAAGGACTTTTTATATCCACCAAGGGAAGAGGGCGAGGGCGAGGGGCGGGCTCTGGAGGAGGCGAACTGGCCGGATTCTGCCCTGGCTGTGTGTGCTCTGCCACGCCTCAACTGGGTTGGGCAACAGTTCCTAAACCAGGCTGGGTCCCCTCTCCTCTACGTGCACACAACAACCTCCGCCCACGGCTGTACAAGGATCTGGTTTCAGAGGCCACTGGGGCTGGTTATTTTCGGAGGGTGAATGAGACATGACTGCCTCCTCCTCCTCCTCCTCCTTGCAGGCCTCCCCGTCTGCCCCAAGGACACTGGCGACAGATGGAAGGGACTCGACCCACCTGCAGGGCAAACAAGTCCCTCCCAAGACAGCCAGCGGGTGGTGGTGGTGGGGTTTCCAGTGCATTTAAAGCATGTGATGTAAGAAACTGGCTCCTTGGGGTGTGTGTGCTTCTTGGGGGATGCCTTCAGAAAGGCAGGGTGGCACAGTGGCTAGAGTAGAAGACTAGCACTTAACAGACCCCTGGATTCAGATCACCAGTTGGCTACAGCTTCATGGCTTCACCTCACCTACCACACAGGGTTGTTGACAAAGTGGGGCAGTCAGACAGCGGTGCCGACAGGGCTGTGACAGGGGCCTTTGTGGGTCCCGTGCCCCCTGGCACAGCATTCGGAGCACAGGGATGCGACCTCAGGGCAGGGCCAGACCTCCAAAGGGGCTGCCACGGGGGGGGTGCCCTCTTCCCTCCTGCTCTCCGATCTGGGATAGGAGGCCACTTGTGGCTTCAGCTTTTAAAACTTGGTTGGGAGGAAGGCTGCTGCATGTGTGCCCCCTTGGAGAAACTCTGACTCCCAAAGCAAGGAAGTGGGTCACATCAGGACACAGCTGTGCTGCTCTGCCCGCTTGAGATCTCCTCCTGGATGCAGAGGTGTCCAGCTTTGGGGGGGGGGCGAGGGGAAAGCCCCTTTGGCTTTAAAGGGAACCCTGGTTAGCTCCACCCCTGGAGAAATCCACGCTTCCCCCCCAACAACAAGACTGCCCCCCCCCCGCCCGCGCACCCCACCCCCCGCCCCCCCGGGGCGGGCGGCGAGAAGGCATCTTGGCCTTTGCGACGGCTGGGCACCAATCGGAGCGCACCTGCCAGAGCCCGAGAGAGCAGAGGGGGCTTTCGGGGTCGCATTCCCCCTCTCCCCCCCCCAAATGCGCCCAGCCTCCGGCGACTTTTCGGTCTCCGGCAGGGCAGGCAGAAGGGAGGGCTACCAGGAGGCCTTCCCTGGCGACTGCTTGGGGCGGGCGGGCTCCGCAGGTCCCCCAGATGCCCCGTGGCCGCCAAAGTGGCCTTTCTGCTCAACGAGGATGTCCCGGTTCAGGGCGGGTTGGACCAGCCTCTGCGCCGACCCGCCGCCGCCGCCGCCCGAGAGCCTGGGCGGGAGGAGGAGGAGGAGGAGGAGGAAGACCGAAGAACGGCCGTGTTCCGTCTCTCCCGCAGCGCCGCCCGAGGCCCGGAAAGCCATGGAGCGGGCAGAGGATCCCGCGGGTGGGGGTGGGGGGTGTGGGTGAACGGGGCTCGGGAGGAGCCTATGGCCCCGCCCCCTCGCACGGAGGAGGAGGAGCCAGACCCGCAAGCAACCCCGCCCCTTCTGGAACTCCTCCCCCGGAAACCGCTTGAGCGTCCCCGCCCCCCCGCCATGCCGCCCCCTCCCGTTGAGCACACCCCCCTTCCCCGAACGCTGGCTCCTCCTCCAAGGGGCGGGGCGGGTCTGCCTTGGTACCGTCCCCCCTCCCCCCTCCCCTCCCCCCCCCGCCATGCCATCCCCGCGGAAGCGGCGTCCCCCTCCGGCGCTGGGCTGCGGGCGAGCTGGGGGGCGCCCGGGGTCGAAGCCTTCCTCCTCCTCCTCCGGCGGCGGCGGCGATGGCAGCGGCTCCTTCTGCCCGCCGGAGGGACGCTCAGCAGCGGCGCCGCCTCGCCTGGGCCCGGCCTTCTTCGACCAGCCCTGCATCCGCCTGGCCAGAGCCTTGCTGGGACAGGTGACCCACCGGACGGCCCCTCCCTCCGCCCCCCCCCACCCCGTCTACTGTACCGCCGCCGCCTCCTCCTTTCCCGGTGCATGCGGGGAGATCAGGAAGCGCCTCTTGCGGAGGAGGCTGTGCTGGTCCCGGGCGCCCTCCTGCCGAGAAGCCCCCCCCCGGCACTTGTGGGCAGGTGGCAGGGGGCCCCTTGACCTCCCGGGTGTCCCCCCACGGCTCCAGTTACCCCCCGCCCGCAGCTCCCCCTCCCCGCCTTGGCTGGCCTGGGAGCCGCGGGCGGGGCGGGGGCGTCACGGGCTCGGCTTGGCTTGGCAGGTCTTGGTCCGGCGGCTCCCCGGGGGAGAAGAGCTCCGGGCCCGGATTGTGGAGACCGAGGCCTACCTGGGCGGGGAGGACTCGGCGTCGCACTCGCGGGGGGGCCGCCGGACCCCGAGGAACGCAGCCATGTTCATGCCGCCCGGCACCCTCTACGTCTACCAGATCTACGGCATCTACTTCTGCATGAACATCTCCAGCCAAGGTAGCAGGAGGAGGAGGAAGCCCTCTTGGTCTCTGCGGGGCCAGCAACGGGGGGGGGGGCTTTTGAGCCTTTTCCTTGGGGCTGGGGAGCAACGACCACCACCACCATCTGGGTTTCAGGCATGAAGCTTCTGCCAGACCCCCCCCCGTTCTTTGTGATGCCATGGGCAAGGGGAAGTCCACAGACACCCCTGGCCAGCTGAGTTCCAAGGGATGGAAGGCTGCTTGCAGGGCTAGTGGCCCAACCCTTGGGACTGCCCAGGCGGTCTGGACTCCTGGCCCAGAGACCCTAGGCATTGGCTAGGCAGAGTGTGGCGTCTTGGGAAGTCCTGAGGTTCTGGACTGGAACTGCCACCAGCTCTGGGGGGGGGGGGGTGTCTGCTTGTGCAGGCAAAAGGCTTCAGCCCCCAGAGTGGCCAGTGGGTGAGGCTTGTGTATGTGTGTGTGTGTGTGCGTGTGCGTGTGTGTGTAGGACACAATGGTCCTAAGTAACCCTAGCCACCTCAAGAGCCTTGGGCGGTCCCTTTTGTTGTTATTATTGCTTTTGTTTGTTTGTTTTGCAGGGGAGGGGGCTGCGGTCCTCCTGCGGTCCTTGGAGCCCCTGCAGGGCCAGGAGGCCATGCGGCGGCTGCGCCTCGCCCAGCGGAAAGGGCCCACGGGCACCCTGAAAGACTGGCAACTCTGCAATGGGCCCTCCAAGCTCTGCCAGGCGCTGGGTGTGGACAAGACCTTTGACCAGCAGGACCTGCCCTCCCACCCTTTCCTGTGGCTGGAGGGGGCCCTGGAAGTGCCCCACAAGGAGGAAGCCCTTGTCTCCGCCCCACGGGTCGGCATCAGTGGGGACTGGGCCCACAAGCCTTTGCGTTTCTACATCCAGGGCAACCGGTGCGTCAGCGCTGTGGACAGAGAGGCTGAGCAGGGGAGCCAGCCCCCCTCCTAAAGCAGCCCCCCTCCCCCCATCACTTTGGGGCTTGCCTGGAGGGCAGCATGAGAAGGCAACTGTGGCTAAGGAGCATCTCTCTTTTGTACAAATAAAGCAGCTTTGCTCTGCAGGTGGGCCTGAGGCTGGCATTTGGGGCTCCAGGATAACCGGCCTGCCCTCCTCCCTTTAGAGCAGGGACTTAAGAAGTGGGTGGGAGGAATCTCCCCTTTCAAAATCATCCAGTGTTGGCAGAGTGGTTTCCTCCCTCTCCCCCCCCCCCACCATGAAAAAAACAGCCCCCTTGTGAGGTGGTATTCCTGCTGGTTGGAGGTGGACATGCAGGGTTCTCTCCATGCACCAGAGGGAATGTACTCCAGCCTTGTGGCAGGGGGGAGCTGAATGTTCCCCACTGACATTTTCAAACAGCTGTTTTCTTAAAAGCCAAGAAGCTTCAAATCACATATTGTTCCTTCTGCAAACCAACCTACCTTCCCTGATGGGGTGGGGGGTTTCTGTATGGCATTTCTTTGCACCTCAATACTGATTGGGAGGACAGTTCTGGTCACCCCTAAAAAAGAGGCACTGGTCCTGGTCCTATTCCCCACATTACACACACACACACACACACACACACACACACACACA
>JAHTLZ010000054.1:15919705-15951886 GCA_023846285.1 Phrynocephalus versicolor
GAGCCTGTCACTTGTGGAAGGACTGGAAGATTGAGATGACAGGGTCCTCATGGTTGGTCACCACCAGCACGCTACGGAACTTGTCAAAGAGCATCAGCAGGTGGGAACGGCGAATGTTCTCGTTGTACATGATCTCCTCCAGGTGATGCCGCCCCCGGAAGTAGTGCAGCAGCCTGCCAAGAAATTGGAGGGGGGCACTTAATCCCAGGTTCCTCCAACTGCAGCCCAGGTGGGACACCTGGAGTACCTCCCCCCACTGCACTACCTGAAGTCAGACCATGCTGTGCTGTGATGCCCTGCAGAACTGAAGAGCTGTGCGAGCAATACTGAGGGCACAGACACACACCCATTGACATAGACTCTCCTGGGCCAAAACCCTCCCCGCCCCCGGTCACCTGGCAAACATGCGCAGATCCTCTGGGTTGTGGGCCGCTGGGACACTGAGGATGGCCTCCCGCTCGTGCTCAGAGAGGCTGGTGAGCAAGTTCTCGGTCATGCGCTTGTTCACTGGAGAGTCTGCGCCAGGCAGCAGCTCTGCACTCGAGTTGTCCATGCTGGGGCTAGTCAGGGTCATGTCGTCACTGCTGGCTACAGGAAAGGCCACAGCTGCCGTGGAGCACAGGTGCAGGCAGGTGCCATGACCCTTCCTGCCACCCAGGGAAGAGCCAGAGGGGAATCCTCCCCCAAACCTCCACCTGGCATCTCAAGTCTCTTTCCAAGGGGCACCAGGGCATTGCTGGCCAAGGGAAGGAAACCAGCCAGGGAGCCCAGGAAGAGCTGGTCTTCTTGGCTGCAAGGACAGCAAAGGGAGCCTTCTGCCCTGTGCCCAGCCACAAGGGCGCTCTCTGCCTGGAAGGGAAGCCTCGGTGTCCTACGTAGCTGGGTGGGGGTCCCTGCTCCTTCCCTTGCATGGAAAAGGCTGACCTTTGCAGGTCTTCCCCACCCACCGCATCTGTGACAGGGACAAAGCCAACATCACAGAGCTCTTGTGTAAAGAGGTTGCCTGACAGGGGGCCCTTCCTGGGCCCCCCGCATGCTGTGACTTGCTGGTGATTCCCTGGCTTGGGAATCCTGACAGGCCCTCCCACAAGCATATATGACCACGCCTGTTTTGATCCCAGCCAGATCAAACCCAACGGCCAGCTCTGTCCCGGACCCGTTCCTGGAGAGAAAAGTGCCCGTGCGTACTTGGGGAGCCAAAGCTGAGGGCATTTGGGGTGCTGAGGCTTCGGCCCCCCACCCGGGCAGCCCACAGCGGCTCCTCTGCTCTGGCCTGGAGGTCCTCTTCCTTGGGGGGCACCATCAGGCAGGCGTAGGTGTGCAGCTGGATGAGGAGGCGGTGCTGAAGCATCCAGGCCACCATCTGGATGAGCTGCGCCTGCACCCAAGGGAGGAGAGCAGACCTGAGCCCAGGCAGAAGGGCCTCTGTAGGGGAGAGGGGCTCCCCGGGGGGCCTCCTCAAGAGGTGAGAGGGGGACCACTGACCTCCTGCATCAGAGGACCGAGAGGATCCTTGAATTCAGAGAGAGACACCGGCAAGGAGAACTTGGAGAGGACAGAGGGCAAGTCATGGCCGGGAAACTGACAGGAGAACTCATCAGCCACTGGGGAGTACCTGGGGGGTGGGGTGGGGGGGAGATGGTCAGGGACCAGCGTGCCTCTCTTCTCCCCTCTGTTTCCTGCCCCTGGACATCCCACCCCAACCCCAGGACTAGCAGGAAAGAGGGGCCCAGTGAGAGTGGCTTCTGGAAGAAGACAGAACATCCTGCCCAGCAGCAGCAGCAGCAGCAGCACCAAGAGAGGGCTGGGGCCCCCCACTTGGCCGTGTTTGGAGGAGAGCGCCAGGGCAGACGTACAGGCAAACGCTGGCATTCGGAGACAGCATGTAGACGTTGTTCTCACACAACGGGTAGACAATGATGGCTTTGCCCCAGTAGACCAGGTGGGCCGCCAGCTGGAAGACCTGTCAAGAAGGGGCAGGGAGAAGACCATCCATAGGGCTCATCAGCCCCACTGGCATCTGGAGGAGGGGGCAGTAAGGGGTCTTTCTCCCCCCCCCAACCTGAAGCAGGGCGAGATCAGCATCCTGGGCCAGCTGCTGGAGGTTCTTCACAGCCGAGGTGGTCCTGATCACGCGCACCAGAGCCGGGGAGCAGTCCAAAGGGAGCTCATTCAGGAGGGCCTTCTCATCCTTCAGCAGCAGCAGGGCATGGTAAGGCCTGCGTGTGTGGGGGGACGGATGGACACAAAGGCACACCTGCATGCAGCTGGCCAACACAGGGGTCTCCCAGATGAGAGACCCCCCCATGCCTGCTACTGCTGGGACCCAGGGTCAAGGCCACCAACTGGAAAGCAAGCCACCTCTTGCTGCACAAAACCACAACCAGGAGGGAGGGGACCACCACCGAATAGTTCCCCAGAGTCACCCAATGCCTCCCTCTGCCTGCCTGCCTGCCGTCCTCCCCCATGCCTTGAACCAGCCTCCTCTTCCTCCAGACGGGGCGGGATGGAGAGCTGCACTCTCAGGCAAGGGCACCCCCACACCCATCTGCTCCCAGGCCTCTCAAGGACCCCTGGCGGCCTCTCTAACACGGAAAGGAAGGGTCTCCCCAGAAGGACTGGGCAGCCAACGACCAGCAGGAACGCCACCACCCCTCACCAGGCTAGCTCCTTACCGAATTGCCTTCAGGCTCCTTTCAATGGCCTCAGGCGGGATGAAGTGGGAGGCCATAAAGTGGATTTTGTGCGGCAGGCAGAAGCTCACCTCCAGCCAGTTGTTGATGTGCAGCCGGACCACGCCTGTTGTGCAGAGGCTGGAGGAGTTGGGGGAGGAGGGCTCAACACCAGCTGCCCAGAAAGCATCCAGAATGGACACCCGCCAAAGCCCCCCGTGGCTCTGCAGGCCACAGGCCTGGGTGCAATGGGTGGCTCGAGCCCAAAGGGGCTCCCCAGCCAGCCAGCCGGCCAGCCAGCCAGCCAGCCAGCCAGCCAGGGACAGCTCCCCCACTCTCCACGTGGCTCTGAGCATCTGCCTGGCCTAATAGTGCTCCCAGCAGCCACAGTTGTGGCCCGGGAGGGGCCGGCAGGGCTTGTGGGCAGGTTGTGTTGTAATAATAAGGTGTCCAGGTCCCCCTGTGTGACCTGCCAATCTTCCTCCTGGAAGCCTCAGTGGCAGGAGCATCAGGGCAGGGGTAGGAACAGGGCCTGTCAGCACAAGCAAGGGAGCCAGGGATGGTGGACAGCCGCAAGCCTCCAGCGCCCCCTGGTGGCAGAGGGGAGCCACAGGCATCAGTTGCATTTGCTCCTGCAAGGGAGCGCCAGCAGCAGCAGCAGAGGCCACGGCTGAGAGGAGTCCATTCCCCTGGGAGAGGGGGGGGGCTTGCACGCCCTGCAGAGCAGGGCTAGCCCAGAGCACAACCTGCTGGGGCGCATTTAGGGAAAAGTGTCCGCCTACAAGGGAGGGGGCCCTGGCCTTTGAGAGACCTAGGACAAAGGTGGCAGGCAAGTTAGTCTCACCGGGGATTGGGGGTTGGAAAGCAGATGGGGGGGGGAGGCAAAGAGATCCAGGGAGGCTTGTGCTGCCCAACAAACCTCCCCTCTCCCCCCCCCGCCCCCAAGGATGGATGCAAGGACCAGTCACCCCTCCCCCCTCTGCTCCCTGCTTCCCTCCAGAAAGCCTCACCAGCCACCTGGCAAACGATCTAAAGGCCAAGGACCCTGCCCTGCCCCTGTGAGCTTGCAGCCTAAGGCCTGAAGCAGAGCACAGCACAGAGGAAAGGAGGCAGGGGGTGGCTCTGGAATAGCCCCCCCCCCCGTAAACAGACACTGGGCAGAACCCCCACAAAACCAGTCCCACCTCCCTGGGTTTCAGGCTCTCGCGTCACAGCCCCGGTGGCAGTATGGAGAGGCTGGCTCTGTTGCCCACTGCCCTGGGCCTGTCTGCTTGGCCCAATGCCCAGGTGGCACAGCCAGGCACAGGCATTCCCTGGCTTGCCGTGAGCCCTGGGAGAGACTCACCCTCTGTTGGCGGGGGGGGGGGGCTGCTGGGCAGGGCGCTTACCTGTCATAGGCCTCCTTCAGGTCTCTAGCCAGCTTGCACTTTGGCAGGATGTGGAGGAACGGCGACTGAGGTCCTTCTGTGGCTGGGAGTGGAGGGGGGGGCACAAGCAGTCAGAGCTCCAAGCCCCTCATCCACAGCCCAACCCCGCGTGGCTCAGCAGAGCCTCCAGGCAGGTTGCCAAAGGGACATAGAGGCTGCCAGGGTCCATGGGGGGGTGCCACCAGGGGTGGGGGAGCCTCGGGAAGACAGGCCATGGCCAGAGGGGCCGTGCTCTGGACCCACCCACCCTTTCCATTCCACCCAGGAGCCTCCGTGGGAGGCCACGCGGAGGAGCCCCTGCGGCCGGCCAGGACTGGGCCCTGCTGCCGCCTGGCACTCACCATCCGCCATGGCCGAGACTTCGTCCTGGATGGCCAGGATGAGTTTGGCCTCCCGCGTGAGATACTGGCAGCGGCGCTCCTCGTGTTGGAGGACAATGGCAATGCGGCGGGAGAGGTTATGGAGGCAGTGGATCACCGAAGGGTCGGCTGTGGCCTGCAGACAAGTGGGAGGCATCAGAGAGAAGCAGGCCACCAACTGAAAGGAGCCAGAGCAATAAGGCCTCCCCTCCCTCCGAGAGAGAGAAAGAGAGAGACAGGTAAAATCATCAGACTCATTTTGAGGGGGGGGGGCGGATGTATGTGGGTGTTTAGGTGTGTTTTCCTCCATTTTCCTCTATAGTTTTATTCCATAAATTCAGATTCCTAGAAAGTGCATGTCTCTACCCTAAGTCCGTGTGGAAGCGCTGGACGATCAGCCCAGGCACCTGGGCAGGGTGCCTATCTGCCAGGGCCAGGAATCACAGGGCCTCCGGCGTGGCCAGCACAGAAACTTGTGGGGGGGGGGACCTCAAGCGCTCTTCCCAGCTGCTCTCCCAGGAGGAGCCAGGACTGCCTCACACGCCCTCTTTTCTCCCCTCCCTTTCCATGGCTGTAGAGAGCCCGACCACCAAGGGTGATCCAAGAGTCTCCTCGGGGCCACCCATAAGGGCTCCTGCATTTGGAACCCAAAACAAAGCACCGCCATGGGACTGCTCAGCAAAGCCCCTCCCCCTGTCCCCCCCAGAAGGCAGGCAGGCACTGGGGCTGTTATCAGCCGCCCACAGCCAGGAAGGTGGGGCTGGAGAGGCGACCTAAAGAGCCATCAGGAGCATCTGCCGAGGGCAAGGTAGCTGATAATCCTGGCCACCCAATTTCACAAACTATGACTCAGCATCCGAGAACATGTGCTTTCTTGCTGAGTCACTGCTTCGCATTTCTTCCAGCCCTTCAACATAGCTGCCCTGCTTGCCCCTGGCACTGCAGGAACACAAGAAGGGAGTTCTGCCTACAGGTGGGCAGCAGGTGGGCATCACCAGATGCTGCTAATTATTGGCATCACTACACCACAGCCACAAGAACCCACACCAAAGCCCTCCTCCCACCTGCAGGCAAGAGGCTGGAAGGTCTTTCTTGGTGCTAGAGAGGACCCCAGCAGGCAAGGGGCTTGAGACTGGAGTCCCTTACCCGCAAGGCAAATACAACGTTGAAGAGAATCATGGTGGGCACTTCTCTTTTTGGGGAGGGATCTGTCTTGGAGATCTGAAAAGAAAGGAAGAATGTTAAAATGAGCAGCAAAAAAGTGTTGAGACCAAGAGCAATCCCAAAGGAAGGAAGGCTGAGAAGAGAGGCAGGTAGATAGGACCAGCATACCCTGCCCACCTCCTTTCTGGTACCCACTGAACATTGTCTGTGGGTATGAAAATCAAGGTGCCCAAGGACCCCCCCCCCGAGGGGCTCAGAAAGCAGACCAGTCACCATGGGAGGGGGTGAGGCTGTGAGGACCCCGGCACAGAAAGGGCTTTTATCCTGACACTGTGGGGCCCTCAAGGAGCCCGTCCAGAACCCCTCCAGGCCGGAACTAGGCCCAGCACAGAGCACAAGCCACAGGGCCAAGCAGCCCACGAAAGCCTGCCAGGCCCTGCCTGGAGCTGCTCTGAGGCCAAGTCTGGGAAGCCCCTTCCGGAGACAAGGCTGCCCCCTCTCCCCAAAGAGAAGCTACAGGACGGCGGCTGGCATGCTTGGCTCTGCACTGGAGCCTCTTCCCAATGTAATGCTAAGGTTGTGGGAAGAATGCTCCTGAGCACCCACGAGGGCCTCTCTTTCAGATCTGACCACCAGCAGCTCTCCCACATCAAGGTCCAGTCAGCTCTGCCCCCAAGGCCGGGATACAAGTGTCAGCAACCCTCACTGATGGGATGACAGCTCTCACTTGCAAAAGTCGGCATTTGGAAGGTGCTTAAAGGGGCAACAGTAGCATCCAAAGGCCCCCAACAGGACTCAGCTTGGGGGCTGGTATAGGAAAGATAACTCAGGATTGGCCCATCATGCCTCCTCCCCTGAGATCCTGGCGGGGGCCACCTGGCCGGGGGGGAGCGTGTGTCCAGGGCAGAGATCCCCCCCCCCAACTCTCTGTTCCAGAGCCCTGCCCTTCCTGGAGCTCTCAGGCCCAGCGTGAGGGATGCTACCTGGCTGAAGGCATGCTGAAGCAGGGTGGGGTGGCCCACAAAACGGACGTTGTCAATCTTCAGCTCAAACTTTTTCCCACACATGTCCGACTTGGTAGCCAAGATGGTTGCCAGGATGACGTCCGAGAACCTTCAAGAGCAGAGGCATTACCCCTTCAACTGGCTGCCACAGCCACCATCCCCCATTCTCCCACAACCACAAAGTGTTTTCACATTAATAGGATCCATTGTATTGCCATTAAAAATAAATGTATACATTGGGACACCTTGGGTTCCATTGGTTAGGAGAATTAAGAGGCCATCAAGGCCACATCTTTCTAATCACTGTAATTACTGAAAGGAAAAGCTCTGAAGGCAAAGAGGCTCATGCAGCTTCCGATAATGACAAGCTCTCAGGCGTGGAGGAAGGAAGGAAGGAAGGAAGGAAGGAAGGAAGGAAGGAAGAGCAGGGAAGCCTCCCTATGCAGGAGTATGAGTTCACGCCCCCCTCCACGCACCCTCCCCTTTTCCTCTTCTGCTCACTGTCTCTTGGGATCAGCCTCAGGAGCTGTTGGCCAGGACCAGGGGGACCCAAGGGGATTCCCCCCCACTGAGGCCTCCCCAGGGCTGGACTGAGCCCCCAAAGCTGCTACACAATTCATGGCAATCAGGCAAGCCTTGGACACGAGGAGCTGGCAGACTGGAAGCTGGTTAGAGGGACAGGTGGCCTCTTCCTCAGAGGAGCTCAGAAGGGAGGCCACTCAAGCATACCAGGAGAGGCCCTGCTTCCTTACTCAAGGGAATACACCTGACCAGTATGTCTTAAGGGACCCTTCATGTCTGGTGCTGTTCACCTTCATCCGCCACAGTCAATGGGGATGTTACCATGCATTTCCACCAGGTGGGGATCCTACCCTTTATGGAGAACCCAAGAGGAATCCAGGGGCATGCTTCCCCCCCCCACACACACACAAGGGATTCTTGCTTCATGTGGCTGTGCCAGGGACCCCCCTGCCTCGTGTCTCACTGGAGTGGCAGGGAGCAGCTGCACCGCCTTCCCGCTGGGGCCGTGGCTCTGAGAGATTGCCACTATCAGCCCAAGCAGAGAAGGCAGGAGGCAGGCGGTCACTCCCTGGATAAGGCGGGCCCCGAGAGATGTCACAGAAGGCCCTCCCGCCTTCTGCCAGAAGACAGGTCCCAAGCACCTGGGCAACCCTGCAGGCCACAGCCCTCCCGCTAGGTGCCAGGTAGCGACCGTCCTTGACACTGCAGGGAAACCTGAAAGCATGAGAAGAGGAGTGCAGGGGGGGCACCTACACACTCCAAGAAACCAGCTTTTAAAAAATAAAATAAAGCTAAATACAGAATGCAGGCCTCTCGTCAACTCTTCCTGCTCCTTTGCTGTTCTTTGGGGAACTTTTGTATGAGTCACCCCAGAAAAGCAGACCCAACTGTGTGAGAGGCATGGGAATTTAACAGAGGAGATAACTGGATCACAGGTGAGGAGCAGATCCCCCACCCCACCCCCTCTGTTTCTGAAGCAGACAATTTGACAGAAAACAACCTGCTCCTTAATTCTGATGCAGAAAATGCCCATTTCTTAACATGAACCAACAAAGCAATCCATTTGCTAGTTTTCTGAATCAAGTCTGACCCAGAGGAAAACTGACAGGAAGGAGGCAAGCAATTCTACCCGTGATGTCTGTGAAACTAAGAGGTGCCCAGAAGACCTCAGGAGAAGACAGGCAACCCCAGGTGGGAAATAGACAAGTGCAGAGACACACATACACCCTGTGTGCTAAACCCAACGTGTCCACTGCTTGCAAAGTGCTCTTCTCCAACACCGCAGTCTGAACAAGCTGAGCAAGCATCTTTCCACAGGGGCCACACTGTAAAATACAGAAGACGTATTCCAAAAAAGAATACACACAGATGGCACAGGACCTCAACCTCTTGGTAGAATATAAACTCCACATGAAGCATGGAAATGGTTTCAATGTATTGTTTAAATGAAGTACCCCTGGCCTCTTAACTTAATCTAGCATTTTAGTACAACTACTCATTGACTATTGGGACACTTAAACACTTTGACTGAAAAACACAGGGCAAAATAAAACAAATGCTTTGCCAAATCAAGATTTACTTGAAGCACTAGGTGTGGGTTTTTTTTCCAGAAAAAAACTTGGCCTCAATTGTGTTTGCAGTTCATAATGGTCTCTCTGTGTCTGGATAAAGGGAGGCAGAACAGTCCGCTATGAACAGGCCCACAGACACCTTCCAAGCACATTCAGCCTCAAAGGCCAAGGGCAGCACAGCCATGCTTGCACTGGTTTGGTCCTGGGTATAAACCCCACATTGTGTCTTGGGTGCGTGAAATAGTCATAAGTAGCATTGGGGGTAAGCGTGGGGGCCCTCAGGTGCAACCCATGAAGGCTTTAGGCCAAACCAAAGAGCATATGCCTTTGTCCTTTCAGAGCCCTGGCAACAGAGAAGCTGAAGCCATCAGCAAGGAAAGCAGCATCTCCACCACAGAGTTACTTCTCTCCTTCAAGTTGCTGGCTGGCCTCTTTGGGGCGACTCCCTGACAATTCATGTTTCCCTCCCTGGGTTCCAGCTTGTCATTCAGTTAATAGGCAGCTTGGTGGGAAACAGAAATAGAAACAGGGTGCAAGGAAAAGGCAGTGAGAAAGGGAAGCCATTCAGAAAACCAAGAGAGGTGCTGCTGGTTGAGAACATTTGGTCTTACCCTGACACCACTTCCTCATCAGTGAGAGGACATGGCTCTCTGAAAACAGGAACAGGGGCGTAAGCACCACTCGGAAACAGAAGAGTCAACCAGGCAAAGGCACATGTCACATTCGTCTCAAGCTCCGAAATAGGGGCCAGGGCTGCAGTCGCTGAGCTTGGCTCACCCAAGTGCTGGAAGTTGCAACCTACCAGAAAGGACCTTCCCTTCTCATGGCCAATGTAATGTGGCTCCCCGGGGTTACAGATCCCTTCTCTCTGGAGAATACAGACATCTCAGGGTGGTTGCGCCAAGCCCCAAGAGTGGTGGTGAACTTCCTCATAATCAGATCCTTTGAGTGAACAGCAGGAGAGGCCAAAGCCACTGGCCTTGCCCAGACCTCACAAGGGCTCCCTTAATTCTCCAGGGCGTTCCTAAGTGGCGGTTCTGGACAGCCATAAGCACATCAAGCTCAGCCAGCAGAGTTAATGCGTGGCAGGGGACTGTGGGATTCATTGTCCTACTGGAGACATGGAGGGGAACCCCAGTGGCTACCCCTGGCAGCAGCACTGCAAGAGGACGCCTTCTGTTTATGATTATTGGTTTTGGATCACAGTGATGCCTCTAAAATATCTTGAGTCAAGAGCCAGGTCGCACCCTCCTGCAAAAACGCCCAGAGGAGCTGTACGTTTCACATCAAAGTGTTCCTGGCCAGACCAGCCACGGAGAAAACCAGGAACCACACATACCTGGAGTCCCCATCTGGATCTTCCACACTGTCGCCAATGCTGTTGATGGCATACCTGCTCTTTGGTTTCCCTTCAAAAAGTACAACAAAAACTTACAAGAATCCTGGAAAGGTTTTGGGATCCACCCATCTTCCTGCTCCTCCCGCTCCCTTTCTATTTTATCCATGGTTATTATAACAGATAATCTGTGTCTATGATACTGGGCCAGGAGTGAGGCACAGAAGTCGCCTAGATGGGGCCAAGATTCTATAGGGCAGTGATGGCGAACCTATGGCAAGGGTGCCAAAGGTGGCACTCAGAGCCCTTTCTGTGAGCACCCAACATCGCCCCTTCATACCCACCTGTATACAGGTTAAATTACTGTATGGGCACTTTGCAAAAAAAAAAAAGTGGGTTTTGAATTGCATTTTGGGCACTCGGTCTCTAAAAGTTTCGCCACCACTGCTATAGGGAGTCACAAAAAGTCACCCCCTTGTTTCCCCTTCCTTCCTATCCCCCGCCCCCCCTTGCAAATGTGACCTTGTATCTCTCCTGCCCTCCCCACTCCTGCCAGGGCTGAACTCTGGCGACTGAGGAGGCAACGTAGAGCAGCTGCTTCCTGGGGCCACCGGCCGCCGCGCGGGAGCACGCCTAGGGGTGAGGGTCCTCCTCCTCCCTCCCTCCCTCCCTCCACGGAGCAGCCCTGCCGCCCGGGGGTTAGTGTGGGCGGGGGGGGAGACCCGCGCCGGAGGCGGGTGGGTTGGTAGTGGCGCGCGCCCTGCCTGCCGTGGGAGAGCCTCGGTCGCCAAGGAGGTTCCCCGCCCCGCCCCCCTCGGCGGCCCTTCCCGGCGCCCGCGGGGCCGCTCCTTCCGCCGCGCGCTCGCTGGTCCCTCACCGCTCTGGGCGGCCGGGTGCCCGGGGCCCCGCTGGAAGGGGAACCGGAAGAGCAGCTTGTTGCCGCGACTGCCGGAGCTGACCAAGATGACGCTGATGGGGCTCGAGCTCTCCCCCATTCTCCCTTCCTTCCTCCCTCCCTCGCTCGCTACCATAGAGTCGCCGTCGACGCCGGCGGGCAAAGAGACGCGGCGCGCATGCGATTTGAGCCCTCTCCTTGGGCGCCCCTGCGCATCGCGAACCCAGGCAAGACGCCGAGGAAGGAGGAGGGAGGGGCTGCCTTGGAGGAGGCGCGCATGCGCCCTCGCTCTCGCCCGGCGGCGGCGGCGGCGGCGGCGGCGGCGGATCCTGCGAGGTAGGCGGGCGCCTTTGCTCTCGTCAGCCAGTCCGCGGCTGTGCGGGGCAGTGGGCGGAGCAACCGGCGGGAGTCCCTGGGGGGCAAAGCTCCTCCGCAAGCGCCTCCTCCCAGCTCGCCCGCCCGCCCGCCAGGAGCCGAAGGGGACCCTCGACGGGGGTGGGGAGACTTCACAGTGCACAGCGGGGGTCGCCGTCACCGGGGCATCGCTTTTGCAAGGATGATGGGACTTGTAGTCGCGCAATACCGGAGGAAGGCGCTGTCCTGGGAAAAGCTGCCCCTCGCCCTCCTGCGGCGGGCCCACGGACAGGGAGGCGCTGGAGGGGGTGAGGGTTGGGGGCCCAGAAGGAGGGAGGAGGGGGCGCGGGCCCCGCCCGCCTTCCTCCTCGGCAGTCCGCCCAGTCCTCTTTTAAAAAGGACCCAAGGCAGCTTACATTATTAAACGTCCGTATTTTAAGCTAACAAAACTGAGTTACACAATGTACAAATGGTAACAAGGATCGAAGGAATACCATACTAAATTAATAAATAAAATAAGCAACACTGAAACAAATTCAAAGCAATAAGGTCCGTTTAAAAACCTATTCAGTCAGCCATTAAGAGAAAGCTGGAGTAAAAGAAAGGTCTCTGCCTGCAGTTGCTGATAACAAAGATGGGGCCAGACTGGACTCCAGTGGGAGAGAGTGCCATAGTCTAGGAGCAGCAACAGAGAAGGCCATCTCCCCTGGACTTCCTCTTCTTGTGGGATCAAGACATTTCTCTACTCATCCCAATTATAGTTATCCAGTTTATAGTTCCCTTTGCTTTCACCTCACCCTGGTCTGAATTGGCTCCTTAGATGGACAACAGCCCGGAGTCTGTGAAGGTTACACCTCTGCACCCCTTCCCAGCACGCATTAAATATGGTTTGTTAGCAGTGGCCTTCCTGGTGAAGGTGTGAAGTGGTCCTGGTTTGCCTGGGGATCCATGAAAGGGCAGCATGATAATTGGGAGACAGATTGTGCCTGAGTCCTCCCCCCACCTCTGTTGAGAGAAGCAACACCGGACCAGGGAGGTCTGCAGAGCCACACCAGGGCCCTCCCCCGCTGCCTGGCCCTTCTGGGGGCTGAGCGGCAGCGCTCCATCCTAGACGGCACTCATCCTGGAGATAAGGTAAAGGGGGTTGGACCCAAGAGGCAGCGGCTATAAAAGGGGCCGCCGGAGCGCGGCTCCCAGCTGCGAGTCCTCCCGGTCCTTAGAGCAGCGACCCACCGGCCACTCACTCCGACCCACCGCCAACCAGCCCGCCCGCCGCCATGGTGCTCTCCTCCGAAGACCGCCAGTTGATCCAGGCTACCTGGACGAAACTCGGCCCCCACATGGACAAGATCGGGGGCGAGGCACTCACCAGGTATTGCCCTCGGAGGGGCGGGCGGGGAGGAGAGAAGCCCCTTGGCCGCCTCCCCCCTCCTCTTCCTCTTCCTCTTCCTCCTCCGCTGCCCCTCTGACCGCCCCCTCCGTCCCTTTCTCTCCTCCCTCCCGCCCCCCCCCTTCTTGGCAGGCTCTTCTGCACCTTCCCGCAGACCAAGACCTACTTCCCGCACTTCGACCTGAGCCCCAACTCCAAGGACGTGCAGCACCACGGGCAGAAGGTGGTCAAGGCGCTGGACAGCGCCATCAAGCACCTGGACAACATCCGCGGCACCCTGGCCGACCTCAGCGACCTCCATGCCTACAACCTCCGCGTGGACCCCGTCAACTTCAAGGCAAGCCCCGGGAGAGGGAGGGGAGGGGAGGGGAGGGGGCCCCGCGACCTGGACCCCGGCTGGTCCCTCCCGCAGTTTCTCACTGACCGGTCCACCCCCTGCTCTCTGTCTCCCCCCCCCCCGCAGTTGCTGGCCAAGTGCTTCCACGTGGTGCTGGCCAGCCACCTCGGCGGCGAGTTCAACGCTTCCATCTACCTGGCCTACGACAAGTTATTCCACTGCGTGGCCGACGTGCTGTCCGAGAAGTACCGATGAGCCGCCCGCCCGCTCGCCGGTGGTCGGCCTCGGAGCGCTCCGAGCGCCAGTCCGTGGCCTCCCTCTGAGCAATAAAGCCCTTGAATCGCCGCCTGGCTGGCTCATTTTGGGGAGGGGGCTCGTGGCAGAGGGAGGGGGTACAGAAGAAACCCTCGGTGGCTGGTGCGAGGGAGGGAAGGGGCTTTGAGAGGGAAAGTCGCCCCCTCTAGCTTTCCGGGAATCCTTTAACAGCAACCCTGTCCAGAAGGAAAGCAAGTCACCCGCGCCACCGGCAGAACCCCCCATGTGCAAAGGCCGCCAGCCGGGAGGGACGGGGGGGGGAACTCGGAGGAAACCTGCGGGGCTTCTGCCGGCGACTTCCAAAGGGGTCGCGGAGTTGCCCATTCTCGGGGCGTTGTAAAAATCCCAAAGGGGAGGGAAGCAAGCCCCGCTCGCGTGCATTCCTCTCTATGGAACCTGCTAGCCCGCAGTGGGATCCCCAAAGTGGGGAGGGGGAGCAATACAGAGCAGAGGCCTGGCGTGATGGAGGGATCGCCCCGGACTGAGAAAGTGGTCTCTCCGCCCTGCTTTGGCTTCCGCGCGCAGAAGACAGGGGTCGCTTTGCTGGTGGGGGTGCGGGGCGAGAAAGGCGGGGAGGGCGTTCAGAAGATACAAAATATGACAGTCAAATTTGGAGGGATCCTACAAAACAAGAGGCGAGTACTCTGAGAGAAGGAAGCTGCAGAGGCCTCCAGGGATGCCTGGGATGCAAGCTGAGGATGAAAAGAGGGTGCTCAGCCGCTGGAAGCATAGCTGGACAGAACAGGAGCGTCGTCGCTGGCTGCGGGCCCCAGAAGCTAGAGTGAGCCTCCATCTTCAGAGGCAGTACACCCCAGGACTAGGAAACAAAGAGATGGAGACAGCTGCCCCCCCAGCCCTCCTCCCCCACCGCCACCCCCAGTTTGAGAGAGGCCTCTGCTGCTCTCCCTTTGAAGCAGAATGCTGGCCCCACAGAAGGCCCCCTTTCCAGCCTGGACTCTGTCATCTCTGAGCCCAATCAGGCAACAAGGTGGCCTGTGCTGACCCCTCCACACCGCACACGCACTGCTGGCCCTTCGGTCACCCAGGTACACAGCACAGCCTCTGGCCGAGTAGCTCGAAGCCACCCACCCCAGGGACAGGGCTGGGTCTTGGCCACTAACCCCGACTCCTTCTTGGGCCCCAGAACCGCCCAGAGCTGCCATGGCCAGATGGGCCTCCCTTGCCAGGGCGCCGGGCAGAGGGACCAGCGGGTCAGCTGGGGAGAGGCTGGCAGACGCAGCAGAACCTTCTTGCCACCGAAGGCGGTTGCGGAGCGCCCGCGGGCGAGAGGGCGGGAGCCAGGCTGCCTCCTCCGCCAGCGCCCCGGCGCCTTCCCGTCTGGCGAACAAGGCAGCGGCCAGGCGGCTCCGGAGGTGGCAGTGGTGGAGCGCGTGGGGAGCGGGGGTCATCCTCCTGGGAGCATCGCGCTTCTTCCTCCCTAGGAAGGATCCCTCTTGCAAGCAGGAGCTCAGTCCACAGGCGGACCCCCGCCTTCCCGGGGACCGGCGCCGCAGGAACGGGCTCGCCGGGCAGAGAAGATGATGAACACGCACACACACACCCCGCTAAGCTGGGGCGGTTACGCCGGTCACCCTCCACTTCCTGGTGGGTGTGATCGTTTGCGAATGTTTGTAACCCGCTCGGACTGGAACACCTGGTGGAGATGTAAAGCCAGAACAACAGGGGGGAACCCTTCCGAACCCGTCTGGACTTTGCCACGCTTTACGTGAGCAGTATTTGGGTAGCCCGTGGACGGGCCGCGGGCCGGGAGGGCTGGTCACGAGGCGTCCCCTCCCAAGCACCTGCGGTCCCCTGGCCACCCAGCCCAAGGGGTCAGGATCCTCCTTCCTCCACTGCCCTCCGGGGCCTCGACCGCGCCCCCCCCCCCGGCGCCCCCCCCCCGGGGCATCCAACGGGGGGGCCGGGGGGGGGGGGGGGGCCCTCCCCCCCCCCGGCCGCGCCCCTCTCGGCTGACGCGCGCACAGCAGGTCGTGTGAAAGGAAGGCCGAGGGATCGAGCCGGGAGCCTCCTCTGGCCTAGCAGCCGCGCCCGCCGCCTGCCCTCCCTGCAGCCCGAAAGGCCCGAGGAGCCTCCGAGGAAAGCAGGGCCGGCGGAGAGGCACCTGCCAGGGGAGGGCAGAGGGCGAGGGACCGGCGGGCGGGCAGGACCCGGCTCGGCTCAGCTCCGCCCTGTCCCGCTCAACCCGCCGTTCTCCGACGACAAGCCTGGGACGCCCGCTGGGACTGAGCCGGGAGGAGGAGGGAGGAAGGGAGCAACGCCGCCGCCGCCGCCGCCGCCCCTCCCACGCGGAGCCTCGCCCGCGGAGCGCGCCCAACCGCCTCTCCCCCTCCCTCCCCCTCCCCCCGTATCCCCGTGACGTCAGCGCCGGCCCGCCGGCCAGCCCGCCCTGTGGTCCAGTCCGGCCCGAGAGAGGCGAGCCGTCGGGCGGACGGGCGGGATGGCTTGACCAGCGGCGATGGGCCCGGTGACCGGCCGCGGCCGCCCCTTCCCCCGGCTCCCGCTGCTGCTGCTGCTGCTGCTGCTGTCGCCGCCTCCCCGGACTCTCCCCGCCGCCCTGGCCTCCTCGGCCCCGCCACTCGGCCAGGAGGAGCAGCGGCCAAGCGACGGCGACAACGGCCCGGACGGTGAGCTCCCTTCTCGGTCGCTCAGAGACCGCCGCGGGGCAGCCGGTGCGTGGGCTTCCCTTCCACCAAGAGGGAGGGCTGGGCTCCGGGCGCCCCCCCCTCCTTGCCCCGGATTACCTCTCCGGGTTACGGTCCCTCCCTCCGGAGCAGGCTCTCTGCCTTCTCCCAGGGCCCAAGGGAGGCACCATCGTATGCCATGGGCGAGGTCGGTGCTCTTGAGGGCAGCCAAGGTAAAGGGTCCGGGAGAGGTGTCGGGGCTGGGGACCCTCCCCTCCCCACACACGCCCTCCCGCCGGACCCTAGGCAACTGGCATGAGGGTGGAGACCCTGGCACACCGCAGGGGTCCCCCCCTCAGGTTTCTGCTGCAGACCGTAGGCAAGGGTGCCCGTGGGCATGGGAGGAGAACCACTAACCCAGCCACCTGGTTGGGCAGGCTGCAGGCGGGCTCGGAGGAGAACTGTGGCCTGCAGGTGGGGAGGAGAGGCTGCCTGGCAAAAAGGATGCCCCCCTGCTGCTCCCTCACCTGCCCACCCGCCTGCCTCCCCAGCCCCGGCGCCTGCAGCAGGGTGGGGGCCGGCGGCGGTGGTGGTGGGCTTTGCCCAGCCTGCCAGTCCGGGTTCTTCCTACTCTAGGCTGGGGAAATGGGGCCGGAGGGGACTTCCGGGCTTCCTGGAGAAACAGGTCAGGCCAGTTCCGAGGTGGCTAGAGGGGGCCAGGCTGGCCAACACTGCCACATTCCTGGCAAAGATGGGCTCTCTCCCTCTCCTCGCCTTTTCCCCCTGCTGCTCTGCCAGACCTTTCAAGGCTGACTGCTTGGGGGTTTCCCCCAGCCCAGGCGGCCTGGGTCTTTCCTTTGGGTCTGTCTTTTGGGGTTGGCCCATTCCGTGGCTTCCCCAGTCCTGGTATGGGAGTGTGCTCATGTCTCCCCCACAACTGGGAGGTCCTGGAGGTTGGGGGGGGACGTGTGAAGGACTCTGCACCTGTTGACCTCCTGTCTTCCTGGAGGCCACACCTGGTGACTGCCAGCCGCACCTGGTGACTGCCTCTTTCCTGCCTGATGGCTCTTGCTCTCCCCCCCTCCCCGCACACACAGATGGGGCCTTGGTTTCCGAGTACTTCTCCCAGAGTGCCCAGAAGCTCTCCTCCTACAGCTGGTACGGAAACGCCAAGGTGTTCCGTTTCCGGGTGCCAGAGGACACGGTGGTGCTGCGTTGGCTCCTGCAGGCGTCTCGGGTGAAAACCCCCAACTGCGGGAGCACCCAGATCACCATGTGCGTATCCCCCTCCCCCTCCTTCCCTCCCTCCCCCCTCCTCTGGGGCCCCCTTCTCAGCTTTGGGGGGGGCTTTCTCGGGGGTGTGGGGCTGGGCAAAGCCCTCAGCAACCCATCCAGGACTGACCCAGCCTCCTTGCCGCTGCCTTCCAGCCATATCCGCTTTGGTGCTCCGCCTGTCATCAACCCCCTGGGAACACAGTTCCCGGAGAACACCAGTGCGCGCCTGTCCTACAATCAGACCTTGACGCTGGCGAGCAGCTTCCAGAACAGCACCTTTGTCAACCTCAGCAGCCCTGCAGCTGGCGACTGGTTCATTGCAGCCCACCTGCCAGAGTCCACCGGCAAGATTGAAGTGCAGGTGAATGAGGAGGGCTGTGGGCCCAGGAGGAGCAAGGGTGGGTAGGTGGGGGAGGGCACCAGGTCTTGATGGTGAATGTTGAGCCGGGAGGCCCTCATTTATGGCGTGGCCCTGGCCCTGGCCCTGGCTGTGGCCAAAGGGTGGGTGGGGGGAGGCGTGGGCCTTCCTCTGCTGCTGGCCAATCTGCCACCCCAAGGGAACAGCCAGAGCAGCTGCCCATGCCCCGGCCTCCCCACAGGGCTTCTCTGTGCCGTGTGCCTACATCTTCCAGCCGGACATGTTTGTGCTGCGTATGATGGACGTGCCCGTCCTGGAGCCCAGCGTGCCTCTCCTTCAAACGATTGCCTGGCCACGGAGGCTGGTCCATGCCAAGTGAGTCCATCCAACCAGGCCTATCTCCTTTGAGCTGTATCCCTGCATGGAACAGGAGGTTGCTCTTGATGGCCTTGGGAGCCCCTTCCCATGTCGCGATTCTGTGCTGGAACCAGTGACGCAGCAGGAGCAGGGGAGGATCTGTTTGGCCTCCTCAGCCCAAGGGCCCGTGTCATCCTCTGTGGAGCTGACCCCACCCTTAGTGGAACAGGGGCTTAAGAGAGTAGAAGGTAAACACCGAAAACAATGATGTTGGCAGCTGAAGGGCCAAGGGCTTCAGGGCAATTGGCTCTCCGCCTTTGGGCACATCATGAGAAGGTCTGTGGAGATTCTCGGTCACTGAGGTGAGATTATCTGGAAGCTGAGTCACGAGGAAGCTGCTTGGAGGAGCAGCAAAACATTTCAACCTCAGTTGCCGTGACTCATCCCCCAGATCATGAGAGGGCTTGATTCTCCCAAATATGCGGTAATGCTGGGAAAGGCGGAAGGCAGCAGGAAAGGAGGAAGGCCAAACCACAAGGTGGATGAACTCCACCACCTGGAGTTCACAAGAGCTGGACAAGGCAGTCATAGGGCTGCTCTAAGTCAGAGGTCACTTGAGGGCACATGACAGCAACAGCCTTTGAGAACGCCAGAGCCCCCATCTGGGTGTCTTGGCATGCAAAGGACAAGGCCTACCCTGGAAAACAGAGGTAGCTCTGTGGTTGTGTGTGTGGTTGTGTGTGTGTGTGCATGCGTGCGCCCGTCCATGTCCCCCTGGTGTTTCCAGCTCCATTGACCAGAACCCCCCGTCCTTTCTCTTCCCCTACACCCCATGCAGAATCTTTGTCCCTGGATACAGCGCCATGCTGCACTTCCAGCTGGGAAGCTGCACAGTGAATGCTTCGTCTGCCTGCTTGGTTCGGGTCACGCTGGGCTCGGCCACCCTGCCGCAGTCCTCCCAGAGAGTGCTGAACTGCACCGGGCACTGCAGCCTGCTCCTGGACTCACCCCCATGGGAGAAGTGGCTGCCGATCACCGTGGAAAGCCTCCACGGCTCCAGCCACAGCGTCTCCTTGCAGATGACAGCTTCCTTCACAGGTGGGTGCCTCTTGGGGCAGGAGCGGAAGGCACCGTGGTTAACATCCGCCGGGGGGGGGCATGGGCCGTGGGAGCAGCTTCCAAACCAGGAGGCCCATGGCTGATGTGGCCTTGCCTGTTGCCTCCTTGCCAGCCTGCATGCCTGGAGGGTCTGGGTCTTTCCTCAGCTTCTACCAGAGCCTGAACCGGAGCCAGGAAAGCCCACGGCCAGGGGGCCCTGCCAGTGGCAACGCCACTGGGCTTACCGAGGCCAGCCTCCACAGTGACTCTGGCCAGCGGAACGTGTGCCTCCACGGGCAGCCTGTCATCCGGGAAGACCTGGACGTTGTCTCGGTGCGGTTCCGGATCCTTGGCGAGTCGGAAGTGGCCGTGCAGACAAAACGCCCAACCCTCCTCCTTCTGAACCTCAACTCTGGAGCAGACAGTGGGGGCACCTTGGTCTTGAACCTGGTGCTCAACAAGGTAGAGCCACTGGCTGCCCCTTCCGGGGTGGGTTGGGTGGGGGGGTGGGGTTTGGTCCCCCAGGGCTGCTCCTCCGCCTGCCTCCTCCTCCTTCAGGATCTGGACGCTGCTCTGCTTTTGTCCCTGCAGACCTCTGTGGGCCTTGGCAATGCCACCGTCTGGGGCTGCTTGAATCCTGCCTCTCCCGTCCTTTCCCCTGATGACTCTGGGGGCTGCAGGACAGGTGTGTGGCCCGTTGGGCTGCAGGGAGGTGTGTGTGGGGGGAAGTGGGAGTGGCTGCAAGGGCCTGGACACTCAGGGCAGCTGGGCTTGGTTCTGTTTGCCCCTCCCCAGAAGGGCAAAGGCGGGTGGGTGGTCAGGCAGGAGCCCATGCCTCCCTTGTGGGCCTTTGCAGCTTTCACCGAGGGCTACTCGCTGAGCGTGAGCAGCACATCTTCCATGGAAGCCTCCCTCGCTGTCCCCTACCCAGAGACAGACAACTGGTTCCTCTCCCTGCACCTCCGTTGCCCAAAGGACTTGGCAGGGTGAGTCCTGGGCAATGATGCCACGTGGGCTGGGCAAGGGAGCCCAGGAGGTGTGCGCTGGTGGGTGCTTCTTGTGATGTGTCTCAGCAGGGTCAAACGTTTTTTGTCCCCCCACCCCACCCCAGGGTATGTTTGAGGGGGCTCCCCTTGATGCCTCTGCATCTGGCCCCCTGGCACTCTCACAATGCCTACACACACACACTGTGTGTGTGTGTGTGTGTGTGTGTGTGTGTGTGTGTGTGTATGCGCACACACATGCGTGCGTGACTGCGTGACTGCTGGTGCTGCAGGAACTGTGACCAAGCCAAAGCCCAGCTGGCCGTGGTGGCTTTCCTCACCCCCTGCTTTGAGGACTGCGGGACCTATGGGCAGTGCAGCCTGATGCGACGCTATGGGTACCTCTATGCCGGCTGTAACTGCAAAGCTGGTGAGAGCCCCCCCTTCCCGGGGGTTGTTCGGGGCCAGGAAAGCCCTCCCCTCCCCGATTCAGCCCTTGTCCTCTTTAGATCCCCCTCCTTCCCCAGCAGGTGGGCCATCCTTTGTCCACCCCCTTTCCCCGGGTGGGTTCAAGATCTCAGGTGAGGGTCCTTCTCTGGGTGGGCTACGGACACCTCTTCCTCCCCCTGCAGTGCCCCTGGAGGAGGGAGCCCTTCCCGTGATGGATCAGTGGCCGGGTCACCTCAGTTCTGGTTCTACAGGCTGGGGAGGCTGGAGCTGCACGGACGGGAGCAAAGCCCAGAGCCTTGGTGCCCAGACCTTGGCCACCCTCACGCTGACCCTGAGCAACCTCTTCTTCCTGCCAGCCATTGCTGTCGCCCTCTACCGCTACTACCTGGTGGAGGCCTCCGTCTACACTTTCACCATGTTCTTCTCCACGGTGGGTCCCGGGTCCACCTTCTGCAGGCCAAGGGGTCCTGCGGGCCACAGCAGTGGTGTGCGTGGAGCAGAAAGTGCATGGCTCCTGGTCTGGGATTCAGTGAAGGCGAGCCAGCCTCCCAGTTGCCTGCTGCGTGGCTTTCTGGAACGTGGCAGAGCCTCCTGTTTCCTCCTCCAGGCCTTGAAGGTGCCGCCTGAGCAGCTGCCAAGGGGGGTGGGGACATTGTGACGTGGGCAGCTGAGAGATGGCACCTTCTGAAAGCTCCTGAGCCAAAGCAGCAGCCAGGACCCAGGAGGAAGCTTCAGCCTCAGGTGGCAGAAAGCTGTCAGGAAAACTGCTCCCCTTGGGCTGTTCTGGCACCGGGAAAGTTGGCTGCCTTGGCTGGGAGCGACGGGCTCCTTGCTGACAGAGCTCTCTCTCTCTCTCTCTCTCTCTGTTCCATGGCCACAGTTCTACCATGCCTGTGACCAGCCAGGAGTTGTTGTGTTGTGCATCATGGACTATGATACAGTGCAGTACTGTGACTTCCTAGGCTCCGTGGCTTCCTTCTGGGTGACGATTTTGTGCATGGCCAGGATCAAGAACCTCCTGAAATACGTACGTCTAGGTGGTGCAAAGCCTGGGGGACCTGCGTCTGTGGGGATGGGGAAGCAGCAGGGATGGCGAGTAGGGATCCTCCTGAAGTCCTTAATCACGGGAGCGGAAGGGCATCCAATCCCAGCTGAGCTAGTGGGTCTCTCAAAGCCAGTGTGGAGGAGGCTTCACCAGAGCACCCTCTGGGCAGACCTGCAGGGAGTTAGTCAGAAAACGGACAGGGTGGCCTTGCCTGGGGCACTCGGAAGAGGAGGGCCTGCCCCTCGCTCCGCCTGCCTCTCCGCCTGCCTGCCTGCCCCTGGATGTGGCCCTGAGTCCCGCCCTTGTCTACCTTGCCCGCTGCAGGTCCTCTGTGTGGTGGGGACCTTGTTCATTGCCATGTCACTCCACCTGGACCGCCGAGGGCTGTGGAACATGATGGGGCCCTGCCTTGTCGCCATCATCATCATGACAGTCACCTGGGTAGGTTGCTGCAGTGGCATAAGCAACCCATGTCCCTGGGAGGCCCCGGGCTTCACAACAGAGGATGGGGCCAGCAGATGGGGCAGGAGTGGAGGGTCCATGGCAAGGTGGGAGGATGAACCAGAGGCCAAAGACACTCCCCCTCCCCCGAGAGCTCTAGCTCAAGGGCTCCTGCCTGGACCAGGGGCATGCCGAGCTAAGAAGTTCCTCCTCCTGCTTCTGGGTCAGTCAGTCCTGGATCAACATCCCCTTCCTCCCACAGGCTTCCCGTTGCATGAGACGGCGGCATTGCTACCCACCCTCCTGGAAGCGCTGGGCCTTCTTCCTCTTGCCTGGGATTGCCCTGGCGGTGGTGGCAGTGGTGGTGTATGCCTTCATGGAGACCACTGAGAACTACTATTACACGCACAGTCTCTGGCACATTCTGGTGGCCATCAGCTTGGTCTTCCTCCTTCCCCCTGGAGACAAGCAGCAGCAGGAGTCCTGGGCTTGGTCCCGGAAGCTTTTCTGCCGCTATCAGATCTGTAAGAATGACCGGGAAGAGCTCTACACAGTGACCTGACAGCCCTGGTGGTGGGGGTGCTCCTGCTGCTGCTCCCACCTCCGCCCATGCCCTTCCTCCTTGTTTGTGAGTGCTGGGCACCAGCAGGGGAGAGGGATGTGAAAGGCAGCCCAGCGGTCTCCTCTCTGGACTTACAGGCAGCTCGCTGCTCCTCTTTCTTCTCTGGAAGGCATGTGGTGGAGCCAGTGCCATTCTGGAGCCTCGGGGAGCCTCATCTTGGCCCACGTGACAGGAGCTTCGCCTTGCTGGGACTGAGGAATGGAGATGCTCTGTGAGCAACCAGGAACGAAGGGGGTGTGCCAGGAGGGAGGCTGAGAAGGCCTCAGTCGGTGAATGTGGGGTGGGGTGGGGGCTTTGGCAGGGAAGGAGGGTGTCTGTTTGTGAGCAACAGACCCAGCAGAGCCACAGAGGGGGGCTGCTTCAAGCAGGGCTGCTGGCTCAGAGAGGCACAACCTTTGCTGGGGCACAGGTGATAAACCCCAGGAGACCCTGCTGCCCCCCTCGCCCCAGGCAAAGGGGGTACTGCTTGGTGAGGCACCAGGCCTCTTCCCTGGAGGGCTTTCCCCTATGGGAAGTATCTCAGAAAGGGCGCAGTCCTGGCCTGGCAGGGCTACTGGCATCATTCGTCACCCCAGGCTCGTCCCTCCTCTCCTTGGGACAGGTTGTCACAGGGTGGTCTCCCCCACCCCCAGCTGCCTCCCCCCAATCACCTTGACTCTGGAGGGAGCCGTCTGGCCCCACAGTGACATTTTTCTCTTGAACCAGACCCAACTGCTGTGTGTCGTCTTTCCCAGGCAGGACCTTTGGGTTAGACCCATGGAATGTGAGGGTCTTCCCCCGCTGCGTGTATATATACACCAGGCACTGCCGGGGTCCTGTGTGCCTCTCAGCCAGGACTTGCTGCTCCGGAACCCTCTTTCCTCCTGGTGGGCAGGTGAGAGTTTGGGCCACTGCAATCATCCAGGTGCTTCCCTTGGTTCTTGCAGCCGGTGCCCTCAGGGAAGGTGGTTGGCGCTGCTGGCCCAGGAAAGACTCCCCTTTTAGAGGAGGACTCCTTTAGATGCTGAGATCTCAATTAGTAGGCATCTTTTTTCCAGTTGGTTCAGGAGTGAAAGGGAGCACTGCCCTTGAACTAATAAGGGCTTATTTTTGTTGATTACCTCAGGAAGAACCTGAGCACCTGTTTTTAAGGCTCAGACAGCTTCCGGTCCATATTGATTTCATGCCATACTCTGCATTCTAAAAGCGTTGCTTCAGCCTATGCTGAGAAATCTGTGGCCCTCCAGAGGCTGGCGTACTGCTGATCCTGTGATCCCTTGCTTGCTGGATGGGCTGAGAATCCAGCCACATTGGGTGTCGGAGGTGGGAGACAGAGGTTTGCCAATCCCACTTTAATGGGGAGGCCTTTTTATTTAACAAATCATTCTGTACATTGTGCTCTTTCTTCATTTTGTATTTGTTTCCACAATTTAATTAAAACATGAAGGCAGCCAAATAGAAGGACCTCTGGCTCTTTTTTGGGGAGTAGGGGTGGGGGCAGCTGGATGGTGGTGCTGACTCAGAGAAGGCACCTGTGGGGCATACCCTGGACCACCAGAAAGGCAAACCAGTGGGTTCTAGATCAAATCCAGCCTCAATCTCTTTCTGCAGGCAAAAACCATCTTACTTTGGGCACCTCCTGAGAAGGCAGGATTCTCTGGCAAGGTCCATGCTTTTGTTCAGCCAGAAAACAGCATCAGCACTTTTGGGTTCTCTGGATCTTCCTCCTAAGCTGGATGCCTGAAAAGCTCTTCCCTGGAACACCAGCCCAGCAGCTTGATCTGGAGGCAGCCATGCTGGCTTTTGGCTGTCATAAATAAATTAAAAGCTATGCATTAGTAGCATTAGCATATAGCAGTTAGAGGTGTTTGGATTTTAAAAAAAATATATTTGTACAGAGAAAAAAATATATGTTCTCCCTTTTGGTGTGCTTGTGCCAGCAATTGAGAAACAAAAAATTACTTGTGACTTGGTTAAAAACAAATTACTTTTCTTTGTAAACATATATAAACTATATGTAACATAGTACATCAGTGCTTAGAGGTGTGGCACATTCTCTGGTAAGTAATTAACTATTTTATAGCCACACTTCACAGTACGGGCCCTCGTCCAAATTAGGCCGTTACATGCTCATTTCTGCCTGAGGCGGGCGAGTCTCCTGGAACCTACGGGGGGGGTCCTGCCAGTCCCGGTCCCGAGGCCCCTCTGGACTGATCCCCTGCCACGGGCCACGTCCTTCTGATGCTGCTGCTGCTGCTGCTAGAAGCCCCCCCCCCCGCCTGCCTCCAAATATCTATACTGTATCTGTATCAAGAGGCAGGCCGTGAGGGAGGAGTTGCTCCCTCCCCCTCACACACACACCGGGGGGGGAGGGGGTTTCCCTCAGCGTCGCACAGATGCCGGAGGAGCCGCCTCCGGGCGCCATGGCAACGGCGTAGGGGGCCTCCCGGGAGCCTCGTGGGCGGGGCCTCCCTTGGGACCGCGAGGAAGCCGAGAGGAATCGGCAGGTGCTGCTTCCGGGTCGCCTCCGCCGTCCGTCGGTCCGTCGGTCCGCCCTTCCCGGCTCCCGCCCGACCGCTCTTGGGGCCGGCCATGCCGCTGCACAAGGTGCCGCCGCGGCTGTGGGAGGCGCTGAGGCTGGAGCGGGGCATCTACGCGCGGCTGCCGGCCCACTACCTGCGCGCCCTGCGGGAGGAGGCCGCCGCGCCCGCCCCGGCCGTCCACTGGCGCCGCCGCCCCGCCGCCCTCCTCCGCACCCGCGACCCGCTCGCCGGGCACTGGCGCCGCCGGCAGGACGTGCCCATCGAGCCCTACTTCCCCCCGGAGAGCCAGGAGGGCCTGTGGGGCGGCGAGGGCTGGGTCTCCGGCTACCGCTACGCCAACAACGACAAGGTGGGCCTCGCGGGCGGAACTCGCGGGAGCGGGAGCGGGGCTGGGGCGGTAGGAGGCAGAGGGCCGGCCGCCTCCGCCGTCCCGGGCAAAGGACCGGGCGCCGCCCGCCGTTCCCCTGCCGGCTAGAGGAGCGGCGGGAGGGCGTGAAGGGAGGGGACGTCCCCGGTGGGCCATTCCCTGCAAACTGAAAACCCCAACCCCCCTGAAAGGGGGTCCTGAGCCGCCTGTCCTCCTCTTCCTCCTCCTCCTGCTGCCGCCTCAAGCTCGCGCCGCGTTTGAAGAAGATCTGGAAGCCGCAGCTCTTCACTCGAGAGCTCTACAGTGAGATCCTGGACCGGAAGCTGACCATCACCGTCACCATGCGGACCCTGGATCAGGTCGATGCCGCCTGTGGCTTTGACTTCTATATTTTGAAGGTCAGGGCAAGTCCTGGGTTGGAGTTTGAGCTGACCTGTTTCTCAGCCCTATGCTGGGGAAGTGCTCACTCCTTGAGGGTAGCAGCCTCAAAGAGTGAGCCAGCCTATGGGCCATGACCTGGAACTGGTGTACTCACTTCTTCTCTGAGCCAGGCTGATCCAGCCTGGTACTGTTTGGTGCTCTTGCTTTTCTCTTTCTCCAAAGCTCATTTACAAAAAAAAAAAAAAAAGTACTGCAGATGCTTTATTCTTTCTTTCTACCCCACAGACCCCGAAGTCTGAGCTGTGTTCCAAACTGGGCATGGACCTGAAGCGCATAATGCTTCTACGGCTTGCACGCAGGGACCCTGCTCTTCATCCGGATGACCCTGCAAAGAGGGAGGCCATTTATGACAAGTACAAGGTGGGTGTCTCTCCTTACTGACCCTGAGTCCTGCTGGTGGCTTTCCTACACACTTCCTACTCATTTAAATGCTGCTGTAGGCTGTGTGGTGCCTGTGAATGTCACCTGCTCTTAGGAAATTAACTGAGCAGCTAATGTCATGAATAAACCCTTTCTTTCAATTTTAAAAGCATTAAACAAATATTATGTTAAATTGTAAATCAAACCAGTACAGACAGTAAAAGCAACAAAGCACAACCCTCCATAAGGCTATAAGAATTTTGCCTGCTGCCCCTGTCTTTCCCCCACAGGAGAGAGGAATCTCTTGGCCTCTTGGAAAGGGCCATGGGGTAGAAATATATGCTTTCTTTGCAAGCCCATGGAACGCTGATCCTGCCTAGCAGCAGTGCTGAAAGTGCTTGACCAAATCAGAGGTGCTTTTAATGCAACCAGTGGGTTCCTGTGTTGATGCTTTTGTATCCTCTAGGTGAGACCTCATGCTGCCTGTTCACATCCATCTGCTTTCCCCATATGCAGGAGTTTGTGATCCCAGAGGAGGAGGCGGAATGGGTTGGGCTGAGTTTAGAAGAAGCTGTAGAAAAGCAGCGGCTCCTAGAGAAGAAGGTAGGTGCAGGGTTTGGCTCCTTAGATGGGGTTAATCGGTCCATTGCTGGGCCAGGCCCTGCAAACTCCCCTGTATGTTTGCATTAGTTGCTGTGATGCTTTGTGTAACCCACCTGTCCTCTTTGTGTGTGTGTGTGTGTGTGTGTGTGTGTGTGTGTGTCCTCTTTCCTCCTGCTACTTCCTTCTCTTTCTCTCTCTCCTTTTCTCTCAGGACCCCATCCCCCTCTTCAAAATCTATGTAGAGGAACTGGTGCAGCAGCTCCAAGAACAGAAACTTTCTGAATCTGCAGAAGGGCAGAAGACCTAAACAGGAGTGTGGGCTTAGTGAACACCTTGGCTTCGCCAGGCCTGCCATAAGCAGTTCACAGGCTGCACTTCGCCTGAGATTGGGCCTAGCTCCAGAACTGTTCCATTTGAGGTAGCTGACTCAGAACTGTGAAGCAGGAAAACCGTCATCCTGCTAAGGCATCTGGATTGGTGGACCTCACCAGCCCTCACTACTCACTTCTTTCTCACCTTCGGTTCAGGATGCCTCGGCAGTGCGAATAAATGGGAGTGTGCTTTCACACTCTGTGGCTCACCACTTTTTCCATGTGTATAGTAGCTGAGCTGGCACGTGGTGCTCTCCCCTTAACACCTTCGCTGCAAGCCTGCTGGTTGAGCCAGAAGCCTCCTTCAGCCCCTGAGGGATGTGGAGCAGGCAGCCCGTGGCTTCTTGGAGGCCTGGCGGGTTGGTTTCTTGGAAGGCTCTTTTCCAGCAAGGCAGCAGGGTTTGGTAGAGAGCTCAAAAGGGGGAAGGAGCAGTCCCTCCAGAGGGGTGTGTTTGAGACAAGCCTGTGTTTGTCTTCAGTAGCAATGATGATGATGATGACGATGATGACAATGACGATGATATAAAGGAACAAAGCAGAATAGCAAGAGATGGAAGGCCCTTCCATTTACTCTTCTTGCTGCCAAGAGCCTCTCCTTTTTGTAAGCAGGGGTCAGAAAGCCAAGGAGCAAAAAGGCTGAGCTTTCTCAGCTCACGTACTCTCTGCCTGCTTCTTTTGACTGCTTGGAGGGGGTGTGGCTGTAGCCCTCTGGGAACCGTAAGGGAAGCCACAGTGGGGGTTGTTTGGCGAGCCTGCGTCCATCAGATGAGCTGGCATGGACATGCCGGAGTAGGTGTTGCGGGGGAGGAGGGGGCTTCAGTCCCACAGGCCTCTGTGCTATCGCTGTGTGTCTTAAGCTGTGCCAAATCTCCAAAGATCCCCCCAATGTCAACACCAGAGCCATTTTGCTAGGCCCCACAAAGGTTCAGGATGGCCAATAAGGAGAGCTTCAAATGGCACCTTGCCCAAATGTTTCTCCTGTCAGGGACTTGCCAGGTAGTTTGTCCCTCCCAGGAGCTCCGGGGGAAGAAGGCATCTGTGTCTCTTGCAAGCACTTTGTCGCTTCAGGACCTGAGTCAGCCTGGTGTGGGTTTGGCCAGGCATCCTAAGGAGGCAGGACCTCAAAGCACTTGTCTCCATCACCTAACATTCTGGCATGTACATTACCTACTGAATGCCAGGGCCTGTCTGGTTGGTTGTAATGGGCCCCCTCACTGACCAGCACTCAGTGCAGACTCCTCTGGCAGTGGCTGCCTTCCTGTGGGACATCTTAGGAAGAATCCCAGTGCCTTGCTTGAAGGGAAAATGAATCAGGGTCCCTTTGTTTTCTGGGGTTCTCAGGTTCTGCTGGGACCCCTGAGTTTAGGCAACCCCTGCCCAAAGCTCCAAGGCCTCCCCACTGAGAGTCCTCTTTGCTGCTGCTGCTGCTGCTGTTCCATCTGATGTGGGAGATGTGCTGGCAGGCCCGGCGGCATTGTGGGAAGGGACAGCTGGCATTCCCGCTCTGAAAGGCAGAGGCCGTAGCTGCAGGAGGATCTTCCCTCCGCCAGGAGCGCCACAGGCCCCTTCCCTTCCATCACAGGCTTGGATGCTTCTCGGTCCCACCTCTTGCTTCCTGCCAGAGGTGGTACGGCTTGGCGGTGTTGGTCGTGGGAGAATGTCCCTGCTGCTGTTGGAGCACTGAGATGCCCCGTGACCGAGACACTCATTGCGATCAAAGCAGGAGGTGCCCAGACGGGGAGCGAGATCAGAGGCGGCGGTGCCTCCTCCCCACAGGGTGAGAGGAGCTGACTCCCCTGCCGTGGGGAGCCTCACCCTGATGAGACGGGAGACAGGCTGGGGCGTGTGGGATGAAAGGGCCCTCTCTGGACTGTTTATCCAGCGATTATAAGTACATCAGTGTTGCCAGTGGGGGATGGTTGCCATAGTTACCACAGGATCTGAAGGACCACTGTTTGGTCCTGGCTTCAGCCAATCCGGTGGAAGAGCCAAAGCTGCAGGACGGCGCCCGGATTGCCATCTTCCAGCCCCACAGTGGCCATGAAAGGGAGAGGGGCTCCTGGCGCGATGGGGAGGAGGCTTCAGCACGGCTGCTGTCATGGCGGAGGGCGGGGATCCCAGCAGGAGGGCAATGCGGCAGCGACAGCAGGTGAGACAATGGGCCCTTCCTTCCTTCCTTCCTCCGAAGCCACCGCGGCGGGCCACTCCCTCCATGGTGGCTGCCCTTCATCCGCTGGCCCAACCCTTGCGTACCGCCAGCCGCCGCCACGCCCAGCTCCCAAAATGAGAATGACCATCAGACAAAGGCACCCGGGCGGGAAATCCCAGGCCCGGTTCCCCCAGGTTGCCTTGGACGGCCTAGCCGCCTGCGTTTCGCCGGGGCGGCTCATAAGAGACCCCCAGCTGGGCTCCTGCAGAGCTGGGGTCACGCTCTTCTCCTGCCACCCACCAGGCCGCCCCCACCCCTCAGGGCCAGCCTTTGCCACCAAACATACTTCTGTGGAGAATGTCCCATTCCTAAAGAGACGCCGGTGGGGAGGGGGGAGGTGCTGGACCCAGACTCTGGGCGGGAGACCCCCAGGAGTGGTGGTGTCCAAAGGCTCCTCTGTTGGAAATCAAAGCCAGAGTGGGGTCCCTTGGGGAGGGAGGGAGGGTCCTAGTAGCATGGGATCAACTCTGCAGGCTGGGCAGGAAGGGGGCTCTACCCTCTGGAACCGCCAGAGGTCCCCTCAGGAGGGGAACCATCTCTGCCAGTGTGTCTGCAGCACAGCGGAATGGCAGAGAAAGCAGAGGCCAGGGAACACCCCCCCCCCCCGTCTGAGCAGGCCAGGAGGAGAGGAGGCCAACAAGCCCACGGGTCAATACCCAACATGGGTCTCCAGCCAAGCAGCATTCTCCTCCCTTGGACGTGCTTCTGGGGCAGCCGGCGGGTCCGTGCCCTTACTGGGCAGTGGCCAAAGGCACTGTCGTTGCCACCCTTGAGGGGCTGCAGCCCCAACCCAGCACTCGGTTGGCTTGCTCCCACTGTCACTCGGTTGCGGCTGGAGAAGAGACGCAACGCTGCAGATGGAGCTGTGCGGGCTTCAAAGGGCCCTTTGGGGGGAATTGTTGCTTTATGAGGTAAACTCTTAAGAAGAAAATCTTTTAATCCACTGTGGCTAATCCAGTCTACTTTTGTGAGCTGCACCATATTCAGCCCCAACAAAAGGGCCGGCTTGGCGGACAGTCGCATACATAATGCATTTCCAGCCCAGGCACTTTGCGGTGACAGCGGCAGACCGAAAGGCTTCCCGGGTCAGTCGCAGGGGCCTGAGCCAGCGCTCTCTCCCTCCCTCCCCCGCAGCCCCATGGAGGGAGAGAGGGAGGGGTGGGGAGGCCTGGCCCAACCCTCCAACCACCACCCAGGGTGCCTTGGTTTTGGGAGATTTTCCTGTTGGTGGCTGGGATGGCCCTGCTTGGAAGGCGGCAGATGCACTATTGCAGTGGTGGCCAAACTTCGGCCCTCCAGAAGTTTTGGACCACAACTCCGACATTCCCTCGTCATTGGCAATACAGGCTTGGAGTTCTGGGAGTTGTGGTCCAAAACATCTAGAGGGACAAAGTTTGGCCACTACTGCACTATTGGACCTTGACAAAAAGCAACATCCCATGAGGCAGACAGGCCAAGCACTCTGCCACTGAACCGCCCACCTTCCTGGTCTGGGGGCGGGGAGTGCCTTCTGCCACATGATGGGAGCTTCTGGTCATGATAGGTTCCCTCCCATCTTGCCTCACTGGCCCCTGGCACACCTGCCACAACAGACAGGGACATCCTTCAGCAAAGCCAGGAGGAGTTGGCAGAGGCACGGGGACCCTTGGCTCACCTTCTGATCAGAGTGGGTCCCACTGGAGATGTGAATTGGTTCCTCCAAGTGAGGGAAGGCAGGGAGGCTGTATGCCTGAGGCCATCCAGAGAGTTTTGCACTCCCCCGCCTGGATTTGCATCGGTGTTGTTGTTTTTAGCCCATTGCCTTTTAACCTCAGGGATGGCAGCGGCCGTGGCTGTCTCTGAGTAAGGAGGGTTCTGCTCCTCTCAAGGCCCACAGGAGTGGTGCTCAGCCTTGCTGGCCGGCCTAGGTAACACTGGGCCATTGACCAGACACTGAAGTGATTTTGGCTAGCATCTGAGTGGGCCCAAATGTGGTTCTTTAGAGTCATCGTTGCTTTGGAAAAGCTTGCCCTCTAGCCCTCTCTGTCTGCCGGGGCTGCCCGAGGATGAGATTGTATGTGAGCACCTCTTCTGAATGTAGAAGTGCAAAAGCAGCATGGATGGTGGGGTAGTTGGGCAAGAGCAGGGTCTGATGGGCGCTCTTCCCATTGCGGGTGGCAGCCCCTCATCGGTTTATGTGGGGGATGGGAGGCCACATGCACCCACTTCTCCACTTGATTGCAGTCAGAGGAGGTGCATGCAGTTAACCCTAAGTGTGGAGGGGCATTTGGCAGCTTTCTGTGTGAGGACTCTGGGCCAGTGGGCATGACTTGGCTGCTGCCAGCTGGTGCAGCTTTTCCCCAGGTCAATTTCCCCCTTGGCTGCTGCCCAACTACCAGGGGGTGGCCCTGGGGTATAGCCTCCTGCCATCCTTGTTGGCACCTGGGAGGTTCTCGTCTGCAGCATTTTCAGAGAGCTGTGATGAAAGAAAAAGTGACAAGTAAAAAAGGCTGAAGATCTGTAAATTTTTTGTCAAGGGAAAGCCTGTTCTCGGTGGGAGGCGGCGGCTCAGGAGGTAACAAATGATGCGAAGGAAGTGTCTCGGAAGCATTTCTTTTGGAGCCCCCCACCTGAATAGCACACGATTGAGTACCTGGACAAGCAGAGGTGTGTGTGTGTGTGTGTGTGTGTGTGTGTGTGTGTGTGTGTGTG
>JAHTLZ010000054.1:15951896-15971302 GCA_023846285.1 Phrynocephalus versicolor
GTGTGTGTGTGTGTGTGTGTGTGTGTGTGTGTGTGTGTGTGTGTGTGCCCCCCTGGGGTCCTTTGCAAGGAGAGGCTGAAGGAAAAGAACAGGGGACTCTCCTTGCCCACCCCACTCCAAAATGTGCCTCTTACTTCCAGGGGCCTTGCTGGGAGCGCTGCAGTCTCACCTCCTCTTCCTTGCCCACCCCCCTCCCTGAAGAGCTGCCCCTGACAAGTCCTCCCACTGGATCCTCTCTTGGTGGGAGGGGGCACTGCTCCTGGAGCCCGAGTCACCCCCCCCACTCCACAATCAGAGCCCCCACTCCTCCTGACTGAGCTTCCCACTGGCCATCTCTGCACACCCTCACCCACCAGGGTGGAGTCACCATGCTTGGGGGGGGGGAAGCAGCCCCCCCCTCTTTCCATACAGCAGGAGAGGGTTCAGGAAAGGTGCCAGGATCCATCCTAGGAGGGAGAGACACAGACACCTTCAGGTAGCTGTGGGAAACTGACACCAGGGCAACTGGCAGGCTTACAACCAGCACCTTGCTACCCCACCGCCGCCGCCGCCTTGGGGAAAGTCAAGCTTGGGGGCTCTGGCTGGTTGTTGGTGCAGAAGAACTCCTGGGGCTGTGTGGGGCTCTCTACCCCCATCCCCGCCGCCGCCGCCGCCGCCGCCGCTCAGATTCTGGGTCTTCTTCTGGGGATAGTGCAGATCCAATAATGCTTCAGTCGGGTTCCTCGCCTCCGCCTTTCCCGAGAGCCTGGACGAGCGGCTGGCGCGCCTTTTCGCCTGCCAGGGTGGAGGGAGAGCCCAGGGCGAGGCACGTCCATGAGGGGCAACCGGGAAAGCCCGCGGCGCCCCCTCGGCTTGGCTGGAGAGGGCAAACGGAGGAGCGGGGGGGCCGCCAAGAGGACCCAGGGAATCACCCCCCAACCGACCGGGTTGCCAAGTGGGGAACCGCTATGGACGACGGCGGCGGCGCAAGGAGTGGACTTGGACCAGGCCGGCAGGAGCGGCGCCCCGCAGGGAGTAATCACCGGCGACGGCCTCCAATGCGACCAAGGGCCCAAGGCTCCCCCCCCCCGCCCTTGCACCCCACAGCGCCCGCTCGGGGAACCGGGAAAAAGCCCAGGAGCCGACTCTTGCCGGCGGAAACACGGAGGGGCGCAAAGAAAGCCCGCGGGTGAGGACGAAGCCTCCGGACCGCCGCGAGTTGTGGGAAACCCTGGGCAGAACGCGGGGCCCCTAGCGCAGGGCAGCACCCCCCACCCCCACCCCCACCGCCTGTCTGGGCCGCCGATCCCACACACCCCCTGCCTACCCCCACCCCGCCGCCGCCAGCCAACGCAGGGGGAGATAAGGGAGGGAGGGAGGAAGACCCCCCCCCTCCCAGCAGCCGCCTGGCCCCAGTAGGACAGAGCGCGCGCCCGCGGCCCTCGGGAGAGCAGCAACGGGGGACCGAACCCGCACCAGCCCCTGCGCCCCCCCCAAGGGCTGGTCCAGCCCCCGATCTTTTCTTTCCCCTCCCCCCTCCCACCCGCGTCTCCTGTTGGCTTCACAGCCGACCCACGGACGGGACGAAAGCGCCGACGGACCCTGCCGTTGCGAGAGGGGGGTCCCTTCCGACGGGCACGGGGGGGGGGACCACGGAGCCCTTCCCGGGCCGCCCCTCCCCCGGCAACGGCGGCGCTGCCTCGCGAGGGCGCTCCTGAGCAGCCGCCGCCGCCGTCACTCCCGGCGGCGGCGGAAGAAGGGAAGGGAAGGCGAGGAAGCAGCTCCGGAGGAAGGAAGGGAGGGAGGAGGGCCGCCCCAGCGCAGCCCCGGCGGAGACACCCCACCACCACCGGTCTGCCCTCCGCGCTGCCTCCCCTCCCCCCACCCCACCCCACCCGGGCGGCTCCTCCTCCTCCTCCTCCTCCTGCCATGGGGCCCCCGCGGCGGCCCGGCCTCCCTCCCTGCGCCCCGGCGCCTCCCCCCTGCTGGCCGGGGCCGCGGCCGATCCCCCCCCAAGACCCCTCGGGACGCCCCCGCCGCCGGTAAGCGAGCGAGCGAGCAGGCAGGGACCGGGAGGGAGGGAGGGCGGCGCGGGAAGGCCGCGGAGGGAGGGAGGGAGGAGCGGGCGGAGGAGCGGGGAGTCCGGGCGGGTCCCGGACGACCTACCCACCCACCCACTGGCCGGCCGGCCGGCCCCATGTGCGCCGACACCCGCGGGGCCCCTTCCCGACGGCGATCCCGGGGGGTGGGGGCGACAGAGGGCCGCGCGGGGTGGGGAGGGGGCGCTTTCTGCAGCCCCCCTCCCGGGCGATCCCGATCTCCGTCCCGGCCGCGTCTCTCTCTCTCTCCCGGATGCCCCCCCCGCCCTCCGCCCACACACCACCCGTCGAGTGTGTGGGCGGAGGGGGATTCAAGGAGAATGGGGTCCGACTGCCTCCCCCCCTCCCCGGGCATCCCGCCGCCCCCTTGGCCGGGCTCTCCCCGTCCCTTCTGGCCCGGTGGGCCTGGGGAGGGTCAACCCCACTCCCTCCCTCCCTCCCCGGGTCTTCGCCCCCCCCCCCGCTGCACCTGTCAGGAAGGGAAGGTCGATCCTGAGCTCCAGAGAGGGCCAGGAGAGCCCTCCAGGGTACCCCAAAACCTGAGCAGGTCCCAGGATCCTGCGTGGGGGGAGGGAGGCTTCTAAAAAGCCCTTATTGCCTTCCTTGTGATCATTGCTTGCAGACATAAATAGTCTTGGTTTATTTCTAAGGCTTGCAAGTTTTGTTTGGCTAAAACCGGATAGATATAAGCCCAGAAAATAAACCCACTTAGATTGTTTGCATTTATTGCTACATTAAACCCAAACACCCAGGCCCAGGGAGCTGACTGTGCAGCTTCCCACTGGCACCCTAGAGGTCTTCGGGGTCCTGCTCTCTTTTCGGGATTGGGGCCGGCCAGGAGAGCACATCCACCCAGAGAGACCCCAGCCCTCCTTTGCAGGTGCCAGGGAGCGGGTTTGTTGCTGTGGAGGGGGGGGGGTTGCAGGCCAAAGCTTCCGGGGCTTTCTGCCACCCTCCATCCTCTTCATAATCAAGAGAGTCCTTTCATTTCCCAGGGAAAGAAGGGGGCAAGGCCGGTCCCAGGGCTGTGCTGTGCTTGTGGCTAACCCCCCCCCCTTCTCCGATGTTGCAGCCAGGGTTGTGTACTCCAGCTGCTGCGCTGAGGTGCTGATGCTTTTGCTCCTGTGCCAGCGAGCGCCAGCGTGATGAGCCTCCCGGGCCAAGGTTTCCCCCTGGATCTCGGGGGCAGCTTCACCGAGGATGCCCCCAGGCCCCCGGTCCCCGGCGAGGAAGGCCACCTGGTTTCCACGGACCCGAGGCCCTCCGGCCATGGATTTTACTCTGGGAAGGGCGACCCGGTCAAGGCGGAGACCTCCACGGCCACCCCGCGGTGCCCGGACCTGGACTTGGGCTATGAGCCGGAGGGCAGCGCCTCCCCGACGCCCCCCTACCTGAGGTGGGCGGAGTCCTTGCACTCCCTGCTGGACGACCAGGACGGCATCCACCTCTTCCGCTCCTTCCTGAAGGAGGAAGGCTGTGGGGACCTGCTGGATTTCTGGTTCGCCTGCAGTGGCTTCCGGAAGCTGGAGGCCAGCGAGGCCAACGAGGAGAAGCGGCTGAAGCTGGCCAAGGCCATCTGCAAGAAGTACGTCCTGGACGCCCACGGGATCGTCTCGCAGCAGATCAAGCCGGCCACCAAAAGCTTCATCAAGGACTGCCTCGCCAAGCAGCTGATTGACCCGGCCATGTTCGACCAGGCCCAGACGGAGATCCAAGCCACCATTGAGGAGAACTCCTACCCGCTCTTCCTCAAGTCCGACCTTTACCTGGAGTACGCCCGGACAGGCGAGGAGAGCCCCAAGGGCTTCAGCGACCACAGCTCTGGTTCTGGAACGGGAAAGTGCCTGCCGGGCTATTTGCCCACCCTGAACGAGGACGAGGAGTGGAAGGGCGAGCGCGAGGCAGAGGCTGTGGTGGCGGCCACAGCGGTGGCCGCCACAGCGGAGGAAGCGGTGGTGACCCCAGACTCGGCCCAGGTCTCGTCCGGCAGGCTCACCCAGAAGCTGCTTCTGGAGACAGCCCCCCAGCGGGCCTCCCCCTCCTCCTCCTCCTCCTCCCGGCGGTACAGCGAGGGGAGGGAGTTCAGGTGAGGGCAGCAGGGCAGGTGCCTTGGCAGGAAGGAGGCCCTGGCGCTTGGTTTCTGTCACTGCTGTGGATCGGTCTTGGCGTGGCAGCCTGGGCAGGGGAGCGGCCCATGCCTCGTGGGTGTTGGAGGAGGGCCATGGCCAGGTGGGTCTCAGGCATGGCTGGCAGTCGGATGGAGGTCTTCAGGAGGAGACACCACCCCTGGGCCTCCAAATCTGTGTGTGCGTGCATCTGGCGCTCAGCTCCTAAAATCCCAGAGGCTTCCCTGGGGGAATGGGGTGGGGTAACTCCAGATTGGTGCTTGGAGCTGCTGAGCGGCAGTGCTTGGGGCAAGGTCCTCGCTGCGGGGACCCTTTATCCAGGGCACGGCTTCTGATTATTGGCTCTGGGTTGCAAGTGGTGCCTTCATAAAAGGCAGGAGTGCTCCTTTCTACACTTAGTCCCTCTCTCCCTCCTCCTCCTCCTCCTCCTCCTCCTCTTCCTTCATGCCCAGTAACAGCAGAGTCCCTTGCTCTTGACCTGTGTGTGTGTGTGTGTGTGTGTGTGTGCTACATTTCCACTCGGTAACGGTGCCAGTGTCCATTTTGGAACCGACATAAACCCGCTGCTCCTTCTGGCTTGTGGTTCTTTCTCGGGGAGCTACTTCACATCCGTCCTAGGAAGAGAGAGCTCCTTTTGCTTGGGGGCTGCTGTGTGGGGAGGCCGCCTCCCATCACCTGTTCCTGCTGCTCCTCAATTGTGCACAAATGTTTGTGGTATAAATAGACAGCAGGGCAGGGGGCCATGGGGGGCCGGAGTCTAGTGTGGCTTCCTCAAACCCTCCCTCCTTTGGCCTTTTGGCTGGGCACGAAGCGGAGGAGCTGAGGCCTGCCTGGGGGTCCATCCCCTCTCCTCCTCTGGCCCTGGGGGCTCCTGGGGGCTCCCTTGGTGGGGAGCATAACCCGTCTTCTCTGGCCATCCCTTGCCTTTGCCAGTCCAAACCCTGTGTCCCCAGCCCAGCTCAGCCCTGCTGCATCCTCTCCGCCTCATCCTCGGGGGTCCTGTTCAGCATCAGCCATTCCCTGCATCTTCTTGCCTAAGGCCCTCCCTCTTGCCTTCACAGTGGCTGCGAGGGCTCCCCACCCCCACCCCCACCCCCACCCCCACGCACGCATGGCAGTTGAGCCATTGGGCTGTTGAATTTCCCGTTTGCACTCATCTGGCCTGGACACAGAGGGCTGCTGGATGGATGTTCCAGCAGCACTGAGGCACTGAGAGCCAGACCTTCCCCGTCCCTGCCTCTCCTTGATGTTTTTTCCACCTGGAGGATGAGCAGCCCTCTCCCTCTGGGGCATTCCTCTGTGCCACCCTAGACAAGTGGCTTCTGCCTGGCAGCCAGCAGCTTGGCCTCCCTGGGACGCCATCCTGCAGCGCCTTGCCTGGTCCCGAGCCTCATCCCGGGCTCTGGTGAGGGTGGAGAGGGCAGCCACCATCATCCACTGCCCTTTCGGCACCGCTGGGGGCTCGGAGTGCCCCTCCCTGCGCTGCCCAAACAGAGAGAAGAAGGGCCTGGCCTCTCTGAGTTGGGCAGTAGGGCCTGTGCTCTGACTCCCCCCCCCCCCGGCGTCCTTGTCCGGTCTGGAATTGCTTCTCCTGTCCTTCTGGTCCCAGTCCTGCCTCCCAGGCAAAGGGTTCTTTGGAATTGGTGCAGGCCAAGGGGAGACTTCTCAGAGCCTGCCCGCCGGGAGATTTCTGGGGCCACCCTGTGAAGAGGGGCCCTGGCCGGGGGCTACCCCACAGGGGCCTTTTCAGCAACAGGCTGCCCGGGACCAAGTGCCCGTACCCTGCTCCTCAGGAGGCAGTTCTGACCTTGGGGCCGCTGGACAATCCACCGTGCCTGTCCCATCCGTTCCGCCCATGGAAGAGAGGCTCAGCACTGCTCTGAGGCTGAAGAAGGAAGGCCTTTTCCTCAGAAATTCATCCGCCAAGGAGGACGTGGTTGGGGCATTTCCCCCACATTGTGATGCCAGTGGGGAGGCCCGAGGCCTGCTGGCCCCTCCTGCCTGGGGTCCCTCCTGCCCTCAAAGGCTCCTTCCTGATCCAAGGCGCTACTTCTGGAGGGACAGGGCGGCTCAGAGGGGCCGGGGGAATATTGGCATCCAGGGACCACTTTGTAATACCGAAGGAATAGCAGCCTGTAATGGGGGGGGGGCAGGGCTGTATGTGAAAAGCAGGTGGGGTGAGGGGGGGGCTGCTGTCTGCTTTGGCCACCATGGGGCTGCTTTTCCCACATGTTGTTGAAGTGTCTCCCCAGCCAGCCTGGTGCTGCTGCAGTCGGTGGGCCAGGGGTTGTGTGGGAGCCCCCTTCCAGCGCCCCCTTCCTCTCTCCCCTTTGCAGGCACGGGCCTTGGAGGGAGCCAGTGCACCCCTACTATGTCAACACGGGCTACGCCCTGGCTCCGGCCACCAGCGCCAACGACAGCGAGCAGCACAGCATGTCTAGTGATGCTGATACCATGTCGCTGACCGACAGCAGTGTGTGAGTGTCACTTTCCCCTCAGGACGACCGTGGGGGGTGGGGGGTGGGGCGGGGCTGTGGAGGGCCTTGGGCAGAGGTCCCAAACCCCCTTGCAGTGGGAAGCAGAGGGAAAGATGGGGGGGGGTCTTGTGAGCAAGAGAGAGGAGCCAGCAGGCAGGCAGGAGGATAGCTCCAGCAGCCAACGTTCTGGGAGCCTTTGGCTTGGCCTTGGGGGCTTCTCCTCTTGGGGCAGCTGCTGCTGGCCCGCTTATTCCTAGCCCTAACCCTGCCCCTTTCCCTGGCAGAGATGGGATCCCCCCCTACCGACTCCGGAAGCAGCATCGCCGAGAGATGCAGGAAAGTGCCAAAGCCAATGGACGTGTTCCTCTACCTCACATTCCGGTAGGTCACCTTGCAGGGGGTGGGGGTGTCCTGCCAGGGTCAGCCCTGCCTCCCAGCCTCCTGGAGGGGGGACCCTTTTCTTTGAGGGGAAGAGAGCCTCTTGCACCCGCCCTTGGCTGAGAGCAGAGTGGGGGGGGAGGGGGTGGCCTCTGGGGCCGGGCTGCCAAGAAGGGCCCCTTTCCTGCCTGAGGCTGGCAAAGCCCCCCCCCCCGGCCCTGGGTCAGGATGTGGCTCCAAGGGAATCGAGGAGGGGTCCTGAGTGGAACGGGGCTCCCTTTCAAGGGAGGAGGGCTCCCCCTCCATCTGCTCTGCTTGGTGAGGTGGGACAAGCGCCCTCCAAGGCTCAGGGGGGCTGACATGGGGACCAGGCCCTTTTCTGAGTGAGCGGAGGGGGCTGGCTCTCTTCCCCCCCCACACACAGCGTACTTACCGAATACCAAAGGACATCCATGTGGAGCCCCAGAAGTTTGCTGCTGAGCTGATCCACCGCCTGGAGGAGGTCCTGAGGGACCGGGAGGCAGAAGCCAAGCTGGAGGAGCGGCTGAAGCGCGTCCGTGCTGTGAGTGGCCGTGGGGGGCTGGGGGGGGCAGTTGGGTGGGGGGTGCATTCTCTGGCCTGCCAGAAGGACAAGCTCCCCAGGAGTGCCTTGACCTTGCTTTGGTCCCACACACCCCACGTGGCTGCCTGCCCGGGACTCCATCCACCTCCCCCCCCCCCAAGATTCTCTGAGGAGGGTGCTGAGGAAGAGCCCAGGTCTGGCTCTGCTCCCCCCCCGCCATCCGCCCCCCCACCACCGTGACATGTCTGGGTCTTGTGACAGGAGGAGGAAGGTGATGACCTTGACCTCTCCGTGGGCCCTCCACTCCTGAGCCACAAGCTCCTGCCTCCTCCTCCTCCTCCTCCTGCTGCTGCTGCTGCTCCTCCCCCCCTCCTGTCCCACTTCGTCCCCCGCTATGCCGAGCTGCCGATGAGGGACGCCCATGAGGAGAACCCCGAGAGCATCCTAGACGAACACGTCCAGCGGGTGATGAAGACGCCGGGCTGCCAGTCCCCGGGCCCCGGTCGCCTCTCGCCCAAGCCCCGCTCGCCGGACAGTGGGCTGCCAGGGAAGCTGCACGGCTTCCTGGGGGGCCCGCTGGGGCCCCCGGGGAAGCACCCCCCAAAGATGGGGCTGAAGCTGGACGCCGGCAACCTCTACCACCACAAGCATGTCTACCACCACCACGTCGTGCACCATCACGGGGGCCTCAAGGCCAAGGAGCCGGCGGAGGGGGAGGTCAGCTCTCGCACCCAGGGCCCCTTGGGCTGGAGCTTCGACACCCACGGCTGTAGCCCCAAGGCCCGGCTCTATGGGGAAAGCTCGGGGCTGGCCGCTGGTCTCCCGGAGGCCCTGGCTTACAGGTGAGAGAGCCTGGGGTGGCCGACATGAGTGGGTGTATTTGGGGGTTGGGGTTGGGAAGGAGCCCCGGGGGGGGGGGAGCGGCAGCTGGCCCTTGCTTGCCTGCCAGTGGGGCGAGATGGCCTCGTCCAAAGCGGCGGCCTGCCTTGGGGTGTGCTGGCCTGGGCCTGAGGGGTCTCCCCCTTGGGAACGGGAGCAGGATCCAGCTGGGGCCCAGAGATCCCCTGGGTTTGGTGGAGGGAGGCGTGGCCTTCCTCTGGGCCGAGGTGGGGGCCCGTGCCTGCGCCTCCCCTTCCGCCCCCCCCCCCCACCAATGCACGCACCCTCTCCTGTGCTTCCAGTGGGAAAGGCAGCTTGCTCTCCAAGCGGAGCACCAAGAAGGTGGAGGCAGGGAAGGGAGAGGCCGGTGGCCACGAGGGTGGCCCGGGCTCTCCCGAGGACGTGGAGAAGAACCAGAAGATCCTCCAGTGGATCATCGAAGGTGAGAAGGAGATCAGCCGGCACAAAAAGACAAACCACAGGTGAGGACGGGTGTGTGTGTGTGTGTGTGTGAGAGAGAGAGAGAGAGAGAAGGTGCGAGGGAGGGGGAGGAGTCTCCAGGGGAAGCAGTTTCCCCCCATCCCAGCTGGGGAGCAGGGACTCCCCTGGAGAAAACCAGCTGGAAGGATCCTGGTCCTCCCCTCCCCACCACAGCCTCTTGCCCTCCCAGGCTCACATCCCCTTCGTTGCATCCTCTTGGCCTCCATCCTCCGTGGCCGTGGGTGGCCCAGGGGCTTAGCAGTACACCACCACCACCACTGCCCGGCTGCCTGGCCGGCCTCCTTGGGGCCCCCAAGTCCTCACGGCTCTTGCCTTCCCCAGCTCTTCGGCCGCCAAGAAGCAGCTGCCTCACGACCTGCCTCGGCCCACCTCCATTGAGCGCCCTGTGGCCGTCCACCCGTGGGTCAGCGCCCAGCTGCGGAACGTGGTGCAGCCCTCGCACCCCTTCATCCAGGACCCCACCATGCCCCCCAACCCGGCCCCGAACCCCCTGACTCAGCTGGAGGAGGCCCGGCGGCGGCTCGAAGAGGAGGAGAGGAGGATGGGGAAGCCGCCCTCCAAGCAGCGGTGAGGCTCCCCGATGGCCATGGGGCGGCTTAGGGGCCGGGCAGCAGCCCGCCTCTCGTGGGCGAGGGGTGCCAGTGGTGCAGAGGCACCAAGAGCCACCTGGGCCGTTTGCGGCACAGCTGCCCAACATGGGCCAACCCTTGTTGACTCTTGAAGGAGCTCTGCAGTCTGATTCCACCCCACTCGTATTGGGGGGGGGTATTGGGGGGGAGCTTATTGTTGGGGAGAAGGTTGAGAGGTTGGGTTGCCTGTGCGCCCTGCTGGTTGGTGCGTGGTGTGTGGCAGTGGTGTCTTTGTGGTTGTTGGCAAGGAAGATTTTTGGGTGTCCATGAAGCAAGGGCCTCCTAGCCATGGGGGGGGGACCCTTACCTGCCCCCAAAAGCACCTATCCCCCTTCCCCAGCTCAAAGCGTGATTGTATGCTGCAGAGAGAGGGGGTGGGGTGGAGGCAGGGAGGTAGGGAGGTGCTGCCCTGGGTTCCCTTGGGCAGCTGGCCCAGGGACGCACCGGGGTTTGTGTGTGTGTGTGTGTGTGTGTGTCGGGGGAGGGGGGGCTGCCGCCCTACTTTCCCAGCTGCCGGCCGGCCAGCCTAATGTCTGAGGTTGTTCCCCAGGTATGTTCAAGAGGTTATCCAGCGTGGGCGCTTCTCGGTGAGGCCAGCGTGTGTGCCCGTGATGAATGTAGTGCCCGCCGTCTCCGACCTGGACCTCTCCGTGTCCGAGTATGTGCCACCACCGCTCTTCATCCCCCTCCCCTCTCCCAGGTAGCCCCAAGCTAGGACCCCTCAGCGTATGGCCTGGCAAATGGGACCTCTCGGGGGCACCTTCCCAGTGGGGCCACGCTGGGCCTTCTGGGGTGCTGGGCCCCCTTGGTCACCCAGTGGCCAGCACCCTCTGAGGCCTCCTTGTTCTGTGCCCAGGTGCCCTCTAGGCCTCCTGCCCCTCCCTGCCCACAGGAACCCACGGCAGCACACACATGTGTGTTGGGGGGGGGTGCAGTCAGGGTAGTTGAGCTTGGTGGCGGCAGGATTGGCAAAAGGAGGGCCTGCTCCCCCCCACACACACACACACACGCTGGAGGGAAAGGGAGTCACTGGTGGGAGCTGCAGAGGGCCCCCAAGCCTTGACCCCTTGTGCTCGCAAGCCAGCGTCCTCCTTGGGGCAGGCCAGAGAAGGCAGAGGCTGCCAGAGGGCAGAGGGACAGGTGGCAGCACCCAAGAAGCTAGTGAGTGTGTGTGTGTGTGTGTGTGTGTGTGTGTGCGTGTGTGTGCGTAAGAGAGAGAGAGAGCATGATCTGGTGCTGGGGATGCACGCATACAGTATGTGTGTGTGCGCTTGCACAACTTTGGCAAATGGGGGGATTGGCCCTCCTGGGGCCCCTCAGGGATGGGTTGGTGGGGTGAATTGCAAGTCCTGTTGTCGCTCAGTTTGGGCTCTGGGACACATGAAGGGAGTGAGCCTCACGTGACCTGGGTGGCCCCACGGGGCCCCTGCATCTTGAAAAAGAAGCGGGGCTCCAGGCTTCCCTTGCCAGGGACGCAGGAGTGCTATTTTCCTTCTCCTGCCACTCCCCTCCCCCACACACCGGGGGGGGCTCCCCCCCATTTCCTGAGCCCTCTCTTGACCCAGGGGACCTTTGGCCCTTTTGCTGGCCGGGGGGGGGCGGGCGTTTCTTGCTCTGTGGCTGGTAATTCTAGCCGTGGCATGTGCTGCCCCATGGGACCAGGGGGATGCTGCTCCCTCTCCAGAACCTGTGGGGAGGGAGGCCCGAAGCCCTGCTCGGCTTGGTCCCTTGCCTTTCTGAGGCTCTTTCAGGCCGGCTGGCCAGGCGGCCTCACTTTCTCCTGCCACGAGACGAAGGGCCGGCTCTGTGTTTTCCTCCCAGGGTGAAGCCTCTGAAGCGGACCGGCGGGGGCCCCTCCGTGCCGCCCTGTGAGAACATTGTGGTGGCCTACTACTTCTGCGGGGAGCCCATCCCCTACCGGACGCTGGTCAAGGGCCGGGTGGTCACCCTCGGACAGTTCAAGGAGCTGCTCACCAAGAAAGGGAACTACAGGTGAGGGAGGAGGGCTCGGCAAGGGGGGGCAGGGGGGCGGAATGAGCACACCTCTCTGGGAAGCTTCCTCAGGGCCCAGCTCGCTCCGGTTGGGCCCGTGGTTGCCGCGAGGCGTCCAGCTGAGCGGCCTCTGAGGCGGAGGGCCTCCTCTTGGCCGCTGCCCTCCACTGCCCTGCCGGAGCAGGGGGCCTCCTCAGGGCCTCTGGGGAGCTTCTGGGGTTGGAGCGGGCTCTGTGATGCCACCCAAAGTTCCCACGCCTCCCTGCCTCTCCTCCGCAGGTATTATTTCAAGAAAGTGAGTGACGAGTTTGACTGCGGGGTGGTGTTTGAGGAGGTGCGAGAGGACGAAGCGGTTCTGCCCATCTTCGAGGAGAAGATCATCGGGAAGGTGGAGAAGATGGACTACTAGGGTGGCCCAGGGAGATTCAGAGGCCGCCAGGCAAGGTGGCAGCGGCAGGGCTTCTTGTGCCCTTCTTGCTTCCCCTCTGCCCACTGGGGGCCTTTCCATCTTCCTCCTCCTCCTCCTCCTCCTCCTCCTCCTCCCACAACCCCAGAGCACCTTCACGTCATGACATTGCCCGGTGGGATGGAAGGCAGAAGAGGCTGGAGATGCCCTTGGAGACCACCACGCATGGAAAGGGAGGGGGCAGCCGGGCTCCCATGGCAGCCGCCCCTCTTCCCAGGGTTTTCCTGGGGGAGGGGGCAACAGCATGTGGCCTGATCTGGTGTGGGGAGGGGGCATTGCATTGGCATGGTGCCCTTGGATGGAGGCCTTGCATGCCTGCGAGTTTAATGGGGAGACGAGGGGGGCGTTTTCAGAGACAGGCCACTATCCGAGCTCTCCCTCAGTCTGCGCCCCTCTCACTGAGCAAAGGGGGAAACATCTCTGTCCGGCTTGTCGCCAGTGTTTTTTTTTTTGGGGGGGGGGTTGTGTTGCAGCCTCCAGGCCCAGCTCTGATCCTCCCTCCCTTGCTGCTGCCCTGGGCACCTGCCTCTTCTCTGACTGGGTCTCAAGGCAGACAGGCCCTTTCCAGGGTGGGCTATTCTTTCTCGGGGTGTGGCCAGTGTGCCCCCCCTCTGCCACCGCCGCCTGAGTCCTGCTCCTTTCATGTGTCACCGAGTGCCTTCAAACCCTGTCCCCTCAGCCAGCCTCCTTCGCTTGCCGGTTCGGAAGAGAGGGGCGGGGGTGGGGTGGGGAGGTTTCCTCCCCTCTGAGGCGCTGCTCAGGTTCCCCCATCCAGTGGGGAATTTCAATGTGTTGGACCGGCCACAGCAGGTTCTTCATTTCCCTTGTTTTTTTCCCCCTGAAGGGGAGTTGGTTGTAAATATGTACATTTTCTAAATGAAGCATCAGCCACCAGTGGTTGGGTGAGCAGCTGGCATCTCTTGAACATTTTTCACATGCTGACTTGTACAATTTATCTTTTCAAAGGTACTTGGATAATAATGGAATAAAACCCCATGTTCCAACGGCTGCCCTGTGCGTTGCGTGGGGGGGGGGGCTGCCTCCTTTTCAGGGACAGGGAAGGGACCGGTGGCCTCCTGCCGTGTGTCTTGGCTGGAGTGAGAAGGACAGGCCCCCTTTTCAGCGAGGGTGGGGCTCCCGTGGGGGGTTCTGGGCAGTTTTATTTTCCCTGGAGCTGCTGGTGGAGGGATTGTTTCCATTCAACACCTCTTGTGGGTCAGGTTTGGCAGGAGCCACATCGTCCACCAGGCCACATCCAGAAGCAACGGAAATGGCCCAGCTGAACAATACGTCTTGCTACGCAACCCTCCCCTCCGGACCCCAATGACGCTGGAGGTGGCTTTTCCGACATTCAAGGCAAGGGCCATCCGTTCTCAGGGGAGGGAGAGGTCATCAGACATCATAGCTCTTCTCTGAGCTCAGAGGGGCCGGTATCGTTCTTCGCTGGCTCCTGGGAGAGTGCCTTGGGGTCCTGGAAAGCCAGAGGAGAGTGCCATCATGTGCACCACGTACGAGCCACCTAAAGCTCCAATGTAAACCATCAAACGTCTGCTGCTGGTGGTGCCTCCCATACGAAAGGGCCGGCTGTTCTTCTAAGCCATGCACTGCCTCAGTTTCCCTCCCGGCTGGTCAGACCAGTCCTCTGGACCCACTGCATGACCAGGTGGGAAGACCGTCAGTGAGAACCCCAGCCCTATGGAGGCAGCAGCCCTGCCGTGCGGCTGCCCAGAGGCACTGCTGGGGTCCCATGTGGGGGTGCTTACCTCCAGGGCCACTTGGGCCGGAAGCTCTCCTTTGCTCTCCAGAAACTGTGTGAAGCTGGCCAGGTCCCTGGGACCCTTGTACTCAATCATCTGGGGCAGAAGAGGAGGAGTGGGTTTGGCCTGGTCCCGAGGCCCCTGCAGCACCCCCCCCTCCCGGCACAGGGGCCAACAAGGGGGGCAGCAGCAGCAGCAGCACTCGGCCCTCCTCTGGGGAGCAGGCGGGTGTTCTGCAGGTGCCGCAGTCTCTCCCAGGCTGCCCTCCCCCCAGTGGGACGGGCACCGTACCTTCCTGCCCTGCCCCATAGGGAAGTAGAACAGTGTGGGGTAGGCCCGGATTGCGATCTCGGCCACCTCGTTGGTGGTGGCATCCATTTCGGCAATGACAACGTTCTCATGGTTTTGGTATTTCTCCCCCAGCTCTTCCCAGGCGGCAGCCATGGCCTTCGAGTGGGGGCACCAGGGGGCGTCTGGGAGGGCAGAATTCAGCCGTTGAGGGGCGGCCTGAGTCGGCAACGGCAGGGCCTGTCAACAGCTAGCAAGCACCTCAGTCACCCCAACCCCCACCTGGATTACTGCGGTGCATGCAGCGTGGGGCTGCCCTGGAAGGCTTTGCTACCTCTGATGCAACCAGCTGTAGACTGGCAGTTTTTGCGGTGGAAGCGGCTCCTTTAAATGTGCAAATTTCCTTGGTTCACCTGCAGCTGTTGGCCACTACAGATGGGGAAAGGTGCCCCCCCTTTCTGCTCATCCAGTGTTGGGGGCAGAATAAGAGGGCCGGCCGTGGCAGAGGCAGCCTCTCCAAGCAGTCGGAATGGGCCGTGGGCTCGGGCAATGCTGGGCCTGGCCGGATGATGCAGTACTCCCCAGGCCCCAAAGGGGGCAGCACACTCACAGAACTTCACAAAGACGTCCTTGCCCTCGTCAAAGGCCAGCTGCTCAAAGTTCTTGCCCACCAGGACTTTGACTGGCCGCCCATCCCAGTCCTGAGGGACATCCTGGCTCATCAGGTAAGGCTGCAAAAGAAAAGCCACAGTGCCGGCACAGGGCGGTGTGTGTGTGGTGGTACTTGGGGGTTAGAGGTGGGGTGGGGGGTGGGGGGTTTCAGGCTGGCAGATGGCAAGGAGGGGGATGCCGAGGGCCAGTGGACACGGGACCTTCACGGGGAAAGCCGAGGGCCCCCACGTCCCTCTCCGGCTAGTGGGGGTGGGTGGGCAAAGGGGCCCTTCAGGGCTGGCACTGGCCCCGGGGAGCTGGTTCCAGACTGGCACTGGCATCACCCCCACCCCCACCCCGGTCACTCTCTTTGCGGAGGTCTGTTCCCCAACGCCATCCCGGCCATGCCGCTGCTTCAGGCACCCTTGTCCTGGCTCACCTCAACGCGCCCCTCCAGCACGGCCTGGCAGAAGGCCCGGAGAGACGGCGCTGCCAGTCCCTCGGTGGCAGCCAAGCGGTACTTGGTGCTGGTCTCCACGTGCATGAAGCGGGCAGCCGGGGCCTCGTCCGCCTGGAGTCCAAAGAAGTGCAGCAGGCCGGCTCCCTCCCCACTGACGTCGGCCACGATAAAGAGCACCTGCCAGAGAGAGCCCAAGCCCCCGCCGGCTACCAGCCTGCCACGAGGCAGCGGTTGGGCCAGCTGCAGCCACTGGGTATTAGGGCCCCCACAACCCCCTGGCATTCTGCCACCATCACCACCACCCTTGCAGCCCCTCTCCCCCCGTAGATCCACAAGTAGGGATTACAACTGCCCCCCTCACCCTGGTGGCCGAATGGGCCAGGGCTGGTCCTCACCTGGCCCCGGAAGGGGGCGGCAGCGTCCTGGAAGCCACCCATGAGCTCCCGCTGGGAGGCCTCTGTCTTGTTGAGGAAGAGCAGGAGGTGGTTGGGAATCTTGGCCCCGAAGATCCTGGGGGAGCTCTAAGGAAGAGAAGAGAAAGCGGGGAGGTGGGGGGAGGCAATGGAGTTCTCGGGCACCCCCCCCCAGGACGCTGGCACTCAAGCTCTGCCTGATTCAAGAAGACCCAGGAGGAACGTGGGTCCTAGGCTGCCCCCTCCCCCCACCCACGGCAGGCTTAGCAGGGGAGGGGGGAGTCACGCCAGGGGGTCCCAAAGGAGGAGGGGGAAGACCCCTCCATTCAGGGGTCAAGACTGACTTCACGTGTGTATTCCACCACCAGCTCCAGGCTCTGCACTGCCAGGAAGTGAGCGAGTTCCTCCCCGTCCAGGCCCCCCAGGGCTTCATTGACCCGGAAGTCCACCCGAGGCTCACTGCTGCCGTCCTGCAGCCGGAGGGGAGAGGGTGGGCGTGCTGTGTGGTATTGGGGGCCTGAGATAGGGTAGGGAGGTTGGGCCCCTCACCTCTGTAGCATGAGCTCCAGCCTTGGGGACAGGGGTGGGTGGGGGCACCGGGGGTCTCCTGGGCGGGAGGTCCTCACCTTCCGGAAGAGGGAGACCATCTCCCCAGTGACGTTGTACTTCTCAAAGAGCTCCCGGCGGTCTGTGAGGGCCATGGCCACGTCGAGCGTGTCACTGTCGGCTACCTCATGGAAAAGTTGAGCATCCTTGTCCAGCCCATCCTGGCGGGCAGAGAGACAGGCGGGAGGAAGGAAGCCGAGAGGAGGAGGAGGAGGCCGTGAGGGATGGCCATGGATGTCACGCTCGCAGAAAGGTGGAGGACAAGGGAAGGGAGAGCCTTCCCCTCACAGGAGTTCTGCTCCCGGGCCCCAATGTCATCAGGGGCCCACGGCCCGCACCTTCCACCACTCACCCCCCCAAAACCTCATTCCACCATGTGCCAGCCCTCCCCTTCCGGAGTACTGCTTCAAGCCCCCTCCTCTTCTGCTTGCCAGCAGCCAGGGGAAGGCCCCGGAAGCCCAGTCAAGCCTGGCCAGACCAGCCGGAGGGGGCACAGGCCTCTGGACTCACCCGGAAGAATCCAATGGCAGCCACGGGATGGGCCGCCAGGAATGCAGCCGCAGCCGCTGTGTCCTCCAGGAAAGTGGCCCTGGGACCAGCCTTCTGCCTCATCCACTCCACAATCGCCTCTGCCTCTCTTTCGCCTGGCACCGGGGGGGGGGAGCATGTGGGGGAGGGATCGAGTGTTGGCAAAGGCCTACTGGCCTCCATCACCAACACACACACACACACACACACACACAGAGGGCTGGAGCAAAGCCACGAGGGAGATTGGAAGGAGCTCCCCAAGCGGAGGGGGCTCCCAGGGCTGGGTGGTCCTCGGCTACTTGGGGTGGGAAGAAGGGGGGCCTGGCCAGAGGGTGACGCTCAGCTGTGCTCCTTCGTGGTCAAAAGCATTCGAGCAGAACAAAGTCCCCCGAAACATGGATGGGGTAGCCATGAGATAACGAGGGGTGGGAGGGTGGGGGAGTACTGCAGTGTTGGAAGGAGGACAAAGCCTGCCAAACACACAGAGGAATAGAGGTAGAGCTTGGGGGGGTGGGAGTGGCCAGAAGTGTATGTGTGCATGCAACTGATGGGGAAGCTGCTGGGGGGAGGGGAGTCTGCAGAGGGGCTGTGGCTCTGCACAGGCTGCAAGAGAAGCGCGGGGGGGGGGGTTGTCTGGGGGAACAATGGCAGTGCCCTGGGCTCTGCAGGCCTTAAGGCAGAAGGAAGGGGTCTCCTGGAAGCCATGGGCGGCCCACCACCGGGCAGGGGCCATGGGGCAGCGGCTTGGCAACATGTCCCCTGTTCCGCCCGCCCGCCCCCCTCCTGCAACCTCTAGAATTCTGCCTCTCACCTCTGAACTCTGTGGGCTGGCTGCGTTTTCCCCCTTTGAAGAGCTTGAAGGTTGGGAACCCGGCAACCTGAAACTCTGCCCGTAAATTCCTCTCTTCTGTGGCATCCACTGTGGCCACCCTCATCATGGGGGCCTCCTCCTTCAGGATGGCGGCAGCTTTGGCTAATTCAGGGCCCAGAACACGGCAGATTTCACTCCAGGGAGCACCTGGGGGGGAGGGGGGCAGAAGGAAGGCGAGGGAGTGAGATGGAGCCCATGGCAGTCCCAGGAGCATGGGGTGGTGGGGTGGATGTCAAGGGCGACTCTTGTCCCCTTCAAGACCCCTGCTTCACACACATCCAGAGGGTGGGGGGGATTTCCTCAGGCCCAGCCCAAGGAAATGATAGGCTCTCTGTGTGGCAATGATAGCCAGTTACTAACAGGAGACAAGGAAAAGGCAGAACTACTCAACATCTTTTTTGCCTCTGTTTTCTCCAAAAAGGAAGAAAGAGATCCGCTGGGACAAAGAGTAGATGAGGTAGGATGGGAATTGCAACATAGAATAGGTAGGGAGGTAGTACAGGAACATCTGGAAACATTAAATGAATTTAAGTCTCCTGGGCCAGATGAATTACACCCAAGGATATTAAAAGAACTGGCGGAAGTAATTTCAGAACCATTGGCAATAATCTTTGAGAAGTCCTGGAAGACAGGAGAAGTCCCCATCGATTAGAGGAGGGCTAATGTTGTCCCCATCTTCAAAAAGGGGGGAAAAGAGGACCCAAATAATTACCACCCAGTCAGCTTGACTTCAATTCCCGGAAAGATCCTAGAGCAGATTATTAAGCAGTCAGTCTGCAATTATCTAACAAACAATGCTGTCATTACAAGAAGTCAACACGGCTTTCTTAAAAACAAGTCATGCCAGACTAATTTGATCTCTTTCTTTGATCGAATTACAGGCCTGGTGGATGAGGGGAATGCTGTGGATATTGCTTATCTGGACTTTAGCAAGGCCTTCGATAAGGTTCCCCATGATATTCTTGCTAAGAAGTTAGTAGGAAGTGGGATAGATAGTGCTACTGTTAGGTGGATTTGTAATTGGTTGACTGATCGCACCCAAAGGGTGACCATAAATGGCCTCTCTTCAGCTTGGAGAGACGTGACCAGTGGGGTGCCCCAGGGTTCTGTTCTGGGTCCAGTGCTGTTCAATATCTTTATTAATGACTTGGAGGAAGGAATAGAGAGTATGCTAATTAAATTTGCAGATGATACCAAATTGGGAGGGGTTGCTAATTCCCTAGAGGATCGGATGAAAATCCAAAAGGACCTTGACAGATTAGAATGCTGGGCCAAAGCTAATGGAATGGATTTCAACAGAGGGAAATGTAGGGTGCTACATCTAGGTAAAAAGAATGAATTGTACAGATATAGGATGGGGGACACTTGGCTAGAGAATAGTACCTGTGAAAGGGATTTGGGGGTCTTGGTGGACCACAAATTGAACATGAGCCAGCAGTGTGATGCGGCGGCCAGGAAAGCCAATGGGATTCTTGGTTGCATCAACAGAACCATAGGGAAGTGATAGTGCCACTCTATTCTGCTCTGGTCAGACCCCACCTGGAGTACTGTGTCCAGTTCTGTGTGCCTCAGTTTAAAAAGGATGTTGACAACCTCAAGGGGGTGCAGAGGAGGGCCACCAGGATGGTTGAGGGTCTGGAGGAAATGTCTTATGAGGAACGGCTTAGGGAACTGGGAATGTTTAGCCTTTCAAAAAGAAGACTGAGAGGGGATATGATAGCTATGTTTAAATATTTGAAAGGAT
>JAHTLZ010000054.1:15971342-16055845 GCA_023846285.1 Phrynocephalus versicolor
TGGGGGCACTGCCTACCTGTCCTCCTCCTGCTGATAAGGGGCAGCTGGCAGGTACGGTTTGCCCGATTTGTGCCCCCAGGTGGCTTGGTGGAGGCTGCCTCTGTCTCGGCATGTTTGCTTTTCCACTACGTGACCTGAGACCTGTGCCTGAACAGGATATGGGTGGCAGGATCGGCTTGTGCCATTGGTCTCACAATGGTGCTGCGGGCAGAGCCCGTGGACCTGGAAGCCTTTGGAAGGAGGCTGAGCCTCATTGTGGGGCCCCAAAAGCCTCCTCCTGCAAGATTTATTTATTTATTATTATTTATTTTTGCGTTTATATCCCTCTTATCTTCAAACGAACTCTAAGCGGCTTACAAGGGCTATGTTAGCCACACAAGTACAAGGATAAACAAATAAAATTACAACAATAAATTTAAGAACAGTAAAACCTAGTGGCACCTCATCAACTAAAGCATATGATGGCGGAGAAGAGGAAAAAAAAACTAAGAATAAGAATCGCCAAAGGCCTCTTGGAAAAGGTAGGTTTTTAAAGCCTTCCGGAAGGCCAGCAGGGACTCTGCAGAGTGCACTTCGGTAGGGATGGAATTCCAAAGGCTAGGGGCCGCCACCGAGAATGCCCGGGTCCGAGTACTTGTCTTCCGGGCTTCTCGGACGGTGGCGACCTGCAGCAAGTGCGCTCGCGCCTGCCGAACGGGACGGGCCGAGGTGGATCGCTGAGCGATACACTCTGCCAGGTAGTCCGGTCCCAAGCTATGGAGGGTTTTATAAACTAAAACCAGGACCTTGAATCTAATCCGGGCTGCAACGGGCAACCAATGCAGGCGGGCCAGGACTGGTGTGATGTGTTCATGACGACGCACACCAGCCACCATCCTAGCCGCCGCATTCTGTACCCGCTGCAGACGCCGGAGAAGAGTCAAGGGCAACCCCATGTAGAGGGCGTTACAGTAGTCCAGCCTCGAGATCACCAGTGCTTGGACCACTGTTCTCAGAGAGTTCGCGTCCAGGTACGGGCGGATCTGGGCGATCCGACGGAGATGGTAATAGGTGGACCTGGTCACCGACGCCACCTGGGACTCCATGGTAAGCGCCGGGTCCAGGAACACACCCAGATTCCGCACCCTATCCACAAGCTGGAGGGAGACTCCCCCCAGGCAGGGGAGAGGGCCACTGTACCCCGACGGCGAGCTCCCAAAGAACATAACCTCTGTCTTCTCGGGGTTGAGCCTAAGCCTGTTTGCCCCGGTCCAAGTCAGTACGGCCTCCAGGCACCCATCGAGGATCCCCACAGCTTCCACTGCAGAGGTGGAAAAGGAGAGACAGAGCTGCGTGTCATCAGCATACTGATGACAGCAGACTCCAAAACTCCTGATGACCCCCGCCAACGGCCTTACGTAGATGTTGAACAGCATGGGGGACAGAGACGACCCCTGTGGCACCCCACAAGGGAGAATCCAAGGGGCCGATAACTCCCCCCCATGCTGAACGTACTGGGGCCGGCTCTCCAGGAAGGAACGGAGAAGCAGCACCCCCTCCATCTCCCGAGAGCCCTCTTGGAGCCAGACTGGAAATGGAACATCTCTTGTGCTTCCACCCCAACACACACATGCACACACATGCATACACACATTGCCACTCCAACAGGCAATCCCGACAGCCTCCCCAAAGAGCCCACAGCCTAGGCGGAGGCTCAGTTGTGCCTGCCTTCCCCTCCCTCCCTCCCTCCCTCCCTCCCTCCCTGCCAGCCTGGACGTTGCTTACAGAAGGCCACCAGGAGCAGCTGGTACTTCTTCAGGGCTTGGGCAAATGTGTCTTCCTTGAGTATCAAGACCCCCTCCTCTTCCGCTGTGGGATGTCCAGGAAATCCCTCCTCTGCCAGCATCTTGGTCAGGCCTGTGCCCTCCTGGGTGCCCATGACGGCCACTGCCAGCCACAGCAGCTGCAGCAGGTGCCACTGCAGGGAGCAGCCCATGATGGCTCGGAGGAGAAAGTGCCCGAATCAGGGCTGCAGAGCTCGGAGAGGACAAGTGGGGCGGGGCAGGGCAGGGCAGGGAGAGATAAGGCCTCTGCCCGACTGTGCCCCCAATTAGTGGCTGGCTGTGATACGTGGCCAGTTGTGACTGGCTGCCCTACACACAATAACAGCAGGGGTGGGGGTGTATGGTGGAAGTGGCCATTTTGCCGGCTGACTTGGGGTGGGGTGGGGTGACCTTGGCTGAACCCTCATGCCCTGTGCCAGGCAGGGTCATTTGCTCTGTGGGAACAGGATAACTGTATATTTGGGGGGGGGGGGCATTCTGGCTGGCAATCAAAACCCTTCTCCAGGGACAGAGGTCCCTTGAAGCTGAGGCAGTGTCTCTCTCTAGCATCCCGACACCTACTCTAGTGAAGGGAACATCACTCTGTGCACACCCCTTTCGCCTCCCCTCGCCTCTTTCCGAGTTCAGCCAATTTGGCCAGAGTGGGGCTGGGATGGGTTTCTGCCAACCTTCACACACTTTCCAGACAAGAAACCTCCTGGGGGCGGGGGGCCCTTCAAAGTGGCCTTTTTCCAAGATGGCCCCAAGATCCAAGGATGGAGACCCGAGAGGCAGGGCTGGCGACTTGAATGGGAGGCCCCTTGAGTGGCTTTTGGCATGCCTTGGGGTGCATGACCCCGTGCCATTTCTGGCCTGTGGAACTGGGAGGCCAAGAGGAGCTCCCAGTGGCCTCCTAACATGGCCAGCGTGGTTTCACCTGTGGCCCTTGGGGGCCTCTCAGGAGGGGGGGCACTAGCTGCTCCCTGGCTCAGCGTTACCCCCTCCGTGCCAGGGGCGGGGGGCAAGCGCTGAGACCCCAGGAACAAAGCAGCTGCCATGGGACAGGGTCCTTGCCTCCTCCGCAGCCAGTGCACCTGTTACCCCTTGGTGAGAGGGCTTTTCAGGGAGTGGGGTGGCACTGGAGCGGGGGTCCGAGGGAAAGACCGTGCTCTTCTCCCCTCCCCCCCTTCGGTCCTTCGGGCAGGACAGCTGGCTTGTGCCCGGCCAGATCGCCTACGCCCGCCGCCTCCTGTGCTCCTGCGCCAGTTGGTGCCCCAACCAGGTGGTGCAAAGGGGCCTCCGGTGAGCCTCTTTCTCCCCTGTCTGGGGGCAGAGCAGGGTCTAGGGCTCCCGTGCCTATCTCTCCCCCCACCCCACCGCAACTCATGCCGCCACCTCTCCAGAGGTGCCCTGGACGCTGCTTCCTCCCCTTCCGGCGCCTGATCTCCAGCGAGCCAGCGAGGGGTGGCGGTAACCTTGTATGTGCAGCCGCGCGGGTTCACAGGGCACTCTGCCCCTTCTAAGCCCGCAAGGACTCCTGCCTGGATGGGCGCTGCTAGGGCAACGAGGGTCACTTCGTGAGCGACTGGTGCCAGCCCGACCTGTTGGCCCTGCAGGTGGCCACGGGCCACCAGATCCCTGGCATCGCTGTCTTCAGCAGCCAGACCATCCAGGCCGGGGAGGAGCTCGGGTACCTGGTACAAAACGCCTTTATTTGCGGGTCCTTCGGGAACCCCGCTTCTTTCCCTGGCCCTGCAGGGGACAACAGTGCTCGCCCGCTCCCGAGGGGGTTTGGGCGAGGCCGCTGAGCCAACGAATGAGCAGCCCGAAACATTCCCACCGAGCCCCGACCTCCTGGGAGCGGGCGGGGCCGTCGTGTCGGGGAGAGGGGCTTTCTCAGTTACTGCAGGTCGCCAACCCGGGCTTCAGCCTTGGAAGAGGCAAATGGCCCGAGGCGGCGGGAGAGCAAGGGGCGGGTCGCCCCTTCCAGAGCTGGGGGCGGGGGGGGGCGGGAAGTCTCCCACACGGACCAGCGGAGTGCAGAGCCCGCCAAGGTGCGACGCCCTGAGACTCTCCCCCGACCCTCCTCTTTCTCGCCTTCCAGGTTCGAATACGGCGACCGGTTCTGGCTGGTGCAAGTCGGCCGAGGAGGCGCCTGCCGCTGCGACTCCCTCCGGTGCCGCTTTCCGCCGCCGCCGCCGCCGCAGGGGACCTGCTCGCCCGGACGGCGCCCACGGCTTCACCTCCGAGGCTTCGCGCTCAAGTCCAAGCGCTCCAGCCCGCTGAACGGGGGGGGGGTCCTCGCGCGCTCCGGAGCCCCCGAGAGATCGCCCCCCCCACCCGACGCCAGCCCCGACGCCCTTTGAAGCACCCCCACCGTTCCCGTGGGCGCGCGCTCCCGCCTCTCTGGTCTCGTGCTCGTTCAATCCCAAAAGAGGAGTTCGGACCCTCGCTGGTGCCCCTCGGCTTGGGTGCCCCTTTGCCCCCCCGCCCAGGCGCCCGGTCCCTCCGGTCCCGCTGGGAGCCTCCCACCGCCGCGGCTCGAATGGCCCTGCCACGCTTTCTCCGGAGAGGCCCCTACCTCTCGCCGACGACGGAGCTGCCCCACTCAGGCGAGGCGGTGAGGCTTTGTGGGTGAGCAGGAGCCCCGGTCCTTCCGCGCCCTCCACGGCGGCCTCAGGCGGGCTTCCGTGGGAGCGGGCAGGCAGGGCGCCGCGGCTGGGGCTCCCGGGTGGTGCCGTCGGCGGGGCCGTGCGGGGCGGGACAGCAGGTGGCAGTGGTGAGCCGCCCAGGAGGGAGCCCCGCCGCCCGGCCCGCCCCGCAGCTGCTGCAGCCGGCCTCCCCTCCGCCATGACCATCCGCGCCCTCCGCCCTGGGGGCACCTCCCGCCTGCAGCTGCCCTGCCTGGCCAAGGTGGGTGGGTCGCGAACGGGCGGGCCAGCCTCGGACTTGGGGGGGGCGGGTTTATTAGGAGGGAGCTTCCCTTGGGGCCCTTCCGCGCTCCGAAGGGGCCGATGGCTTGGACGCCCTCCCAACCGAGAGTCCGATGCACTGAGCAGGAGCAGAGGAGCGCTCGGGACCCCAGGAAGGGAGCTGGGGAAACGGGGAGGGGGAGGGGGCTGACGCGGTTCGGCTGCCCCCTCCCATCCCTCGATCTCCCCCTCCGCAGATGGAGCGCGTGGTGGTGGGTATGCAGGACCCCGACATGGGCATCAAGATGCGCAACCAGCGCCTCCTCATCACGGTCATCCCGCACGCCATGACCGGTGAGCCGGCTCGAGCGGGGGCGGCGGCGGGAGGGGAAGGGGGATGGTGGCAGCGGAGGGAAGTTGGGTGGGGGCCCCTCTCCGCCGACCCCATCCTAGGAGCAGGCGGACCCCGCCGGTTCTCCGTGCCGAAGAAAGAGATGAGAGGGGAGCAGAACTCCACCTGGGCGGTCTCAGCTCCGCCTGGGCAGGCGGCAACGGTAGAGTCGGGGATGGGGGTGTGGGACTCCAGCCCGTTCTGCTTCTTGCTGGGTTTTGGCAGGGACCCCGAGGGTGAGCGCTTGTGGCAAGCGAGATGGTGGCACTGAGCCTCCAACGGAAGGAGTGAGTTGCCCTTTCAGGAAGAAGAGGGAGAAAGAAGAGGGGCTGGGGGGCGGGGGGGGGGGTGAGGAGGCTGTCAGCCAAGGCCTGGGCCTCTGCCAAGGGTCTCTCTTCCTCCTCCTCCTCCTCCTCCTCCTCCTCCTCCTCCTCAGGCAGCGACATTGTGGAGTGGCTGGTCCAGAAATATGGCATCTCGGAGGAGGGTGAGCCACCCCCACCCTCACTGCCCACTTTGCCCTGAGTTCCCAACTTCCTGGTGGTGTCCCCCCCCACCTCCCCTTCCCGCCTGGGTGGAGGCACCGGCACTCTAGCAGGGAGCTCCCCTCCCTTCGCTGGTGGCTCTCTGCCCCTCCCTTGGTGGTGGAGGGGAGGCAGAAGCCCTCCCCCCTGGGTCATGCCACTGGCAATAACCCCCTGGACAACGCCCCCCCCACCCTGCCCCACAGAGTCTCTGCACCTGGGCAACCTGGTGGTGAAGCACGGCTACATCTACCCCCTGAAGGACCCGCACAGCCTGGTCCTGCGCATGGACGAGTCGCCCTACCGCTTCCAGGTAGGCCTCCGGAGACAGATGGGGCTGGGAGGGGAGGGGCTTGTGGGAGGGCTCCCAGCTTGTCTGCAGGAGGGCTGCCTATGGGGGGGGGGACGGGGTGTGTGTGGCCCAGTTCAGAGGCTTGGCTGACCTCAGCCCACCCCCACCCCCGGCCAATAGGTGGATCCTATTGGCTCAACCTCCCCACCCACCACCATGACCACCAAGCAACTCCTTGCTGCTGCTTCTTTTCTCAGACTCCATACTTCTGGACCAGCACCAAGTGGCCGGCCACGGAGCTGAACTATGGTAAGCATCACGGGGTCCTTGCAAATCACAGGGAGTCTCTCCCCCAGGCTAGCCACCCCCCAACACACATACACCAGGAGGAGACATGAGGCAGGTGATGGTTGCCTTTCTGTTACAGCCGTCTACCTGGCCAAGAAGAACATCCGGAGGCAGGGGGAGCTGATTCCGCACGAGAAGGCGAGTCCCCTGAAGGGGGCAGGGAGGAAGGGGAGTACACGGGACACGGGGCGGGGGGCGGGGGAGGGATAGGGGAAGAAAGGGCTTGTCGGGCAGGGGAGAGACCCTGAGTGTGAGTCCACCTGTCCATCCATCCACTGCATTGCAGGAGGATTACAAACAGCTGCACAAGAGAATTAATCACACCTGGGACTTTGTGGTGATGCAAGCACGTGAGCAGCTCCGGTGAGCCTGCAGGGAAAGAAACACACACACCCCACCCCGTGGCTGTCTTTGCTGATGGGTGGGGAGGGACGATGCAATTGGGGGGGGGGCTGATGGAGGGATGGCTCTGATGCTGCTCCTGCTTCTTTCAGGGCAGCCAAACAGCGGAGGAAGGCGGACCGCATTGTCATCGAGTGTCAGGAGCAGGCCTTCTGGCTGGTCAACAGGCCTCCAGTAAGTGAATACAGGCCCTTTCGCCCCCCCCCCCCCGCCCAGGCTTTTGACTACTACCTAGGGTGGGGAGCAGGTCAGGCTGGGACCCTCTGGCCCTTCTTGCTCCGAGCAGAAGGCTGCCTGGCCTGGCATCGCTCTGGACCGATCGCCTGGAAGGCAGAAGCACAGCCCCGGGAGCCCAGGGCCCCTGCCTGGCAGCCACATTCCCTGGGGCCTGCTTTCAGACCAAATCAGGGATCTGAACTCTGGAGTCATGAGTTCAAATCCAGAGCAGCCCGAAGGGAGATGATGGGGCCGGTTGCGTCTGACCAAAGGCCAGGCTGGACCAGGCCTTCCCTCCCGTCTCTGCCACAGGATCAAGCGATAGAGAGGCACCCCTGTGGAAAGCAGGCTGAGCCAGGGGAACTTTGGGTGTGTGTGTGGTGGGGGGGTGCAGCTTCTGTCCACCCTCTGAGCAGTTTTTGCAGCCTGGCCAATAAATGGTGGGTGAGGGAGGAGAGGTAAGGTGTGTGTGGGGGTCCTCCTCCTCAGGCCACTGCTGGCTTGAGGATGTCTCTTGTTAATGAGGCCATGTTATTAAGAGTTCAGCCCCATTGCCTGCCAGTCCTGGCACGTCAAGAGCATCCCTCTGGCCCAAGCGGCTAGGAAGGGGGTGGGTTCCTCTCCCCAGGGAGCACTGAGGGAGAGGCAGCTGTGTCCCCTCCCATCCTCTCTCTGCAGCCTGGCATGGACACCATGATGGACCAAGGCCCGGAGCGGAGGAACCGCCAGAACACACGGGTGCAGCTGGTAAGGAGATGTAAAGCTGAGGGGGGGGTTGTCCTGCCCCTCAAGCAGCCCTCCCCCTTCCCTTTGCATGGTTGTCCAGGTTGGGTGGCCCTGGCGTGCTATCACGGATGGATGCAATAACCCATCTCTGCCAGTGGAAGGTGGGTCCCCCGTCTCTGCTGGATGCTCGTGGGACACCCCCACTCCAGCTGGGGTCTAAGCCCTGTCCAGCCCTTTTGGTGGGGTGCACCTGTGTGTTGGCACCCTGGGAGGGGCACACATGCACACCCCACCATGGATGCCCTTTCTGTGAGGAAGAGATTGTTCTGTGTTGACCTCACTAACTCTGATCACTGTCTGCCTGGCCCTGTCTCTGTGGAAAATGGGGGGGGGGGAATTCTCCTTGTCTTTGTGTGGAGAGAGTGGGTTGTGTACTTTTGGGGGGGGGGCAGGGAGGGACAAGGGGTAGGAGTGCCTTGTTCTCTTTCTCTTTTGCTTGTCTGGCCTCTCCCCCCTTCTGCCCACTCCTGGGTCTCCCCACTGACTGACCGTTGAGGTCTGTTTTCTCTTCTCTTCTGTGTGCTGCTTTGTCCGTCTGTCTGTCCACGTAAGTCACTAACCAGACTACTAACTCATAGCGGAAGGAGGGGAAAGGGGGATGGGGGGGGCTTGGTCCATGGAAGGGGCAGCCACCAGCACTGGAAAGAGCCACAGGGGCTGGAGGGGTCTCAGAGGGAGGTTTGACTGGTTCAAACGGGCAACATCTTGGTTGCCTCACCTGTTCGGACAAAGGCAGCATCTGTCTGTCCGTCTGTCTGGTGAGAAAACTGAGCAGGCCATGCTGAAAGGAAGGCAGGCGCCCTGCCTTGCCCGCTCAGCTTTTCTTTTCTTCCCCCCTCCCTGCCCCCAGGAGAAGAATGCCGATTACTACAAGCGGGAGGTGAGTGTGGCTGGGCCCACGTGAGAGGGGGGTGGTCTGTGGCCAGGTGGAAGCTGGAAGGAGAAGGAAGAGGATGGCCGTCTCGGGAAGAGCTCCACTCCACTCCTCCCTTGCCGGCTAACCCCCCCCCCCGCCACCACCCAGTGCCTCCCCACCTGAGGGATGGCATTGGGAAAGGAGTTTGGAGGGTGATGAGGCTGGCACAGAGAGAGAGCTGGGCAGCCCATGGGGGCTTTGCAAGAGACCCCCTTCTCCCAACGGGCAGCCTGGCTCTTGGGAGGGTTTGCAGAAAGTGAGGCGTGTGTGTGGCCACTAGTGGCACTCGCTTTGGAGGCCCTTGTGGGTGGGGTGGGGTGGGGGGTGCAGCCGTTTCCATCCCTTCTCCCTCCCTCCCCTTGGCTTGAATGCAGATCCGTTATTTCCAAGCGGCCATGAGCCGAACGCGGATCAAATCTTCACTTTGCCTGGAGGGGTAAGTGCAGGCAGGCGGAGAGGGGGAGGCTCAGGGAGGGGGGAGGGAGGGGGTTGGTATTGTGATGGTGGTGGGCCATTCTAGCCCTTTTGCACACACACACACACACACACACACACACATACACTCTCCAGTGGATGGAAGGACTGGGATGCCACATGGAGCAGCTGCCCGGCCAAGCCTGACTCTCTCCTTTTGGCATCTCCTGTAAGATGCTGCTGGCCCCAAATGGCTTGGACGCAGGCTGGGGACTACTTGCCCCTTTCCCCCTGAGGACTCCCTGCTCTTCTGCCAGGGCCCTTGCTGTGGGACTGGCCCCAGGCCTCCTACGTCCTTGGCCAGGCTTTCTCCTGCTTCTTCCACAGGTACGTCAAGTTCAACGAGCAGTACGTCCCCCACGACCCCATCATGTCCGGCTGCCTCCCCAGCAACCCCTGGATCACAGACGACACCATGTACTGGGCCATGAATGCCCCCACGTAAGCCCCCCCCCGCTGCCCTTGCTGGGGGTGGGAGGTGGCCCAGGGGTGGTGGGGTGGGTGGGTGGGTGACTTGGCTCTGGCACCCCTTGTGCTCTGGGAAGGCTGTTCCTCTGGCCCCATGTGGGCCGGCCCTCTGGACACCTGCCAGGTGGCCCCCTTGCCTCCCCCCCCACAGGGTAACGGTGCCCACGAAGCTACGGGTGGAGCGGTGGAGCTTCACCTTCAGTGAGCTGATCAACGACGCCCTCGGGCGAGTCCAGCTCCTGGAATTCCTCAAGAAGGAGTTCAGTGGTGAGCACAGCGTCTGCTGGGCAGTGGGGACCGGGGGGGGGTATTTTTGGGGTGTGTGTGTGTGTGTGTCCTGTTATTGTGACCTCCATGCAGCCCCAGGGAAGGAGCAATGTTTGGGGCATTGCTCCCAGCCCCACTCACTCCCTGCCTTTCGCCCCCCCCCCCTTTCTCTCCTCCCTCCCAGCTGAGAACCTGAGCTTCTGGGAGGCGTGTGAAGAGCTGCGCTACGGGGAGCAGGCCCGCATAGCTGAGATTGTGGACTCCATTTACCAGTGAGAGGGTGGCCTTTGGGTCAGGGCAGCAGTGGTGGCAGCCCCCCCCCCACAAACACACACACACACACACATATATATACCCAGAACAGGAGCAGGAGGGCTGGTGGCACTTCCCTGCAGCTTCACGGGCCGAGCTCCCCCTGAGTCAGAAGTGGGGTGGTGGTGGTGGCCCCTTCAAGGGCCAAGGGTTAGGTGTCTTCCCCCACCCCCCCGGGCCAAGAAAGGAAGGCCCTCCACCTTCTGCCTTCTTCTACCCCTGGAGAGCTCCTCCTCACCCCCATCCCTTCCTGCCTGCTTCCCTGCTCTCTCCCTCCCAGGCAGTTCTTGGCCCCTGGTGCCACCCGATGGGTAAACATTGACAGCAAGACCATGGAGCGCACGCTGGAGGGTCTCAAGACCCCCCACCGCTACGTGATGGATGATGCCCAGATGCACATCTATATGCTGATGAAGAAGGTGCATGTGTCTGGGGGTGGTTGGATGGGTGGGGGAGCATTAGGGAGGGAGCCCCTCTTGGGGCAAAAGGGTAACTGGGCCCACAGTGCTCCCTTCAGCCCTCGCCTGCTGACCTGGTCTCCCACTCCCCACCCATCCCCCCCGGGCTCCTCTTGCCAGGACTCCTACCCTCGCTTTCTCAAGTCAGACCTCTACAAGACCTTGCTGGCCGACGCCATCGTCCCCCCTGAGACCAAGAAGAAGTGAGTGGGGCTCCCATCTCCTGCCCAAGGGGGGTGGTGTGGGGGGTGGATGAAGGAGCAGCACCATAGGACCCCCCCCTTGCAGGGGAAAGGAAGTGGCTGCTCCGCCTATGAACATTCCCCCCCATCCAATTTCCCTCCAGAGTTTTCCCCTTCATGCGGAAGCCACGACACTCCAGCCCCAGCCCGGCAGCCTTGACTCCACCTCCTCCAGGGGACCACGACCACGAGGAGAAGGCCAACACCAAGAGCCACGTGGTCCCTGCAGAGCCTCCTCCTGAAGAGGGGGGCAGCTAGAGGTCCTCCCAACCCGCCTCACCTGGCAGACTCTTCCTATCTTCCCCCTCCCCTGACAGGTCCACAGCATGGGAAGCCAAGGGCAGCCCCCGCTTGCTCTCACTTGGACCCTGGACACACCTTGGGGGCTCCTCCGTCCTTCAGCCCCTCCTGCTCTCCTCACCTTACCCTGCAACTGGATACAAGCCATAGGGAGCCCCCGACCCTAACCACCCTCTCCAATGGACGGAGTCTCTCCCGCCTCCTGTGGGCAAGCCGTCCGACCTCAGGAATGCTCACCCCTCCCTGGCCAGGCCCCAATCCTGCACCTCAGCCTCTGCCCCTTAACAAGGATGCCTTCCTGCCCCCCTTGGCAGACCCTCCCTCCACCACAAGCATCCCTTTGATAGATGAACCAGCAGGCAATAAACCCTTTTATAGGCCGTGGCCACCTCTGTCATTTCTCTGTGTGTGTGTGTGTGGGGGGGAAATGTCCCCCTTCTTGCTGGACCCTGGGGCAGGAGGGGTGGGAGCAGAGATTTGGGGCAGCTGAATAGTGCATCCTCCCCCCTCCCTCCATCGCAGTGAGAAAGCACTTGCAGACCAGCTGCAAATATTTCCAGCCTCCTCCATCTCTCGTTCTCACACACACATTGGTAAGCAGCACTAAGAGGATTAGCAGCTGGAAAGAGAAGCCAGGCGGAAAAACGCATTTCCAGCCTCATCAGCCTCAAAGAAACACCAAGCGCTCCCCCCGCCTCGTCCCCGTGGCTGTTCTTCACAGGGTTGGAGCAGAGCTGGATTCCCTCCCAATGTCCACCTGCTGAGCTCATTGGTCCAACAACCCCTTCTTTTCCTTTCATTGCCCCCCCCCAACACACACACAAATCCTGCCTTCCGCTAATCCCACTTTCCCTGGCTACTGCACTCAAACAGATGGCTGGAAATTACTGTTGGTGGCGGGGGGGTGGACAGATGGACAGCCAACTCCAGGGCATCAGACAGCAGCCTCTCCATGAGCCTGGAATGGGCAGTGTTGGCAAGGAGCCACCAGTGGTGCCGAACACATCTCATGGCAAGCCAGGGATCCTGCCTCCCTGTGGCTGTCACCCACGGCTGTGGAGATAAAGAGGGGTAGGCCGGTCATCTCTGGGGCCACTGAGAAGGGCTCCCATCTAGCAAAAGGGAGCAGGATCCGTCAGGCCGAGGATGTCAGAACACCTGTTTGGACTGCCATGGGACCCCCCCCCCCAATGCCTACAGTGAAAGGCACCTCCCCTGTGAGCACTTGTGCTGCGAATTAAGAGCAAGCCATGCCTGACCGCCTCTCCCGCAAACACACACACACACACACACACACACACACAGACTTCATCCCTTTCTCTCCCTCATGGCCAACTCCTGCCTCTTGTTGTGCCAGTCCCCTCTCCCTCCTGTACTAAAAATGGGTCTGAGAAAGCAGAGAAATTGTGGGTCACAAGTAGGATTTATTCAGCCCTCTGCAGAGGCGGCAACAGCAGCCACCAGGCAGCCCCAGCTGCTGTACATTACAGTTACAAAGCCCCATATGTGCCTGTGAGCCCTGCTCTCCCACCCCACAGGAGCATCAAGGAGAAGTCTGCCCTCAGAAGGGCACTGAGCAGAAAGAGCAACCCTGGCAGTGTGGGTGGGAGGGAGGAATGGAGACAGCCCAGGAGCCCCACTGCTCAATCCACCCCACACCCTACTCCTCTCCATCTCAGGAGAGAGAGCTCTGCCCTGCCCTCCAGCAGAGGGGTTCCAGGGGCCCTGCTGCCAACCAGGTTGAAGGCCCTTGACTACCAGTGGCCCACTTAGACGAGGCCCCATCAGATGGGGCCACTTAGACGAGGGGCCACTTAGACGAGGCACAAGGATGGAAGGGGACCCTGCTTGCAGCAGAGAGGTGGCCAAGTGAGGGAACAAGCAAGGCCAGCAAGAGCTGCAGGGCAGGCAGGGCAGCAGAAAGGCCTCCTTGGCTCGGCTCAAGGTCCAACAGCTGCCCGGGTTCCTCAAGGGACTGGGCATTTGCCTAGCACAAACATGTACCTGGTGAAGGCAAACACGCACGCGCACACACACGCACACACAGATAAGCCAGCCCATACCCCTGCTCGAAGAACCTCCCAGGCAAAAGGACCGGGGCCTGGACGTGAGTAGGGAGGTGCTAGAAAGAATGAATGTGCAAAGAAAAGCACCGTCAAACTTGGTACCACCCAGCAACTCCCTCCCAGCCACCTCTTCCACAGCTGGGGACTGAGGCCACAGCAACTGCAGCTCCGGAGAGGCCCTGCCCAAGTCTTCGGCACCTCCTGGCTGGGGTGGGTGGGGAGCTTAGCGGAGGCTGCGGTATCTCATCCGGTGGAATCGGTCCCGGATGCTCTGCTCGGAGTCCTGGGCCAGCTGACTGAGCCAGATCACACGGCTGCTGGCCACGTCCTCTTTCAGCTTCCGCTTCAGCAGCCTGACATGCCCGGGGGGGCTGCCTGCTGGTGGCCCCGTCAGCAGCACGTAGCAGGCATGGCGGCTCCGCTCAAAGAGCACCCCTGAGGCAGAGGGAGGGGGGCTGTGATCAGAGACAAGGCAGGAGGAGGGCAGGCAGGCGGGCGGGCAGGGGCAAGCAGGAGAAGCACTCTTACCCTGAAAAGCAACAATGGCTTCGGAGCTGTTGCTCATCTCCAGAAGGACGTTTGGGAGGGAGGGGTGGAAAAGGTAGAGCCTCTGGGGTTGCCGCTGGGGGGCATCTTCTGAGGACCCCTGGAGGGAGGCAAGGATCACTGGGCTCAGGCCAAGGAAGGCTTGTGGGTGGGGCAGGGGGGTGGGCAGAAACGGCCTCTCCTGGACCCAAAGCCTGAGTCTTAGCAGGTGAATTTGCTGGTTGTACCCACTAGGCCTGCCCACCAGGAGGGCTACAGAACCGGGGGTGGGGGGACCCTCATCTACTCACCGTTCCATTCATGTCCTCTGGATAAAGACCCCAGAAAAGGAAGATGGATCTGCGATCGGCTGTAGCCAAGGTGGCTGCCCCAGGACTCCCCTCTCCGGACAGCAGCTCTACCTCCCACTCAATGTCTCCTGAGGCCCCCTCCAGAATCAGGACCTGCCGAGAGAGCGAGAGAGAACAGGTGCCCATGTGCACACATCAGTGCACACATTTGAGGAGTGTCCCCAGGAGTCCCTTTGCACCTTCCTGCCATGCGGCTCCACCAGGACTTTTCCTGGGAACTTGAGGTGCTCCACATGGCAGCAAGAGAAACTCTGGAGCTGCTGCAGCCCCTGGCCCAGGGGTCCTGGATCCAACCCCACCCAGAGCCTGGCCCCAAATGAATAGCTCCCCCCCGCCCCCTGGCAAGACCTTCTTTTTCTCCGGTGAGACTTGGCTTTCCACAAGCATATCAACCTCATCAGGGTGGAAGGACCCCAGCACTGGCTCCCTGCGAGGGGGAGAAGGGGAAGGGGGGCTCAGAGAGAGGGCCCCGCTCCCTTCAAGAGGAGCCCCTACCCCGCCCTACCCCAGTGATACGCTTGGGGACAGGCTGCCTCCTGCAAATGGCAATCTGCACAGACCAGCTGCCCGCAGGGACCATGACACCCGGGACAAAGAGGGCCACGGCCCCTCCCTCGCGGGGCCAAGGGTCTCGTGAGGCAGGTAGAACGTGCTCAGGGGGACAGAAGCAGGGGTGCTGGGCGGGACCGGCCTCTCCCAACACCAGCACAGTTGCTCTTGCAAGGGAGTGCCCTCTTCCTGCTCGCTCTGCCAACGTTACCTCCGGAGGTGGGCTATATCCACCACCCACAATGAGCCCAGGCGCTGCCCATCCACCAGCTCCAGCATGCCTGACCGGGCCACCATAAGGTCAGCCCCAGCTGTTCTGGCCACCTCTCCCACAGAGAGGATTTCTCCGGAGCTGGAGAAGAAAAACAAAGAGTGCACAGCTGGAGTCTCTGGCCCCAAGTAGGCATCCTGGGAGGCAACGCCTCCAGGGGTGGAGGAGAAGGGGGCAGGTGTGCTGAGAGGGCAACCCCTGCCCAACTGCACCCAGGCTGGGACAGAGAAGGGAGCTGCTCTCCCCTCTATGGAATCATGCGCCAGGCAGAAGGCAGGGAGGGCCTGGGCACAGCCTCACCTGCACGGCCGCCAAGAGCATCCTCTCCCCTTTCAGGCCCCTGCTTCCCTTTCTCCAGGATGCTGCATGAACCTGGATCAAGAGGTAGCAAGGAGGAACTCTCCAGCCCAGTGGTCAAGGAGGACAGGGGCCAAAGGGCAGGCAATGCTCAGAGGGCCACCACTAGTCTCTGTCTCTCTCCCCCCAGCCACAAAGAAATCTCAGGGAAGGGCAAGGATATCTGATTTCTTTCCACAGCAAACAGGCACACCCTGGTTCTGGCAGTGCTGCCGGTCGGCACAAAAGAGAGGACACCAGGACAGGAAGAGAGCTGGGCTGCTCCTATGCAAGACCCTTTCCTGACAAAGAAGTTACGCCCTGCAGAGCTCCAGGAAGACTCAGGCCCTGCCAGCTCCCACCCCCACCCTCCTGGAACTCAGGAAGCACGTGGACAGGCACATGCCCCCAGCCTTACCCAGCCTTCTGGGCACAGGGAGGTGGAGTGCCGGCAAGAAGCCCCGAGGGAGGGTAGATGTACCTGAGGAAGGAGAGCTGGTGGGTGGTTCTGTCAACAGCCAACTCCCAGTGTGGGTCCTCCTTCAGGGCAGCGCTGTGGTGATCTTCCAAAGTCAGAGCCCTGCGGAAGAGCGCCTCCACTGAGTAGGCATACACCGCCGTGGCTGAGTCAAAAGAGGGAGACAGACAAAGAGACAGAAGTATTCCCCTCTGGCAAAGAATATCAAAACACAACAGCCGTGTCTTCAGAGCAGCTGAGGGAGCAGGACCCCCCCCCCCGACTCCCACTCCCCTTCCTGGATCACTCCCGCCTGGCTTTCCCTGAGACAGAGATTCTTTTGGGAAGTTGCTGAACCCACCTGAGTAGAAAAGCACATAGTGGGCACCACTCTTGGTGATGTGCATGAGGTGGCCACGGCACCCTGGCAGATCCAGGCCTTTGATGGTCCCCATTGGACTGCCATCCTGACCAGAATGGAAGAAGATTTTCACCTGCAGAGTTAAGGGTGGGGGGACACAGGAAGAATCCTGAAGGAAACTGCAGCCCAGTCCAGCTGCTGCTGCCCCTCCCCACCCTCCCGCCAAAAGCCTGGGAAAAGCAAATATAAGCTATACAGTGGTACCTTGTATAACAGACAGTTTGTATAACATAAAATTTGTACAACATAAAAAATTCTGGAGATAGGGGAAATTTGCTTAACATAATTGCCTATGGGGAAAATCCGTACAACATAAAATGGGATTACTCTGCTTTCAATGCATTCCTATGGGAATTTGTATAAAGGAAAATATGCTTAACATAATTTCATTTGGAACGAATTAATTCCTTTATACAAGGTACCACTGTATTTTGTTCGTGTTTCATCTTAATGCTCCACAAAACAACTATGAGAACTGGGCACGAGGACCTGGATGAAGACTGAGAAGACCGATAAAGCTGTGGCTACACCATCTGTCTGAGGAGCGGCCCTGTGGGGTCAGAATTTGGAGGTAGTAGAGAAAAACATAATACAGCAGAAATATATAGCAGCTTTTCAGTTTGTCACCCTGCCTCTCTTCAGGAAACCCCTGCCAACCAGCTGTACTGAGGCCACAACAGATATAGCCAGCATCAGCTCTGAGGTGTTAACCTTTTCTGCAGCAATTTTGGTTCCTGGATGGTAGCACAGTGTGTGGGGCCTTACCTCCTCTCCTGTGGATGTGAAAAACAAGAGATCAGGCACCCCATCCTTGCTGACATCCGGGAGCTTTAGCAGAGGACTCAGTACGGTGGAATTTGCTCCTAAGTCTACTGCCTGCTGCCACCGAGTCCGGCCTGAAACAAGCAGAGCAAGGAGGCTGGACTGGAAGAAGCAACACGCCAAGAAACACGCCAGAGTGGCTCCTCCTGGGCACCCAGGCGCTCATGGCACCCATGAGGCGTCAGTCATGAGTAACAACCTCCTGCCTATCAAAACTGCCCCTCCTGTAACTTTTCCCTGCATTTGAAGCACTGAATGTTTTTTGCCCAAGTGGCAAAGGTAGATGACTGAAACAGCCTTCGTTGCTTAGAGATAGTGAGCAGAAAGTACAAACCTGGAGCCCTTTAATAACAAAACAGGAACTTTTAGGATTGGGCTTGAACACCTGAGGAGCTTCCCCCTCCCCACAAATGCAACATGGCCCCTGAAACAAGTCCCTGGGTATAATTGCTGGCTGTGTTTCTGATGCTACCATTTCACACCACCAGCCAACCCCTCCCCCATGCAGCCACCGGAACAGAACTCTAGTTACAGAACTGGCTGATAAGCACCCCTGCAGCATTTTTAAGAACTCAGCTGCAGGACTGAGGCCAGAAGTCCCTTGCCAAGAGGGGGCCTCAGAAGCTTGGCTGAGAGAGAGGAAGGGAGGCGCCTGCCCCCCTTCTGGCCCCAGAGCTCTATCAGGCCACTTGGGCGAGAGACATGGAGCCCGCCAGGCCCACCTGTGCTCAGGTCTAGAGTGGCCAGGAAGCCCGGCCTCCCTACGAGGAGGCAGGCCGGGGGGTCCTCCAGCTCCAGCGTGCAGTCCATCAGCAGGAGGTCTTCGCCCACCAGCCTCTCCCAGAGGGTGCTGCCGTTGGTGCCTGAATGGGCGGCCACGAAGGCACAGGGGGCGGCCAGGCCTGGGGGGAGAGGCGGCCGGGTCAGCACTTGGACAGAGCCCTGGCCCTTCCCTCGGAGCCCCCCCCCCGGACAACCCTCCCCCCCCCCCGCCTGCCTGCCTCTCACCGGCCTCCGCGCAGGAGGAGGAGCCGTTCGAAGGGCGACTGCGGTTGACGTGCCCGGCAGCCGCCTGGAAGGCGAAGAGGAGGTCCTGCACTCGGTCCCCGTCCACGTCGGCCACAGCCAGGAACGGGTAGGCGGCTGCCGAGAGAGAGAGAGAGAGAAAGAGAGAATGAGGAGCCCCCTCCCCTCCCCCCCGCCCCGAGATGGAGCTGGGGAGGGGGAGGGGGAGGGGGCCCTTACCGGCGCCCGGGTAGCTCCGGCTCCAGGTCCTTTGGGAGACGGGCCGGACGGGGCAGGGGATGACGAAGGAGAAGGCGAAGACCACCAGGAGGCACAGGAAGAGCGAGAGGAAGAAGGCGCCCGTCCGCCACCGGGAGAGCCGCCCGGGCTTGGCGGGCAGCGGGCCCTCCTTGGCCCCGCAGGGGAGGGGAGCCAGGCCCTCCGACCCCTCCGGCCCCGCCGCCTCGGGCTTCAGCGGGCGGATCTCGGCCTCCGGGTCCTTGCTCTCCTCCATCCCGATGGCCGCGGAGAAGGAGGAGGCGGAGGCGAAGCGCTGCCTGGCGGGGGGTGCGCCTCCCTCCTTCCCCCCCGCCCGCCCGCTCGAGGGGCCCGAAAGAACGGAGGAGGCCGGGATGGAAGGAAGGAAGGCAGGAAGGCAGGAAGGCGCCCCCCGCCTCCCGCCCGGCCGGGTGTCAGGCGGCGACCCGAGAGAGAGCTGGGCCGGGCTGGCGCATGCGCACGCCTACCGTCCCTCCGCGGCCCGGAAACGTCGCCCCGTGACGTCACCGGAGCGCCGCCTGGACCTTGGCCGGAAGCCCGGCAGGGAAAGAGGGCACCGCGGGCGGCGGCGGCGGCGGCCACGAGGAGGAGGAGGAGAAGGAGGAGGAGGAGGAGGAGGATGCCTCGGCTGCTGCTGCTGCTCCTGCGGGCGCTGCGCGGGGGCCGCCCGGGACCCCTGGCCCCCTGGCCCCCTGGCCGCGCCCTCGCCGCCGCCTCCCTGCCGCCTCCTCCTCCTCGCCTGGGCCGGGCCTGCCCGCTACGGGCGCCGTGCGTGGCGGCGGATGGGCCGAGGAGGTGGGTCCCGGTCCGCCGGTGCAGCAGCAGCAGCAGCAGCCGCAGCAGCCAGGCCGCCCAGAGCGAAGAGGAGCCGCGGCTCCACCGGCTGGTCAGCCACCCCGAGAGCGTCCCAGGTGGGCCCGCCCCGCTCCTCCCGGCCCCGCTCGGCTGGCTGGCTGGCTGGCTAGCAAGCGGCTTGCCCGCCCCTCCCTTCCCTCCGCGCCTCCTCACTCTCTTCTGTCTCCGGTGGGCCCGCAGGTTCCTCCTCGAAGCACGAGTTTCAGGCCGAGACCCAGAAGCTGCTGGACATCGTGGCCCGCTCGCTCTACTCGGAGAAGGAGGTGGGAGGCCGCCTGGCCGCCGATTCCCCCACCCACCCACCCAGCCACGGGGCTTGGTTGGCCGGGGAAGCGCCCTCGGAGCGACGGGCCAGGGGTCGGTGACGGCGGGCGGGAGCCAAACCGCGCGGCCCTCAGGGCTCCTTGCTCGCCACTTGGGCTGGGCGGGAGGCTGGGCGGCTTCTCTTGCCTGTGCCCTTGGGCCGGTGGGAGTGGAGATCCTCCTCAGGGCCTGGGCTGCTCACCATCTCTTGGGCCTGCCCTGCTCCTCTTTCTTGGGGAGTCAGTGCCTCCTTTTGCTTCACGGAGACACAGTTACTGCTTGTTGGTTTGTGCTCACCTTGGATCAGATTTGCAGAAGGTGACACAGATTTTTTCTTGCAGGTCTTTATCCGGGAATTGATCTCCAACTGCAGTGATGCCTTAGAAAAGCTGCGCTATAAATTGGTATCTGAAGGGAAGACCCTGCCAGAACTGGAGATCCATCTTGAGACAGACTCTAAGAAAGGCACTCTGACTGTCCAGGTACATCAACCAGGGAGTGAATTCTTTTTCTTGAACAATGTGGTGCCCTTGCACCCCAGATTTCTGTGGCCTCCCTAAATTAGTTGTCTGCTGCCATTTCCTTAACCATTGTTGGCCAAGGTCACTCACCTAGAGTGAGTTTTCTGACCCTCTCGTGTTCTTGCTTGCTTAAGAAAGTGGGCCATCTTAGCCTTTGGCAGCATGAAGTGCTCTAGATGTTCAAGACCAAGGAGACTCAGATGTGTTCCAATTTTTTTTTCAACGTTACTGCATTATTATTATTTTTAGAAAAATCAGAAGCTGTATTAGAAGCTCTATTGGTCCTGAATCTAGTTGTTGCGTGTATATCTCTTCCTGTTAACAAGTCTGTTTTTCTCAAAACGGGCCTGATCTTCTATATTCTGATATACAGGACACAGGCATTGGGATGACCCAGGAGGAACTTCTGTCCAATCTGGGCACCATCGCAAGATCTGGCTCAAAGGTGAAGTGGGTAGACAAGCTCTTGGATATAGCAGAGGGGCATTGCTTTCTTTGTAACCTTTTGGGCAATTTATATGGCGATATGGAGAGTGACCTGCCCTTGGCACCTTCCTGCCCTGCCTTGTCCTTGAGTGGGTGTTCAGAGCCCACGCCTTAACACTGGTGCTGAGATCAAGCAGGGCTTAACTTGCTCCTACTGTTGTTCTGTAACTGGATTAGATCTTGTTTATTCTTCTGGATGATATCCCATAAAGTGTCTTGCTATGGGATTCAAAAGTACTTGCAATAAAACAGAAGAGGCATTTGTAGCACTTTTAAAATGATTTAAATTAATTTCTTATATGAGAATCCCAGTCTACTCTTCCAGTTGCATGAAACTGCAGCAAATGACATGGAAAATATTTCAGTTTTTCAGGGTAGCTGTACTGTTCTACGAATGAGAACTCTCACCCTAATGTGGCTGATAGAGGTCTCATGTGAGCTTGAAAAGGGTGGTGGCAAAGGGCCCTCTTCTTCAGCCTTATGGTGCCCTGTCTGTTGCTTGGCTCTCAGAGACACAGCTGGCAGGCTGAGGAGGAGGAGGAGGAGAGTGGCTGGATGCTTTGTCACCCGCCCAGGCAGCATGGTTGCAACCAGCATCTTTTCTGTTCCCAGGCCTTTCTAGATGCACTGGAGAAGCAGGGAGAGGCCAGCAATAAGATCATTGGCCAGTTTGGAGTGGGCTTCTATTCAGCCTTCATGGTTGCTGATCGGGTGGATGTTTTCTCCCAGTCGGTTGAGCCAGGCAGCTCTGGCTACTGTTGGAGTTCAGATGGGTAAGAGGTCTCCTGGAGAGTGGGGGCTTTTATGAGGGTGGGGCCTGATCCAGGGGGCTGTGGCTAGCTCTTCGGTTTCTGTTTCTAATCTTAGTTCTGGGATATTTGAGATCTCAGAAGCTTCTGGAGTACGCACTGGGACCAAAATAATTCTCCATCTTAAAGAGGACTGCAAGGAATTTGCCCGCGAGGAGCGGATCAAAGGTGAGCTGGGCAGGCTGAGGGCTTCTGAGCTCTACCACCTCTCATTGGCCAGGGCACCCACAAGAAGAGTTCCTCAGCAGAGGCAGCACAGCTTGGCTTGTGGGCCTGGCAGAGGGGTGGCCGCACCGTGTCTTAGGAGGCCCTGCTGTGCAGACAAGAGGTCCCAGCTGGTGTCACTCTTGTGAGCTTTCATTAAAAGCCCAGACTGACTGACAAGACAGAAAGCCAGAGGGCAAGGATGGTGGACTGGATGCGATATAGAAAAGGGGGGGGGAGCAGCTTCTCAGACCAGAGGCAAAGGCAAACGAGCTGCATTGGGCTCTGGGTTTGTGCTTCCACCCACCACATGGCCTCTCATCTTCCTTGCTTTTGCCACGGCAGGCATGGCAAGGGGTGCTGCTTCCCACCAGTGGCTCCAGGCCCTGCACGGTTGGCAGCGGATTCAGCCCACATCCCAATGCTGTACATGGCACTGGGGATGGCAGACCTGGCGTGGTGGGGTGTGCACAAGGAGCTCAGTGTGTCCTTTCCCCCCTCTAGATGTAATCACAAAATACAGCAACTTCATCAGCTTCCCTGTCTACCTGAATGGGCGCTTGATCAACACCTTGCAGGTAAGGTGGGCAGAGGAGACGGGCCTCCGAGCCCAGACTGGAGCGGTGGGGCACTCTCGCAGCCTTCGGTATAAGAAGTGGTGTGGGTCTAGCCTCCGTTGTGACCTTGTTTGCTGCTTTAGCTGGGCTGTTCTCCAGCTCTTCCTTCTTGTTTGCAGTCCTGGCAAATTCTGTAGCTGAAATGGAAGGAGAGAGAGGGCGTTGTTCAGTGCAAGGCATTCTTGGTGGTGCTCACCGTTTGCGGCACAGGGTGGTTGAGGCGAAGGGAAGTGCAACTCCTGTGTCTCCGTCATTGTGCAAATCTGCCATTCTTTTTCTTCACTATTGTTTATTTACCTGTTTATGTATTATTACCTTTATGTGCTGATAGCAAAATATATAATAATATATATGCTAATAACAAAATAATCTTAGCACAGCAAATAATACAATAAAAAAGCTATTCGAATACAGCTACATATTGGCTGGGCTTCAGTGGGCTGCTCCAGCAGTGTGTGTTTTTGGCGCTTAGACAGGGCTGGGCAGAGCCTGAATCCATTCAGCTGTTTTTTGCCCTTTCTTCTGAGAAAGTGTTTTCCTGCCACTGCCAGGGTTCCTCAAGGGTCAGTGTTGTCAGGCAGGGGCTGTTGCTGCCGCTGCCAACATCCGCCTTTGGGCCTGTGGCCTTGTTTGGGGCTAGTGCGAACAGATCTGCTTATTCTGGCTGGGGGCCCTTTTCCTATCCCTCTGCTTGCAGCAGGGGAGGGGGGAGAAGGGACACCAGGAGGGCAGACCCTGTGGCTTCTAGGTGGGGGCCTCAATGGGTTTGGGTGGTGGCCATCATGCTTGCCTTGGTGGGGATTTTGGCTTTGTTCACTGTCCCCCCCACCCACTTTTCCTCTTTCTCTTTGCCCAGGCCCTCTGGATGATGGACCCGAAGGACATTGGGGACTGGCAGCACAAGGAGTTCTACCGCTTCATTGCCCAGGCCTACGACGAGCCCCGTTATATCCTCCATTACAAGACGGATGCGCCTCTCAACATCCGCAGTATCTTCTATGTGCCAGAGGTGGTGAGTGAGGGGCAGGTTTGGGGGGGGCTGTCCCAGAAGGAGGGAGACTGTGCCCATCTCTTGCCATTCTTTGAGAGGCCTGGTGTCCGACGTGTCCAACAGAAAGGCACATCAAGCCCCTGTCAGGAAAGCCGGAGTGGGGGAGGAGGGGAGCTCCACAGGTGGAGCTACTCGGAGCTTCTCTCTCAGAATTCCTCTGCTCCCTTTTCTCTGCCTCCAGAAGCCTTCCATGTTTGATGTCAGCCGTGAGCTGGGCTCCAGTGTGGCCCTCTACAGTCGCAAGGTCCTGATCCTGACTAAAGCCGCAGATATCCTGCCCAAGTGGCTCCGTTTCCTGAAAGGTAGCCTGGGAAATGCTGGGCAGGGGCTGGACAGAAGCTGGGAGCGTCAGGGAGGGAGGGAGAGAGGGTGTGTGTGTTTCCCTGACCTTCGGTTGTAGCTTGCCATCTCTCCCTCTGGCACAGGCGTTGTGGACAGCGAGGACATCCCCTTGAACCTGAGCCGAGAACTGCTGCAGGAGAGCAGCCTGATCAGGTGGGGCAACCATAGGGTCACTTGGGCAGGATACGTGGATGCTCCCTCCCTTTCTGGCACTGGCTGCTGTGAAAGCCACGGCACAGATGGGGGCTCGTTCTCATCATGGATGAAAACTGGGAGTGTCCGTATGGCAGGCATTTTCTCTGCTGCTTGGCTCCCCCCCCCCCCGCCTAGTTACCCCAGCAGCACCCATTGAAGTGAGTGCCCTTTCCACCCCCCACCCCTTGAGTTGGCCTTTCTTCAGGCTGCATGCTTGCTCCACTCACCTGCCACGTCTCTGTCTCTGGGCCACCCTCCTCTCGGTCCACAGGAAGCTTCGGGATGTCCTGCAGCAGCGGCTGATCAAATTCTTCATGGATCAGAGCAAGAGAGACCCCGAGAAATACACCAAGTTCTTTGAGGACTACGGGATGTTCCTGCGAGAAGGAATTGTCACCACTGCAGAGCAGGAGGTCAAGGTGTGCCTCTGCCCTGGGCAGCAGCCTGGCTCTGGGGAGCTTCTTACTGAGGCTGCTGACAATTGTCGTCAAGCGTGGTGGTGGTGGTGGTGCTGGTGAAATACGATAGGCACGGTCTGGAGGCACGGGGGGGCTGTCTTTGTGCCCTCTGCTGTTCTTCATGCTGGAGACCAAAGAGATGCCATCTTTTTTATCCCAACAATCTTTCCCCAGGAAGACATAGCCAAGCTGCTGCACTACGAGTCCTCAGCGCTGCCAGCTGGCCAGCTGACCAGCCTCCCGGAATATGCCAGCCGCATGACAGCCGGCAGCAGGAGCATCTACTACCTTTGTGCCCCCAACCGCCACCTGGCTGAACACTCTCCGTACTATGAGGCCATGAAGAAGAAGAACGTGGAGGTGAGGGAGGGAACCTGCCTGGATCCTGTCCCTCGGAAGGGGGCCTGGGCTCTTCGCTCTGGCCTGGGTTCTGTGAGCATGAGGGGAAGGGGTGCAGCCTCTCTGCCAGACCCTGGGAATGCAGAGGAGCCTTGCTGGCTTTCCCTCTCTTCATTCATTTGTGGCCTGCCGTTTTTCCTTTCCAGCAGCGGGCCTGGGTGCAAAGCCATGGACTTACCAGCAGGGGCCTTTGCCCTCTACCCGCTGAGCTATAGAGGGCTAAGGAGCAGTGAGGGAGGGAGGGAGGGAGGGAGCTGCCTGCCAGAGAGGGAGGGGAGGCTTCCTTTCCCAGCAGGGTTGCTTCAGAGGAAAATTCCCACCCTCTCCCTTTGGGCCACCAGGTGCTCTTCTGCTACGAACAGTTTGATGAACTAACGCTGCTGCACCTGCGGGAGTTTGAGAAGAAGAAGCTGATGTCAGTGGAGACGGATATCGTGGTTGACCACTATAAGGAGGAGAAGTTTGAGGAGAATCGTCCAGGTATTTTCCTGAAGAGAATGGTCTCAGTCTGCCTGAAAATGGTGCCCCCTGCCCTGATGCAGACAGTGGGGGCTAAACGTGGGCAGAAGAGGCATTGGACAATGTTGCTCTCATTCTGTTGGAGCAGCTGCAGGGGTGGGTGGGTGGGTGAGGGAAGTGGGTTCTTGGGAGGCAGGAGAGAGTTGGCTCTTCACAAGACTCTTTCCTGTTCTGGCTGAGGAGCCGTACTAGGGCAGTTTCCTCCTCTTCCAGTCCTGAGGTCACTGTGCACTTTAAACCTCTGTTTCCACAGCTGAAAAATGCCTTAGTTCCCAGGATGCTGAGGATCTAATGGCTTGGATGAGGAACGCTCTTGGTTCACGAGTGGCTGCTATCAAGGTGAGGCCTGGCTCAGCCAGCTGGCAGAGGGCAACCTAGGCCCAGTGCGGAGAAACTCCCGTGGCTCTAGAGGTGGAGGCGTGCTTTTCCATGTTACTCCCTGCCAAAAAGGAACTTTCCTGTGCTCCCTTCTCCTACTGTGTCTCTCCCAACATTGCATTGCAAGGGAGTGACTTGAGGTCCTGTTTCAGTTAATGCCATGAGACATGTTGGGTGGGCCATTCATGGCCTTACTCCCACCGGGAGGCATGAATGACATCCAGAGAGGCCATCCAGAAATATGTGAGCCCGGTGGTTCTGGGGATGTGGATGAGGTTGGTTTTGGTTGAATTGGGAGGGAAGAGAGGCCTGCGTTGGGGGGCACTCTTCATCAGAGGAGACTTGGCTGCTGGCGCCACCATGACCTGCACCTTGCTTTCCTCCCGCTGCTTTGCAGGTGACTCCCCGCCTGGACACCCATCCAGCCATGATCACCGTGCTGGAGATGGGGGCTGCCCGCCACTTTCTGCGCATGCAGCAGCTGGCCAAGACGAGTGAGGAGCGAGCCCAGATCTTGCAGCCCACGCTAGAGATCAATACAGGGTATGAGGAGGGGGCCAAACTCCTGGTGCCTGGCAGCATGGCGGGGCCGTTCTCTGCCTGGAGCCCCTGGTGCAGGAAACCCATGGGGCTGTAGTGATGAGTTTTCTGCCCAGGGGAGGCCTAATGGGCCCCTCCTATCTCGTCCTCCCTCTGCAGGCACGCCCTGATCAAGAAGCTGAGCCAGCTGCGAACCAGTCAGCCGGACCTGGCCCAAATGCTGCTTGACCAGGTCAGTGTCAAGGGCAGCAGCCGCTGGGTGCCGCCCTCCTTTTCCACACGGGTGAAGCTGCCTGGGCCTGCTCTGAGTTGCATGGTGTGCCTGCATGATCACAGGCTACTCTTACTCCTTGGGAGTCGTGGTGCTGCTGCTGGGTTCTCCTGGATGTGGGCCAGCATCCCTGTGGGCTGAAACGTGGATTTGAATGAGGTGTTACTCTTCTGTATGCTTTGTTAACATCAAAGCATACAGAAATAACTTAGAATTCATAACGTGTAATGGCAAAAGTAGAATGGTGTCATAAATAATCTTGTTCATTTCAAGGGAAATGATACTTTGTCTGGGTATTTTTGGGGTGTGTCAGAATTTCCAGTTTTTCCTCTTGAAAAGCTGAGTATTTCTAACCCCTCCCCAATTTATCCATCTTTTTCGGGACCTTTTTCTGGTCCCCTCTTCCCACTCTTTCATGGCTCTTTCTTGCACCTGCAGATCTACGACAATGCCATGATTGCTGCAGGGCTGAGTGAGGACCCCCGGCCGATGGTGAGCCGGCTGAACGAGCTCCTCACCAGAGTCCTAGAGAAGCACTGAGGGAGCCCCGTGCCCGGCTTCTACGGATGGCAGCCTCCTGTGCTTGGGGACCCAAGCAGAAACTGCATCGGTCCCCGGCCAGCTGGCCGGACTTGCTTGCTACTCGGTCCTGAGGGTGTGACAGCCCAGACCTGGCCCTTGGCCCGCTGAGAACAGCCCAGAGATGGTTTGGGGCTGAGCCCCACAGAACTGTGTTGTTGGTTTTCCTTTGTCTTAAGAAAAAAACCACACCTCTTTGTATTGGGTGGTGGGGTGGGTTGACGTGCCCCCCTCCCACTTCCCTCCCTCCCTCCCTCCCTCCCTCCCCTGGTGCCAAGGCCCTGCTGGGTCTGTGAGTAAAGCCTTCTGTTTTATCTTTGGCTCCTGTGTGTGTCTTTTTTTTGGGGGGGGGCTGGCCAGCGTTGATCTTGCTAATGGCGGCAGCAGCAGCAGAAGGGCTGCGGGGGGGGGGGTTGGCCCTCCGGACGAGGTCACTCTGGAAATCGCCTAGTGCCCCCCAACCCCCGCCGGGGACGCGCCCTCCCTCCCTCCCTCCCTTTTCGGCGCAGGGGCAGTTCCGAGGGTGGCCGCCAGGGGGCGGAGAGGAGCTCGCCGTACTTCAGTTCGCGGGCCCCGCCCCTTTCGCCGAGCTGCGCTTGCGCTCCCCGGCAGGCTCCGCCCCGTGCGGCGGTGGCGGGGAGTTTGCGATGGGGGGCGACTCCGGGGACGAGTTCCGGGAGGCGCCGCCGCCGCAGAAGCAGAAGGGGCCGGGGGGGCCGGGGGGGCGGGGTCGCCGAGGCCGGGCGGGATGGCGGCGGGATGGCGGCGGCGAAGGTCCCGGGGTTTGGGTTCCGGGGCGCGGGGCTCCTCGGCGGCGCCGGCGGCGGGAGGGGGAGGGGCAGGAGGGGGACGGGGCTCCGGTGCCTCCGCGGGCGAGCCCCACCCGGGAGGGAGGCGGAGGCGGCGACGAAGGGGAGGCGGCGGCGGGGCCGGTGCGGTGCCAGCTCTGCTGGGAGGACCTTTCGGCCCTGGACCCGCTCCGGAGGGAGCAGCACGCCAACCGGTGAGCCCCGCGGGGGAGGGGGGAAGGCGAAGGGGAGAGGGGGCGCCCCGGGAGGGCGGGCGGGCGGGCGGGCTGACCGGCCGCCTCCTCCTCCTCCCTTGAGAGCAGGTGCCTGGACGACCGGGAGGGCCTCGCCCGGAACCCGCCGCCGCCTCCTCCTCCTCCTCCTTCGCCCGCCGCCCCGGAATGCCCGGTGTGCGGGAAGGGCTTCGGCTCCGTCAAGGCCCGCACCGGCCACCTGAAGCGCTGCGCGGCCCGGATGGAGGTGCCCGCCGCCCTCCTCCTCCAGGCCCTGCGGAGGCAGCGCCAGCAGCAGCATCGCCCGCCGCCTGCCTCCGCCTCCGCCTCATCCGCCTCCCCACCGCCGGCGGCGGCCAGGAGCCTCCCTTCGGACCCCCCCGGGTGAGAGAGAGAGAGACTTCTTCTCCCCCCCCCCTGCCGCCGCCGTGGGTGCCGCCCTTCGGAGGAGGGGCGCGGGGGGGGGCTCCCAGGAGAGGGGGTTCCTGTGGCCAAGGCGACTTGCCTGCTCCGGATGAGGGTCCCTGAAGGACCAGGAGGAGCCTCGGGTGGGAAGCCGCATCCTAAGGGGGCCCACAAAACCCCTGGTCCTCAACCCTCTCCGGGTCTCTCCTGCTGGTCAGCAGAAGACAACCCCCCTCCCCTCCCCTACCCCCGCCTTCAGGGGGCAAGGACTGAACTGAAATTCCTGGGCATGCAGCAGCATTACCAAACTTGGATCCAAATTGCTGTTATTTAAGGAATCCCTATGGACACTCTCTGACTTGGTAACAGCCACGGATCGTGTCTCTTTTAGATTTTTTTCAGTTACAGCAATTCACACCTGAGTTTTAGGCCATGGGCGTCACTGTAACTGGACGTCAGCCTTTGCCATGGGCTTGGTGGGTCTTAATCAGCTTTGGGGGTTAAAAAGCCTCCTGCCTGCCTGGTGCTGCTCCTTCAACGGGAAGGGCCGGTGGAGGACATGGATGTTCTGTAGCTGAAGGTGGAACCTCACAGAGTGGCAGCGGCACATGTTTGCCCACCGGAGGAAGCGGCGAGGTCTCCTCTGGGGCCACTTTTCTTGTGGACCGATGGCTCTCTCTCTCTCCTCTTTGGACAGCCAGTCGAAGCAAAAAGGCATCTCTTCTGCCCAGAACGTGGCCAAGAAGCCAAAGACAGCTCCCAAAAGAGACAGGGCTGACGAGGACTTGATGGTTGCTATGGCAATGTCACGGTCTCTACTGGAGAAAGAGAAGGCCGCAGCCAAACGGCGCACCAAGGGTAACAGTGCACCATTTCAGTGGGCTTTGGCGGCTCCAACCCAGGCGTGGAGTGGGGGGCAATGGTCTTTGCAGCTGGCCTTTCCTTTAAAACTGGCAAGGGCAAAGTGCGCTGTATGCCCAGGCGGCATGTGGCCTTGCCACCCACTAGGCAACTTTTGTGATTCCAGATAAGAATCTAGCAGAAGAAAATGGCAACTAATTTAGTTTTCATTGCTAGGAACTTTCAGAAGAAGGGCCCGCTCTGGAAAACTTTAAAACTTTTTTCTCTCAGAAATCAATAACATATGTGGAATCCCAGCAGCATCCTGCTTTTAAGGCATTTTTGCTATTCTTTTAATGTTCTGTTGAGGCTGATTGTTGAAACAGAAAATCAGACTTGGGTTATTTGCTTTTTCACCATCTTGCTCACGTGTCAGGAGTGCTCAGGCAGCCCTTTGGATCTCCTGGGCTCAGAAAAATGGCCCTGAACAACCCAGCTGTTTTCCACGAGTGCCTTCTTGATGGTTGTCTGGGCATGAGAGAGGGCTCTCACACTCCAGCATGTGGCTTTTTTTCTGGGCTCTGCCCTCTAGGTGTTCCCATGGTTCCTTTCCTTATGTGGTGGCATAGAAAGCCTTTTAGCTCCTTCTGCCCTCTGGGGCGGCAGGACAGCTCTTCAGTCCAGAAGGGGCAAGCTGGCCAGAGGGGGAGGTGGTGGACACAGCCTGTCTTCTTGTTTCCCTTCAGAGCGGAAGGGCCGTCTGAAGCCTCCTGCCTCGCCACCGCCGCTGCTGCTTCAGAATGCACGGGAGATGCACCGAGACATGGAGGAGCGTGTGGTGCAGCTGCTCTCAGAGGCAGCAGAGTTCCCCAGCACCCCCCGGCTCCCCCCCAGCCACCTCTTGGAGAGAGAGCACTTCCGAAGGGCAGCTGGGCAGCCGGCCTTCCCCCAAGGCCCCAGGGGCTCGTTGTGGGAGCTCAGCTCATTAACAGGACCATGCCTCCCTGAAAATTTCACAACGACTAGCCTGGCTCTTCCTGCTCTTTCCCGGTTGCCGGGGACTCAGGTATGTGTGTGACGGTTAGGCTTGGGTTCTTGGACAGTGCAAGAGGCAGGCATGGAACCACTCTGAGGGGTCTGTGCAGCCTGAGAACCCTCGAAGAAGGGGCTAGAGGTGTCCCATGTTGTGTTGGCTTTTGGTGCTTTGGGACAAAAGAATTGTGGAGTATGGAGCAGGCGTGTCGTTTCCCTACCCTTTGGCTGTGTTCCAGGCCCTGTGGCTGGGGAGGGGGTTTCCTGTTATTGCCCATTTGGCCTCCCGCTCTTCAAAGGAGCCTGCTGGTGGGCACTTCCTTGACCTTTCCTGGCCCTGTCAAATTGCAGGAGTCGGAGGGCGTGCTCCTTGGTGCCAGTCCTTTCCAAAGCAGAGATGACAGGGACCCTCCAGGCAGTGTTGCCAGAAGCCAGCAGGAAGTGTCAGCTGCCAGCCAGCGAGATGTCCAGGTCCTGCAGGACCTGGTGGAGCTGGCTGGAGAAGGGCTTACCCTGACCCAGTGGGGCCTGGAGGTGCGGCAGCTGGAGGAGCCAGGTGAGGGCTCTTGCCCCTGGCTGCAAGCAGGAGGCCGTTCCCACAGGGAGGAGGGGCCGAGGCCTCAGTGGGCCTTGGGGTGGCTTGGTGAGGGGCCGAGTGAGCCAGGCCGGTCGGGAGGAGCCGGGTGGCTTCTGGGGCAGGGGCCGGTTGCATCTGTGATGGTGTCTCTCTTCATTTGAGGGCAAGAGGAGGAAATGGCAAGCACCTTCCAGACCGATGGTTTCTCACCGGGGGAGAGCAGGCTGTCCCAGAGAAGCCGCCCTAGAACAGTAAGGCGGGAAGGGAGCTCCATCCTTCAGAGGCTGACGCCTTCTCCTTTGCTGTAGGTCTTTCATTGGCGGTTGGGTCGATAAGAGAGGCCTCAGGGTCCCTGCCTCCACTGCTAACCCTTTCTAGATCAGCAGTTCTTTGCTTCTGTGGATCCAGTTTTATATTCCTGGCCAGTTTTTCTCAGGTGCAGCAACAAACTGCATCAAGAACAAGGAAAGCAATCTCATGGTGTGTCATTCTTGGCCCTGGTTTTGCAGACTGGCCAAGGGGAGCGCAGCAAGGAGGGACGGGTGAAGTTCCAGCCTCCGTTGCTCTTTAAAAGCACTCCTTCTCCTGGGTGTGTCTGGAACAGATTTTCTGGCAGCATTTGGTGCTGATGTGATCCTTGGAGGCTTTTTCTGTGGTAGTTTTCTGGAGCTCAGTCCCAGACCCTCCTCCGCCTTCCTCCTGCTGCTACTCGGCTTTCCTATAAAGGTCAGGTGGCCTGTTGAGGGAGGGTTTGTCAGGATCTTACCTTTCCTCTCTCCCCCCCCCCCCCCGCTCCTTTCCCTAGGGCCTGCTGGATTCCTTGGCCGGTGCCTTCAGGGGGATGATCGACAACCCCCACCTGAGTGACCTCCAGTTCCAGGTGGACAGTGGGGAGATCCTCTACGCTCACATGTTTGTCCTTTATGCTCGCTGTCCCCTGCTTATGGAGGCGGTAAGCAAGAGGGAGAGACCTTTGCAGTCGACAAGTGAGGAAGGTTTCACTGAAGGGTTGAGGCGAGGTTGGGGGGAGGCTGGAGCTTTTCCTCTCCCAAGCTGGGGCCACCAGCCTGCCTGGAGGCTGCTGCCAAATGCAGCGGGGGGGGGGGGGGAGGCCGCCCGGCAGCCTTTGGCGGCGGCGGCGGAGGAGGAAACGGCACTCTGAGGAGCTCTCCTTCCCGTCCGCTCCCAGGTGGACCGTGAGGGATTCATGGTGTCGGAGGAAGGCGCTGCATGGACCCGCCGAATGGTGCTGAATGCTGTGCCTCGGGAGGCTGTGCGTGTCTTCTTGAGCTACCTTTACGCGGCCGACTCCTCCATCCCTGCCCAGGTCCTGTCGGACGTGGGCGCCTTGGCCACCAGGTCTGTCCACTACTCCTTTTGCGGTGGTTGCTGGCGGGGTGCTTCTCCCTGGAGCTGATCCTGCAGCCTGTCCAGACGCTTCCCTGTTTCAGCGGGGGTGGGGGTGGGGTGGGGGGCGCCCTTGCGTTCTTTCTCTGGTACTGGAAGGCTTCTGGGTTGTCCCTGCAGGTTTGGGCTGACGGAGCTGGCTGCTGCGTGCGAAGGGGGGCAGCCTGGCCTAAAGGCATCTGGGAAAGAGAGGGAAGGAGATGGGGGCAGTGGAGACCGCCGGGAGAAGATACTGGAAGAGCTCTTGGGATCCGTGTGGATGGAGGAAGACCGCGAGGCCCAGCCGGGAGGGACCTGCCCAGCGGACGAAGCCGGCAGCAATAACATGACCGACCAGGACCTGGAGGAAATCTATCAGTTTGCTGCCACCCAAACCCGACTGGCACAAGGTCCAGTCACGGAGGGGAACAAGCCGGGCCACAGGGCCACCAACTCCCCGCAGGGGGAGAAGACTTCTCCGGGAGGTGAAGAAGAAGGAGATGAGCTAACTCCCCGCAGCCTGCAGGCATGGGGCAGGGAGGTGGGGCAGGGAGAGCCTCTTGGCCTTGGGTTGCAGCAGGGGGCAGAGGGGGGGAGGGCGCCCTTCCTAGCAGCCGGGGAGCCTTCCCAGAAAGAGGAGGAGGAGGAGGAGGACTGCTTCCTGGTGGGGGAGGGCTGCTCCAGGCCCTGCCCCCAAGGGCCAGGTGCCCCTGTGGAGCTGAGCCCTGGCACAGCCGGCAGAGGCTCCCCGGGGACACAGTCTCCCAGCCTCCAGCAGGAGTGGGCAGCACTGTCGCCCAGGGTGGGTGCCAGGGAGCGGCCTGGGCTGGCTGTTCCTGCCCAAGGCCCAGCCCTCTACCCCTCTCCACCCCCCGGGGCAGCCTGTGCCAGAGACCCCCCAGGAGCCTCTCCCTCCTGCCCGGCCGCCTCTCTGCTGCCCACCTTGGCTAGGAGGTGCTCATCGCCTCGGAGCAGGAGCTGCCAGGAGCGCCCGGGGAGGGAACTGCCCAGCCGTGGTCCTGAGCAACCCCCAGGGGGCCAGCCAGAGGGTCTTCCCAGAGGCGCCGGCAGCCCTGCGGGGGTGGTGTTGGTGGTGCTGGATTCCGAAGAGGAGGAGGAGGAGGAGGCCAAAGGGGAGGGCAGGGCCAAGCGGCCGGGCAGCGGCAGCTCATTGGGGTCCCCGGTGGGCCCATGCTGGGTCCCGGAGCACCCCTCAAAATGGAAGGCGAGCCTGGGGGCAAACAGTTCTGTTGGCCCAGGGTCACCCCTGCATCTTCTGAGCCCTAAGGAGGGGGTGCAGGAGCCGCGCGAGGTCTTTGTCGTGACTGGAGGGTCCCTGGGAAAGAGGCAGGCTGTTTGGGCCCTGAGCAGCGATGAAGAGGATACGTCCTTGGATGAAGGACTAATGCTGGTTCCGGAGACGCCTGGGCCGAGCCAGACACGGTCGGCGGGGGGCGGCTCAAGCTCGGGGCCTGAGGAACCCTGGCGCCCACCGGGCCAGGCCGGCCCTCCTGCGGCCAGGAGCCCTTCTCTCCCACTGGAGCCACCCGCCAGGGAGGGCGCTCCTCAGGCCTCCTTGCTCTCCTGCGGGCCTGGCAGCAGAGGCCGCCTCGCTTCTCCGGGGGCCACGGAAGAAGCAGAGGCCGCCATGGTCATTCTGGAGGACAGTGAAGAGGAGGAAACGGAGGAGGCGGTTCCAGTGGCAGCTGCCCTTTTCCTGGGCAAGGTCTCCTCACTCCCGACAGAGCCTACGGGTGCCGCCAGTGCTGGGAAGAGACTGAGGATGCTCTCGCCGGCGTGGGGCTGCAGCCCCCGCTTGGAGTGGAACCAGGCGGAGTTCTCAGAGGACGAAGGCCAAGGCTGGTCGAGCAGAGACTCCGACAGCAGTGACATCCTCCCACTGGCCCAGCGGGTGCCGTCGCCGCCTGCAAGGACGCCTCCCAGGCCTCTTGGTCAGTCCATCCCTCCCACAACGGGTGCCACAGGAGCGGGGTGGGGGTGGGCAAGTGGCTTGCTTTCCTCTCCTCTTGCCTGTTTTACCCCTGGGCTGGACCCTCTCCTGCATGGGTTGAGCCGGTCAAGAGCTGGGAGAGGCTTGTTCCCTTGGCGCTTACATCTGCGCACGCACGGGGGGGGAGGGGGAGCCCCCTGCCACTCCCACCCCAAGGGACCCTCACAAGCAGTTTGGTGGCCCCATGGCTGGAGAAAATGAGGCCAAGCCTGTGGGCGCTGTGCTCATCCTGGGGTGCTGAGCCTCCATTCCGAAGGGCCCCCCTTGGACACTCATGGGGCTGCCCCTTCCCTTGTTCCCTCGCAGATCCTGCTTCCCAGGCCAGGGAAGCGCCAGGCAGGACAGGCCCACAAACTCCAATGCCGTCTTACTCCACCATGGTGACCCCAGAGCTGAAGAAGGAACTGAGGAGGTTGGTGGTGCAAAAAACAGGTGCCAACGGGCCCGAGGGGGGAGGCAGGTCTCTGTGTGGCCTGGTGGGGGTGCAGGGACCGGTTCTGGCACGCCTGCCTGCTGCTCTCATCTCCCCCTGTTGTCCTAGGTTTGGGGTCCGTGCACTCCCCAAGCAGCAGATGGTACTGAAACTGAGAGAAATCTTTCAGTTTACTCACCAGCCCCTGGGAGCAGAAGTGGAGGAGACGGCGGCCTCATGTGCTGCAGGGGCCCTGCCCCACAAACAGGCAAAGGCCCTGGTCCCCAGCACCCTTCCAAATCAAGCAACTGGATCCGTCCAGCCTTCTCACTTGTCCGCCGGAGGAAACCTGTTCAGTCTGGGCAGCTGGGAGGATCCGTCTCCGGGAGGCAAGGCACATCCTGGCCGGTGCAGCGTGCAGGATGGATGCAGAAAGGCACCGTCTTTCTCTGCAGCTGCCTGTCCCCTTGGAAGCAGCACCCAGATCAGCCACGCCCCACATGCAGCTCCTCAAGGGCGAGCCCCTTCTTCCCTGGCATGGGGCAGTGAGGCACCAGTGGCTTCGCAGAGGTATGGCGCGGTTGGTGCCCTGTCCTCACTCCTTCCTGGCCACTTCCTTTGGGCCACAGACTTCCTTCTGTCCAGTCTGGGTGGGCAGTGGATCAGGGCAGTCTCCAGAGCCTCATCCCTGGTAGGCAGCCATCGCTCTTCTCGATTGCATGTGATTCTTGTGTTCTGAACGTGGGTGGGCCAAACTTCCCCTCCTTTGCAATTCTGATAGGTCGTGACACAGGGCTTCCGATGCCCCTTGGGTATCAGTTTCAGTACAAGAGATTCCTATCCTCATAGCAGATCATTTTTTTTTTGAACCGTTGCAAGTAGACATGGGCACAACTCGGCAAAATCCTCGTTTCCGTTCTCGTTCTTCGTGCTCGTTACGTAACGAGGAACGAGAACGACAATTACTCTGCTGCAACTCGAACCCGACCCGATAAAGATAAATTGGGTCTGATTTGTCGTTGTCGTGCATGGCATCGCGGCGCTGCGATCGCGCAATGCCAAGCGGCGCAGCACAGAAAAAAGTTTTAAAAATTAAAAAAAAAAATCCCGATTCCCGCCGGCCATAAAAGCAGGCGAAAATATGCCTGCCTCAGTGAGGGCACCTACCAGAGAGGGGTGGTTTCTGGGGGGATCCCCGGCCTCCCCCCCCTCCTGTCCTGGGCTGCTGGTACCAGGCTGGGGGGGGGGGCATCGTCGTCTCCATTTGCCATGCGGTGTGGGGGGGGGATCCAAAATGGCGACAGCAATATTTATTTTTAAATCGTGGTCCAAAAACCCACCAAACCACCACAGAAACATTTGAAAATTAGGTATTTTAAATGCCTGATTTTTAATAGTAGCAGCAGTGGGTTTTTCTTGCAACAAAACGTCTCCTTTGATTTTATTTTATTTTATTTTTATTTTTTTACACCTGCGCACGCGCAGTGATGGGCTGGCCATGGGATGGGACCAGGCAAATTTTTGGAGCCATTCCACCAATCGCATGGCCAGGTTTTGCTGAGACTTCTGGATGTGCCAGAGAGGGCATTAAAAGCCCACCAACCCTAACCCTAAGCCCAAGCCTAACCCTAACTCTAACCCATACGCCAGTACACTGTCTTCTTAGTGGGTCAGAGGCACCCAGAGGTGCAGCCCACTAACGCACCTTAACCTTAACCGTTACCCTAAGCCTAGCCCTTACCCTAACCCCAACCCTAAGCCAGATTCTTATGCAAGTACGCAAGTGTACGCAAGTACACTTCCCTTCTTAGTGAGTCAGAGTGGTGCATCGAAAGGTGCCTCCAACTCCAGACCCACTTCCTCCCTTGTTGTAACCCGTACACCAGTATGCTTTCCTTCTTAGTGAGTCAGAGTCAGCGCCGAGAGAGGTGCCTCTGACACACTAACCCCCCCAACCCTGGCTAAATATGGCTGAGCTATAGCTATTAATGGCTATAATGTTCTTAGTGAGACAGCGAAGTGCCGAAGAGGTTTCCTGTCACACTAACAACCCAACGTAATTGGCAGTGGCTACTGGCTACGCGTTACGCTTCCCTTCCCTTCTGGGCCAACTCAGAGGGAGGCACCCAGAGAGGTGCCTCCCAGAGCCCACCCCTCCCCCTAAACCTGTACAAACGACAGATGACAAACGGAACGACAAATTTTTGAAAATTTTCGCGAAGAACGGAAACGACCCGAAACGGGCCCTTCCTGACAAATGACAACTCGAAACGTAATTTTTTCTGGTCGTGCCCATCTCTAGTTGCAAGTATGTGTTCAAAACCAGAGGGGAACCCAAAGGAAGCCTGCAGATGAAGGATCTGTTTGGGAAGAGGAATCAAGTGGTCCCTTCCTCCATGAGGCTTCCCAATTCCTCTTCCCCTTGGGAAGGAGCTACCCTCATCCTCCATGGGTTCACCGGCTGTGGCTCAAAGGCCTTGCAGTGTCTGTTGGCAGCCAGCCTGGACCCTTGCCTGAGAGCAGGGAAGGTGCTCCGAGCCCACTGTTTGGGACCAGAAGGGTGTGGGTGTACACAGTCTAAGGCCAACTTGGTTTTGTTGTGCAGCTTTGTGGTGCTGGGGTCAAGAAGGGATCACAAAGGGATTGTTAGCTCGCTCCAAAGATTTCTTTTTATGCCCCTATTTTAAGAGGTAACCTAGTTAGTTTGTATGAGCACCTCACTTCCTGTTAGAGCAGTAGGAAGCAGACCTTTTTTGTGTGTCCTCCTAGTTCCTCTTCAGTTGTGTGTGAAGTCCAGCGCATCCCAGCCTCTCAGGCCTCGGGCCTCGAGACGGACAAACTGGAGGCTTTGCAGCGCTACATTCACTCGACACCCTCCCTGTGCCGCCAGCTCTTGCTGTACCAACCCATTGAACTGTCTGGGCTGCAGGCGGAACTGAAGGAGAAGGGCATCCGGGTGGCTCTCGGAAGGCTGCTGGACTTCCTGGACACTCACTGCATCACTTTTACCACCGCAGAGGCGAGGAGAGAGAAGCGAACGCCCAGGAAGGGGAGGCGGCGCTGCTGAGTTTCTTTTGTGGGAGAGGCACGAGTGATGGGTTGCACAAGACCCTGCTGCTTCTGCCTTGGCTGCAATCATTTCACTAGAACGTCCACTGCTGCCCTTACTGGACTTCACGTTTGTAGAACCTGAGGGTCTGGGTTCCTCAGTTGCTTTAACGCTTCCATTTTAATCAGGTGACTTTGGCACGCCTATGCATAATAAAGATATTTTGCAATGTCAGCTGTGAGGCCTGCAGCATCCTTTTTTGAGAGCCAGCAGGCTGCAAAGGTGGAACCAGGGCACCAAGGCAGCATAAGGTGTGATGGAATGGGTGTGTTTGTGTGCATCTCATGCACGGGGTGTGTGTGGGGGTGTTAGACCTTTCTGTACTAAGTGGAAACTGCGTGTTTGGGGGGGGGAAGAGACATACAGGGCACTTTGGAACCTTCTGCAGTGGCTTCTCCTGCTGAACAAGCAAGTCCCACTCCAGCCGCTTGGCCCAAACTCACCTGACCTTGCCTCTTTCCAAAATCCATCTTGCTCAGAGAGGTCCATGTTCAATTGGAGGTTGAACGTTTTCTTTCCTGTCTGACTTTCCTCCCCAACCCCACCCTACCAAGGCCAGGTGTTGGCTTCATGTAGTGCTAGACATGCCCATCCAGTGTTATGGGCTGGAATTCCCAGTATTCTCCTGGCCCTCCAGTGTTTGGAAACTGCACCAGTGGATTCACATGGCAAGGAAAGCACTGCAACAGAAAGAATTTTCTGATGGCAAGAGTTGTGAAAAGGGGGACCAACCGTAGGCACTTCAGTTGTGGAATTTACCCACATGGGTAAAAGGCTGGCCTAGCAGACCCTGTGGTGGCAGCAGGCAGTTTTATGGCGACTATGGAGATGCATATCTGTGCATTTTATAGCCACACTTAACTACATGTGAGGAGACTCCTCATTCTAGCTTTAGGTTGCAATAATATATGTTGGCATTTCGTAGTCATAGACAGATAGTCAATGTGTGTATCGGTAACAAGCTATCTAGAGATACAGATATGGAGAGAGCGAACTTCTTCCTGAAAGGAATTTCAAAGGAGACTCCTGGGGAACAGAATTCCAAAACTGAATTCAAATTTGCTTTATGATCCATTTCATCTACCTTCTACATCATCTATTTCATTCTGTTGTCATATATATGGACACTGTAACCTCAGCAACTAGACCAGCTTTGCCCAGCCTGACAGTTCCCTGGAGGTGCCGGAATGCAACCCATCCCACTGCGCCCTGTAAGTTTGTTGGAAACTGAAACAAAGCCAGCCAATGGTGGCAAATCACTGGCACTCCAGAATTTATTGATTACAACTCCATAGTCCCTTCCAATATAACTTAGGGATTCTAGTTAAAAAGGCCAAAAATCTGGAGTGCCAACAATTCACTACCCCTGCCTTAGGAGGGTAGTGGCTTACTGAGCCCCTCAGTAGGGCTGGCGGGGGGTCCTGTACTTCGTTTTCCTGAGGCAAACCTCTTGCTTCATGTTGAATCCCTCTTGAAAGCATGTGTACAGGTTTCTAAAGACAGCAATTGTGAGTTCATTCAGCTTCCTCTGTGATACTAAATAAACGAGAGACCTCTAGCCCTTCTCTAACTTTTCATGGATACATGAAAATGGGGACACTCCAGAGCAGAGGGTGGGCAGAATACAAGGGATTGACTCGCCTTGTGTTGCAAAGAACAGGGGTTTGTGTAGATCTCCATGCACAAAAACATTAAACATTTTTACACTGAACTTCAAGAACAGAATACATATTAAAAACTTCAGTAATTTATATCACCTTTAAGCAATACTATATATACAATGGAAAAAAGACATGCATAGTCCAAATACAATGTTGAAAACAGCATTTCTCATAACAAAAAAGGTCCGAACACCAAGTTAATACCATGTACATGAATTCAAGAAGGACCACCCTTTTTGTCTGTTGCACACAGTTTATTTAACAATATGCTATAGAAGTAAGAAATGAGTTCATCCCCCCATTCTATACAGTGATTGAATCTTGAATTTTTCATATTTATAGCAATTATAGAACTTGCATGATTTACACTAGAATTGCTTTTCCTCATTTCAAGTTTCACATCAAGGAATTAAAAGAATATGCTTCTTCCCTGTTAAAATAAGTGTGGCCTAGGATGTGATCGTCCGTATTTTTCTTTCCTTTTTTCTTTTCCTGTTTTTTGTAAATCTAAAACCAGTTTTCTCAGAGAAACAAAGCAATGATTTCCACCCCTGCAACGTGTGTGTGTGTTTGTGTGTGTGGGCAGGAGCCAGTTCCTATTTCCCCCCCAAGAATAATAATACTTCAGATATCTGCAGAGGTCAGTATAGAACAGGGGAAAAATCTTCCTGTCAAAGATCAGAAAGTTAGCAGGGATACATTAGAATGTTGCATTATTTAAGGAAACAGTTTCTGAATACTATTTTTCTTCTCTGTTAAACGCAAATGCTTAGTTTTGAAAATACAAATAAAAACATATAATGGATTTGTTTTCCCCTTTAAAAAAGCAAAGTCAACAGTAACAATAAAACTTAAAAAAAACCCACGACAAGACCAACAAAAGAGACACCAGGTATTCTAACCATACCTGGCTGGCTTTAACAAAAAATATATATATTCTTTGCTTTGTTTTAGTCTTGTTTTCAAACCGCAATTCATCCTTCCCTGGTTGTGGGACACACACAGCAGTCCCATTGAGGCCGGGTGATGACCGCAGGAGAGGTCTGCCTTTCAGTACAACAAAAAGGTCAAGGGTCACGGCGGCCGGCCGGCAGGCTGGGGGGGGGGCTTCCTGGCTGCTACAAGCCCTCCACAAACTTTTCCAAGGTGTCCCCACCAGTGGTGTCGCCGCCGACCAGGGAGAGCTCGTTGGGGAGGACGTTCCGGTTGGGGGGGTTGAGCTGGGGGAGCATTGCATTCTGCTCCAGTGGGACCAGGTGGCCTGGTGTTGTTTCCAGGGCACTGCTGGCTAGGGTGACAGCCAGCACTGGGTGGGGGGAGCCGGTCTGGGGGGAGGCGTGGTGCGGGGAGGGCTGGGGCTGTATCCGGGGCGAGGGGCTGGAGTGCGGAGGGGGCTGGGACTGGGGCCGGGGGGACTGGACGGGCGCTGGCGACCGCACCTGGCTGCCGAGGGAGGTGCTGAGTGGGGGGGCGGGGAGGTGTGGCGGTGGGGGCTGTCCTGAGAGCAGGTGCGGCTGGGGGCTCAGGGGGGTGGGGTGGCCCGGGGAGCCCATCTGCTGCTGCTGCTGCTGCTGCTGGAGTATCCGCTGCTGCAGGGCCTGCTGGAGGCTGGGGCTGCCTTCCGCCCCCAGGCCCCCGGGCTGCCCCATTGAGTTCAGCTGTCCCATCTGAGCCATTGGGCCCAGGGCCCCGGTTGGGAGGGAGAGCTGCTGCTGCTGCTGCTGCTGCTGCTGCTGCTGGGCCTGCGAATAGCCAGCAGGGCCAGGAGGGGGCTGGAACTGATTGTGAGCGGCCATTCCAGCACTGCCTTGTTGTTGATGATGTTGTTGTTGCTGCTGCTGCTGCTGCTGGAGGAGCTGCCTTCTCAGGATCTCCCGGTACTGGGGGCTCATGCTGGCCATGCCAGGGCTGTGGGCCGAGTTCATGATGCTGAGGGGCTGGCCCTGGGCATTCAACCCCCCCATCCCTGACGGCGGAGGGACGCCTGCCCGCGCCCCGCTTGCCTGCATGGCGCTCAGGCCCTGCAGCCCAGAGGGGGCGTGGAGACCTGCCGGAGGGGGCGCGGGGGCGGGTGCGGCTTGGGGCGGCTGCAGGCCGGGCTGGTTTGCTACGTATTTGGCTGTTCGCTGCTTGATGAAGGCGGCCATGAGCTGAGGGTTGGACTTCAGGATGTTGAGCACCTGCTGCTGCTGCTGAGGGGAGCTGGGGGATTTCAGGGTGCGCAGGAGCTCCTGCAAGGCGTTGGGCGGGATGCTGCGGGCTGGCGCCTGCTGGGCACCAGGCATGCGTGGGCCTGCCGCCGCTGCCGCCTGCTGGGCCACCATGGGCAGGGCCAGTCGAGGCATCCCGGGCGGGAGGGCTGGCGGCTGGGCCACGGGGGCTGACGGCCACTGCCCCGGTGGCAGGCTGGCCATCGCTGGACCGCTCACAGAGTTGGCTCGCGGTACATTCATGCCCACCTGTGGCAGAGGGTTGACAGTGCCCACTGCTGGGTTCACCATGCCCACTCGGCTTGGGGAGAGACCGTTGCTGCTGACCCTGTAGAGCTGCTGCTGCTGCTGCTGCTGTTGTTGTTGTTGCTGCTGCTGCTGAGCCGCTTCAATCTCAATCTGGCGGGCTGCTTCCACGGCTCCTGGAGGGGGCTGGGCAGGTGACAGAGAGGCCGTCACCTGGGAGGTGGGTTTCCCAGCCGACAAGGGCGGTGGGGGGGGCTGAGTCCTTGCTCCGCCAGGGAAGCCAGCGGGAGAGAGGCTGACCGGGGACGGCTGCGGGGGAGGCTGCGGGGTCTGCGGAGTGCTCGGCTGCTGCGTGGGCGTCCCAGGGGTGGCGGCTGAGGTAGGCGAAGGCAGGCTCTGCTGCTGCGGAGGAGGCACGTTGCGCGTGGTAGTCATGGTGGCCATCCGGCGGCGCATCAGCTGCGCCTGCTGGAGCCGGTGCTGGATCTGCTGCTGCCGAAGCTTGTGCTTGATGTTGAGGCAGAAGGGGACTGGGCACTTGCTCTCCTGGCAGTGCTTGGCGTGGTAGCAGCACAGGGCGATCAGCTGCTTGCAGACGGGGCAGCCGCCATTGGTCTTCCGCTTGCAGCCCTTGGTGTGCTGGACCACCCGCTTCATCTTCTGGCAGGAGGGCAGCGAGCAGTTGGCGTTGCGGCACTGGCAGGCGTGCACCAAGGACTGGATGCAGCGCTGGATACTGAGGCGGCGGGACTCCTGGGGGCTCTTGGACTGCTGCTCCCCCTGGCTGTGGCTGTCATCGTCCAGGCCCAGGCCCCACTTGACCATCTTGTGTTCGTGGCTCTTGCTGTTGTAGCAGTTGATGCAGAGATCGTAGTCCTGAAAGACGGAAGGCAGGGCGGGGGCGGTCTCCAAGGGGTCCTGCTTGGGAGGAGGAGCTCAGCGCCCCGCTCAGCACCCTCCCTCCCCAGAGCTAGGGAAGAGCCACTGGATTCTCGGTCCCTGCCGCCTGGGGGAGGCAGCGAGGAAAGCCGGCAGGCACAGCCCACACACCGCTCCTCCCCAGAGGCCAGGCACCTGACCACTGCAAGTGCCAAGGTGCCCTCAGGAGGCACATTGGTCCCCGCCAGCTGCAGCCACCTGCTCAGAACTGGGTAAAGGACCAGGAACCTCCACCTCTTCCAATTCCTCAGGCCGTTTGGTCTGTCAACTGCCCACCTGGCACCCACAGCTCGCTAGAGGACTTCCCAGGCAGGCGCCTTGACTTAATGCCTGAACGAGATGCCTGAAGGGGGCAAATAGGCCTCCCATCTCTCCCCTGCACACCAGGGGCCCCGTGGCCAACAAAGGGCCTGCTGTTTGCATGTGCCCCTTCCAGACCCCTTCGACTTTCCTCCACAAGGCATGAACCAGGCGAGGAGGACTCTGGCAAGGAATGCCGGCAAGGCTAACCCCAACCCCACCCCCAACCCCAAAGTGGGAAGCCCTGGGTCGGAGGGCACCCCTGAGAGGAGCCGTGGGCCCAGGCGGGAGGAACTCACCTCGCAGACCGTGCAATGCCACCGTGTTTCGACATGGTGCTTGCACTCGTTGCAGGTGTAGACAAAGCGGTCCTGACCCTGGGTGTGGAGCTCCACCAACATGCAGAGGGTGGACCACTTGGAGCGGCGCAAGGAAGAGAACTCCCAGTGCTTGTCCCTGGCAAGAGTGAGGAAGGCATCCCGGCCATCCATCAGGTCACAGCTCAGCAAGGGGTCAGGATCCACAATAGGGGGCAGCGTGTTTATGACAGGCCCGGCGTGCAGGTGGATCACAAAGAAGACCTGCAGGCACGCAAACAAAGTGGGCAGGTGAGTGCAGGGCCCCGCGGTGTGTGTGTGTGTGTGTGTGTCTCCAGCCTCCTTGGGGCAACAGGCCAAGGCCTCTGGTGGTCAAGCCAGGCTTCCTGGAAGGGCCCTGACATGGGCCAGGACTGCGGTGACCTTTTCACATTGATGTGGGGACCTGGTGTCACCTCAGCTGCATTTTAGCTCCTTCTGATTAGTTCATCTTCAGGAGAACAGTGAGCTAAAGGTCAAACTAAAGAAATAAAACCGCAGAGCAAGTGCAGGAAAGCCTGGAGACCAGAGCAAACCCAGGCCTCCAAAGGGTGATGCTGCTGCTGCTGCTGCTGCTGCTATGGTCCACAGGGCTCCCTCTCCCAGCCCCCCCCCCCCGAGGGCCACCCGGGTCTCTGTCCAGGGTGCCCAATGGCATTCTGTGGAGGGCCTCTCTCTTCCCAGGTCCCTTTCTGCCTTGACTCAGCAGAGTGGGAGAAACCATGCAAGGGCCTGGAGGGCCATCCCTCTTTCCTGCCAGCCAGCCGGCTCAGCCCACCCACCCACCCTGCGCGCGCACCTCCTTATGCTTCTCCATGGTGGCGTAGAGCTTCTGGGACAGGTCGTTGGAGACGTTGGGGACGGTGGTCTTCTTCTTGTTGGCTCTGCTCAGGCTGCTCTTGTTCTTGTTGGTCTTCTTGCTGTTCTTTTTCTTGGCGTTCTTGCTGTCACCTTGGCTGCCCTGTCAAGACACCGGGAAGCGGCTCAGCCCGTCCCCTTCCCAGGCACCCTCCAGAAGCGCCACCTGCTTGGGACCCTCGACAGCCGCCGCCGCCGCCGCCCAGGGGAAGACCAGGCCCAGGCTGCGCAGCTTCCCAGGGGGCAGGAGGAGACCTGCGGCTCCACGGCCAGCCTCCCACCTTTCGGGGTTCCCACAGAGCACCAACTGTTTCAGGCTGAAAGGATGCATCCCTTTAATGCCTGTGAAAGGAAAGCACGAGAGCAGGGCGGCTACACTGAGGGGGTTCCCTCCTGGTTCATTGGAAGCAAGAGTGCTGCTCTTGCAGCCACTGGGAAGCAAGAACACTCAACAGAGAAGAGGCCACGGCCAGCCACAGCCTCCTGTCCCTGGAAGGGACAGGGCCAGGCATGCAAGCATAAGGAAGAGCCGTGCCTCTGCCCCACACCCCCACCCATGCGAGCCACTAACCCTAACCCCCCCCCCCCCGGTCTCACCTCTGGCACTTCGCTGGTGGACGAGCTCTCCTCCTTCTTCCTCTCCTCCTCCTCCTGCTCCAGCTCCTTGATGCTCTCCTCCAGCACGTTGGGCCAGAAGTCTCCCTCAAAGTAGGGGAGCTCCTTGGCGCTCGTCAGCCGGTCCTCCGTGGCTTGTTTGAAGATGTCCTGCCAAGGAAGCACGTTCCCCGAGGGGTGTGTGTGTCTCAGTGGCACGGACGTGGGGGGTCACCCTCCGGCACTTCCTCCAGGGCCCTTTGGGGGAGGGGGGCCAAGAGGAGCAGCTGGGTTCCATGCTGGGAGCCACAGCCAGCCAGGATGACAGGGGACCAGGTACTGATTGGGTGGGGTGGGGGGGCTTCTGCCCCTCTCGAGGAAGCCGGCCTCACCTTGTAGTCGTGGATGATGCGTTCCGCAAAGGCCTTGTCGAGCATCTTCTTGTACCACTCCTGCAGGCGCTTGGGCTTGGGGATCTTCTGGTCCGGAGGGTGGCAGTGGAAGATGTAGTCGTCCCCCTCGCTTGGTGGGCAGGCCCAGATATGGCCAGTCACGTACCTGGTGGGAGCCACAGAAGCACAAGCGCCCAAGTTGACCGGACTCTCCTCGGGCTGGTTCTCTGGCTGCAGAGGGAGGCTGTGCAGCTCTCCTCCTCCTCCTCCACCCCCGCCTTCCTGCAGGTCACAGCGTCACACCCCTCCAGCCGAGGAAAATGCCCCTGGGCACAGGCCCCGAAGGCAAGCAGGTCCGCCCCAGCCCTCTCTTCCTCCTCCTTCCCTTCCTTCGTCTTATCCACCCACCAGATGGATGTCGATGCCAAGAGAAAAAAGCCCAGGAGAGGTGGAGGCAGAAAGGGCTGGCCGAAAGACACCCGGGGAGCTCCTCTTTCCATGGATTGCCCTACCTCTGGCCAGGCCCTTCAGCCGTCTGGCAGCGCTCTCTCCCCACCTGCTGAAGAGCCAAGGTGACAGGAGGAGAGGAGGAGGAGGAAGAGCGCGAGTGAGCCAGCTCTCGGAGGGCACAGGGCCAGTCACCCTTCCAGCACAGACCACACACACTGTGTGGGTTGAGCAGGGAGTGGAGGGATTGTGGAAGGGCTGTGGGGCCCCGGGGCGGGCTGGATGTTGGTTTAAAAGGTCCCTGGGATCCAATCGCACCCGGCCTGCCCTTGCAGCAGGCATGTCCAAACTTTGGCCCTCCGGATGTTTTGGACCATAACTCCCAGAACTCCAAGCCTATATTGCCAATGGCAAAGGACTGTGGGAGTTGTGGTCCAAAACATCTGGAGGGCCGAAGTTTGGACATGCCTGCCTTGCAGCCTTGCCAATGGCAACCAAGCGCCACCCCCACCCCAGAAGGGAAGTCAAGCCACAGAATGAGGCTGGGCCAGCAGGGAGCTCGGCCAGCGGTGCAGAAGGCCCAAAGACACTCACCCCAGTTTTTTAACATATTCCAAGTACCCAATGAGGATTTCATGGTAAACAGCAGTCCGGAGGCATCTTGGGCGGAAGAAATGAATACTGTCTAAGTAGGAGATGTACACACGCCTGTGAGGAAAGAGAAAGCAGGTCTTGACCAAAGAGAAGAGCTGTTCCTCAGCCACTCAGAGGTGCCCCGGGCAGACAATGGGCTGCAGGGCTGCCTGCTTATCAAATTATTGTTCTTTATTTCCTTTGCTTATGTCTCACTTTTCTAGGAAGGAGCCAAGGCAGCTGACACTACATTCAGAGCTAAAAAATGCCCTGCTACAATGCCACAGAAGGAAGTAAACAAACATCCTACTAAAAACTAGGAGAGAGAGAGAGAGAGAGAGGACTACACAGACATGGGAAGCAGCAGACACAGAGGTCCCACCTCTCACTCAGGAAAAACTTGCCCGAAGAGAGAGAGGTCTCTTTGTCTGCTTGTCACAGGCCAGCAAAGGTGGGGCCAGCCTGGCCTCCCCTGTTTGGGAGGAGCCACAGAGTCCCCACCAAATGCACAGCACCCTCTCTCCACCCCTGGCCTTGGTGGTGGACCAGTGAGGAGGTTCTTCTCTGGCTGAGCCACAGGTGTGGAGGAGAGAATCATCCAAGCTGAATATCAGAACTCGGTGGCCGGATCAGGGTGCTGCTCTCCCTCATGGCCAAAGCACGGCTGCCTGCCTGACTTGAGGAGGGCCACCAGCCATTCAGGGATGCCACGGCAACCTCTGGCTGATCTCCCCCCCACCCCAAGAGGAGACGTCCCACCAATGAGAGCCCCCACCAGGCCACAGGCCACCTCCCACTCAATGCTCCAGTCCTCTTTGTAGGCACTCTGGCTGGCCCTCCCCTCACCAGACCCTATGCCAAGGGGCCCCCCCCCCCCCCCCCCAGCTGACATGCGGTGCATGGAAGGCCTGAAGCAGCCTCCCTCCCTCCCCCGCCCCTTTCCTCCCTTGGCCCACCTCACTTAACCTTCACCAAAAGTGGGGTGAGGGAGGGGGGTCTCTCTCTGTCCCCCCCTCTCTCTCCACTTTCCATATGCAAACAGATTGGGTGCAGGTGCCAGAAGAAGCCAAGGAAGGACTCGTGTGGATACACGAGGCAGGGAAGGAGACCTAGGCACAAGCTGGCAGCACAAACGGCCCAGACAGACTGCAAAGGAGAGGGCTGGCTGGAGGCCACAGAGCCGGAGGGTTGCTGTAAAAGTGACACGAGGGCCCACAGTGGCCGAAGGGGAAGGCCCGTCCTTCATCTCCTCTGCCTGCCTTCCTGGAGGCACCCCCCACCCAAACCCTGGAGATGCCCGGCACTAATACCTGGTGTTTGGGGGTGGACAGTCCCATCCGTACTCCTGGACATGCATGCCAAAGAAACACACGTCCACCCCATCGATCTCTTCAAAAGCAAAGAGAGCCTTCGTGCGGTAGGGAAACGCCTCCGCCATCTCGCGAGAGTCAACAAACCTGCAGGAAGGAGGAGGGTCAGGGCACCACTGAGTTGGAAAAATGTCTCACAGCCACTCTGGCCATCAGGTGCCACTTGTGAACCTCACATGATTCCCATGGAGATCTTGTCCCACGATTAGGCAGAGTGAAAAAGGCACATGGCCTCTTCTGCTGCTGCTGCTGCCGGAAGCAGCAGGAGAGACGAAGCCCTCTCATGGATCACAGGCTTTCCTGAGCTGAAGAGATGCCCTAATAATGCACCTCCCTGGCCCTGGGGCATTCCGGGACTCTCTCGGCTTTCCTGGGCCACGGAGCCACTGGGCCACTCCTCTGACGCCTGAGGCGGGCAGGGATTCTCACAGTGAAAGCAGGCGGGGTCGGAAGCCCACGTGAAACAGCAGCAACTCTGAGGCTGCCACAGGGAGCAAAGGTGGCTTGGGGGGGGGGGGAACGGGACCCCCTCCCAGCAGTCCCCACTCCCTCACCTGGGCTGGGATCTTGCACCCAGACCTCCTGGGAGACCTCACTACAGCATTACAATTAACGCGCACCTTCCATTTGCAAAGCCACACCGAGTGATTCTGCAGCTGTGGAGGCCACTTTGAGAAGAGGCCAAAAAACCTCACCTTGATTTCATTCCCGGCTTCACCTCTACGGTTTTATCTGAACTGGCCACTACTCTCACAAAGACTTCTCCAGCTTCTGGGTGATTCTGCCGCCTCAAAAATTTATTTACTCGCTCTTCCAAGTGGTTCCCTAAGCGAGTGGTCTGTAACCCTAAGAAGCAGAAAGCAGGAGAGAGTTGAGGGAACACCATGAAAGCACCCAGAACCCACTCAAGCCCCATTTCTCTCCACAAAACTATCCAACACAGAAATGAAAACAGGACAGAACTGGGGGGCGGGTGGGGGGTGGGGGGTGGGCAAGGCAAAAATGCCCTGGGAAATCAGAGGGCCCTGCCTCTGAACAGGAAGCTGCCTGCTTGGCCAGGCTGAGTTGGCCTCACAATGTTGCAGTGTATTTGTAGAGACTTATCGGTGGCGCCATGGGGTACCTGTGATGGGGTACCTGTGGCCATCCAGGCATCCCAGGACAGGACAGGACAGGACAGGACAGCGGCTCCCAGCGTTTCTAATGGGGAGGAATTTTGAGAGGGGCTCAAGGAAGGCCAGCCGGACCGTGGGACAAGAAGAACAGCTAGCCTCCCACGAGGGCAGCAGAATGGAGGGAAACACCAAACTCTGCTTGGTCCAGTGCAAGGGATGCCTCAGGGATGGAAGAAGAGCCCCGTTCAGGCAGGCAGGCAGGCAGTGGGACTGGCTCAAGCCATTTTTTTCAAGGAGGACTGGAGACGGTAACCCAAGTAGAGGGGTGAACACTGGGAAGTGCCTCTAAGCCTGTCTTCTTGTCAATATCACAGCATCCTAGTCCAAACAGAAATTCTTGTGTGTCCCCCCCATCCCCAATTGTTCTGAGGTGGGATTCTTAAAGAGAACCCCAAAAGTGGTATGGAAAATGGGTAGTGAGAGAACAGGACATCTAAGCAGCTAAAGAGACCCATGACTTACTTTTGGCACTGAATTTGTTTTCTTTGCGTGTCCGGCCTGTTTTCTTCAAGCAATTGTCACACACAAAGCTGAAATGACAATAACAGAACGAGAAGACCCAGAAATCAGGAGAGAGGCAGCCAGGATTCTACAACTGCCCGCCTCACAGCTGAGGAGAGACATGCAATCATGGGGTCTCTCCCAGAAAAGAGAGGAGAGGCGGAGAGAACTTCCCCTAAGCAGGAGATGGCGTTGCCTGGGCGGCTCATGGACACTGCATGAGAGAGGAGCCCTCTGGGGAAAGCAGGTGGAAGACAACAAACATGGCGCCTGCCTTTGCCGGAGCTGGCCAGCTGCTTTCCTCTCAAATCACCTGCTAGATGGGATCTCAAAGTGCTCCATGGCAGACCCAGGCCTACCCCAAGCCACTTACCCAGAAGGCCAGATGATGTCGTAATGTAACACACATATCTGGTGCATCTTCCGGCCACATTCTTTGCAATCAACAAAACTGTGCAAGGAAACAAGTCAAAAGAACAAGCCATCATGACTCTCAACAAGAACTTCTGCAGCAGGTTAAGTTTAAAACAACTGGCACTTAGAAAGTGCTTACTTATGTTGAATATCGATTTACTTGTTTCTTTGTTTGTTTGCCCTTGGTCACTGCCCAGAGTTCAATAAGTATAATAAATAGATAAATAAAAATAAAGCTTCCTGCCTTATAGTTCAGATCTTTCAAGCGTACTCGAGGCTGAGGAGCCAGAAGGGACATGGAAAGTTACAGATCTAGTGGCTGCAATACCTGCAGCTAGCAACCATCTCTCAGAGAGACCCAATACCCTACCAGTCCACCAGCCACACTCTTCGGCCACTTCTGTGGGCCATGAATAGCACACACTTTGTTCATTCCTCTCATGTCCTATACTTGCCACAACCCTTTGTCTTTGGACCTTTATGATACAAAAACGATGCTAACCAACACCCTGTCTGTCCGTACCGCCATCCCTCGTGGCCTTCCAGCTCTTTGGATGGGAAGGAGGCCATTGGCCACTGCAGCCCAACCCACCTGCACTGGGTAAGCAAAAAGGGGCCACACTTACGGTTCTGGATCTAGAGTGTCGTTTTTCTTCTTCTCAAACTGATCCTTTGATATTGTTCTGCAGATGAAAGGTAAGCAGAACAAATTCAGCCTTCATCTCTAGCCCACTTTCACGTTAGCCTATCTACGTGAGACAGACACACGTGTGTTTCACAAGCAAACCTGGCGTTTCACACCAGCAAGGGTAACATTAATGAACAGGATGGCTACAAGCCAACCACTCACTGATCTAGCGAGAAAACAGACTCAACTCTCCCAGCAGCCAAAATGAGCAAGTTGTGGGTACCGTCCTTCTTGCGAAATACATGGCACGAAGGCACTGCTGCCCCAGCTCCTCCAGCCGGCTACCAACTCCCCATGAACCAGCCATGTGGAGCAGAAGGACCCAGGTAGGCCAACGCCATCCACCTACTCATGGCCTCATTCCTTCCAACAGCATGTCTACCTATTGTGACACGGGATGCACAGGGAGCCCTTCTCAAAGCTCACACGCACATTTTCTTGCTGGTTCTGGGAAAGGTCCCCCAGGGAAGGGGAGGGGGGGTTCCAAAGGGCATATGCATGGCCCCAGAAGAAAGGAAGGTGAGGACTCACGTCTGTGGCTGGGCAGGGTCATCCCCCAGGGTAACGTTTTCTCCTTGGATTTCAGTAAAGCACCTCTCACAGAAGTGATACCTGTCAGCGAGAAGGCCACATTGGGGTGAACTGGTCCAGTAAAACACAAGCAATGGGATCGCCAGTCAAAGCAGGGCAGATCACCGCAATGGAAGGGGAGCGTTGTTAAAGTGCAGACAAAGAAAAGGAAGAGGGCAGACGGGGAGGGGGGGTTGGGGCAGAGGGTGGGGAACAGACAGAGGCAGTAAGACACAAACACCAAGGCAAACACAGATCTAGAGCAGCAGTGGTGGCAGCGGTGGCAGCAGCAGGAGCCCACTGCCCAGGTCCTCTGGCCAACCTGGCTCCCTTGCTGAGCAGCCTCCAACCAGGAGGATTTAGGTCTCATTTTGCCTTGTGCACAATGTTGCCATGAGCTCTTGTTTGGGAAAAGGGGCCAGAGGTCGATGGTGCAACCGTTCCAGGAGTCCCCCCTCCCCCAACGCACACACACACAACCGCAGGCCCTCCTGGGCATTAACAATAGGAATTAGGGTTCAACAGTAACTGGAGGTTCAGCTACTCTGAGCACCTCTCAGCATCCAGTAATTTCTGAAAGGAATCCCCAAGAGAGCTGGATGGCACCTCAGCCCCGTTAGGAAGCTAGGAAGGAGGGAACACGATGCTGCTACCTCGGAATCTCTCCTTTGAGCGCTCTGGAGGGCCACATGGCAACCAAGGGAAGTGGCGACACAAGGGAGTCCGAGGGGGCTTTGGAGCCTTGGAGCAAAATGCAACTCAGGCACAAAGCCTCCTGTCCTGCCCCAAGAGGCGTCCTTGGCCGCCCCTCCCATACCCCTGGGGCTGGGGAGAGGACGCTGCCCAGTGGGTCTCTGCCCTTCGAGGCCTGACTACGCCAATCAAGACCTGGGAGTGGCCAGGGGACAGAGGCCCGGAAGGCTCCATTTTCTCTCTACCTCCCCTCCGTGGCACCCCCTTCTCGCTCCAAACATCACCCTGTGTCTTCGAGAAGCACAGCCAGGCTCAGAGCTCAGCGTTCCCAGCGTAATGGAAATGTTGCTAAGACTTCTTTGCGACAACGGCAGGCGAGGTAGCCCTTGCTAAATGCCCACAGAAAACATGTGGCAAGTGGCCCAGATTGCCTTCCTGGACCTGATTCTGGCCTTCGCAAAGAAAGGCAAGCTTACCTGTTTTGATAGCTGTAGTAGGCAGCATCCCGGGGAATAGTGCACAGTTGCTTGCCATAGCAGCACAAGGTCTGCGGAGAAAACTCATACTGCAGAAGGAAGGAAAACGGAGGACCATTCACACATGCAAGTACTTCTGGGGTGCCCACATCCTTCTGTCTTTGCCTGTTTTCCGCCATTGGTTTCAAATACCACTCTTGATTATTCATTCATAATGTTCTACTGCTTGAAAATGACACTGATGTTTAACTTAAATCTCTTTAAAATAAACCATTAGTTTGTTGCAAGTTCTACTTGTCAAAGCCATGGTGCTCCTTTTTTTGCAAAGGACGGCAGATCTAGCCTACAGCCTAAAACAGAAGGAACCCCTGCCTGCTTTGTTTTGTCCTAATAAAGAGCACTGTGTGCCAAGTCAAAAGAATCTGGGGGATAAAACTGTTCCCATTTAATGCCAAGAGAGGAAGGACGGGCATTGGTGGGTTTAACAAATTCAGCCTTTTAAACAGTGACCAGTGGCTGACTTGTCACCACTGGCCAGTTTTTCACAAGGAGAGAGCCCCTCCGATTTGATGCACCTCTCAATGAGGACCAAACACCTTGCCTGATCCACCTGGCAGAGGAATCCTCCCTGAGGCACTCCCTGGCCCTTCAGCCAGCCCAGGAACCTCAAGGGCCAGGAGGGGAGAGTGAGGCAACCCCTCTTAGAAACCGGAGAGAGGGGAAAACACACCCACCTTCCGCCCACAGCAGTATCCCAAGGACTGCATCACGGGATCAATTTCTTGCTCAAAGACTTCAGCAAGTTTAGTGCAAAATTTATAGACTCGGGACGTCTTGCGGTTATAAAGCCAGGCGTTGTTGAACATTAGCCAGACATCGTCCACGTACTGCCAGGGCTCCTGGTACTGTCCCGTGTCCAACTTTCGTTTGATGGTGGAAAGATCCATGGGATTCCTCACAATGTCAAAATAATCCTTTGTGTTTGGGAAAAAACACACAAGGTAGTTGTTCATCCTGGAGCCACTGAGAGCTCAAGCACTCTGTACAAAGAGACACCCCCCCCGCCACCCTCACCTCATCACTACTGAGGCTCCAGCAGTTCTCTCTCTCTCTCTCTCTCTCTCTCACACACACACACACACACACACACACAGACACACACAGACACATACAAACACACACCGCTGCCTCTCTCTCTCTCTCTCTCTGGAAAACAAAGGGTGGGATGGGAAAATATAGCAAATTTCACAAGCCCCCTTCTTTGGCAGTGCAGATGCAGATTCTTAGTGCTCGCCCCTCCCCGCCCTCCCTCCCTTGGCACCTGGGTGTCTGCTGCACCACAGAGGAGGAGGCCCGGAGCCTTGCAAAGGCTGAGGGAATCCTGCCACAGTGCAGAAAAGCCAGCCAGGGTAAAGGCAGACCGACACCCTCTGCCTCCGCCCCCCGCCCCACCTCACTCACCGGAATCCCCAGGAGCTGAGGGTCCACTGGCTGCCTGAAAGGCAGGGACTCAGGGTCCTGGCGATACAGGGCCTCCAGAGTGGGCATCAGGGCCTGGCGCAGCTCCTCTGGCTTAAAGACTGCGAGAGGAGTTCCAACAGGTTAATGCAAGCCCTCCCAGCGAGCCGCTCCAACAGCAGCCCACGACAGGGGCTACTCGCTCACACAGCCAGCCGAGACAAGGCAAGGTCCACAGAGAAAAGGGGAAATGGGCTGCGGCAGGTGGTGCTGCAATCAGTCCGTTGCCCTGGAAGCGTCCCATCCAGAGGCTCCTGCTCAAGGCAACCAGGGCAGGGCAGGAAAGGCAAGGGGCAGGCCTACAAACCCCAGAGCTCTCAAGGAGGAGACTTACTCTTTTTCCGCAGCTGAGATGGAGACGTGGACTGGGCTGAGGGGCCGCCGCTGCCACTATCATCTTCCTCTTTGACCTCTGGCTTCTTCTTCGTGTCTCTCTCCATGGGCTCCGGCTTGGTCTCTTCCCCACTGGACTCCTCTTTGGCTTGTGTGGGTCCCGCCACGTCCTCCTCCATCTGAAAAGCACAGGAAGAGCCCCACCATGGCTATTCACCTCTCCTGCAAACAACCCAACCTCCCAGTTCACCAGCCAGGAAAATAATATCGCTACCTCAGGCTTCAGCTCCGCTTGAGCTTCTCTGCACTCCGTGTCGACTTTCTCCGTCTGGAGTTCAGCTTTGCTTTCTTGTATCTGAGCCTCTGGGCACCCAAACTGCTGGGCGCTGGCATCAGCACTGGCCACAGAGCCTGGGCTGGGGACCTGGTTGTCAACGCTCATTGCTGCTTGGGAGAGCTGGAAAGGGAGGAGAGGCCCTCAGGGCACAAGAGAGCCAGACCAAACCGGGAGAACCAAAAGGGGGGTGGGGTGGCTGGCTGGCTGGCTGGGTCAGAGCAGAGCTGGGAAGGCTGCCCCGTTGTGTGAGATGCCTTCTGCCAAGATGCCTAAGATGGGATGCTTGGGATGCTCACATGGGAAGGTCAGCGAGTCCCAGAGGGGCAGTGCTGCCTACTCTGACTATCACGTGTTAATTGTGCAGAGGGTTCATGCAGGGAACAAGTCCAACCCCCTGCTACCAGGAGGACCACAATCTACATTTCAGCAAAGCAGGCAGCCCAGGAGGAGAGGCACAGGAGAGGAGGAGGAGAAGGAGAAGGAGGAGGGAACGCCAGGATCTAGGGACGAACAGGCTCTGACAGAGTCAGCCCATCTACACAGAGCTGCACCTGTGTGGACTTCACCTTAACCCCATCGCCACCCATAGGGTCATTTTACCAGGCAAGCTGCCTCCCCCGCCCCCCTCCGCCATGTCCTTCCACACACCCAAGCTGGATAAAGACCTACAAAAGAGTGCCAGGTACTCACTGGAGTGGCAGGGGGCTGCGCTGATGCTGGTGGCAGTGGTGGCGGCAGCGGTGGCTGTGGGGTTGGCACAGACAAGGGCTGTCCCGGGGTTAGGGGCTGGGGCGTGACCTGCGCCGGGACGATGGCTGCTGGCCCCGAAGGGGTGCTTTGCACCTGCAAGACGGTGGGCACGGAGCCGCCCACAGGATTGGGAGCTTGCCCCGAAGAGGAGACCGACGTGGAGAGTTGGGCAGGCACAGCTGGCTGGGGAGGAGTCATTCCTGCCGGTGCCTGATGCTGGGCCGACGGTGCACCAGCCAGAGTGGGCAGAGGGGCCACAGAGGGATGAAGGGTGGCTGGTGGGCAAGCCCCCTGGCTCGGCGGTGAACCAAGGAGAGTCCCTGGGTTGGCCCCAGCAGCACCTGCCACCTGCCCCTGCCGGAAGAAGAGGAGATTTACACTGCAAGCTTCACCAGGATACCAGCGGCAGGCCACTGTTTCTGCTTAGGCATTTAAGAAAAGCCTTCCTGTTTGGAAGATATGAGCCCATTCACAACTCTGACAGATTGCAAGCTCCAGATACAGTCAGCAGTGAGGAATATTAAGCAATCCCCCCAGCAAGTGGTCCACACTACTTCCTTGAGCAGACCTGCAGCACAAATAAGGCTTAACCAGCAAAACCGGGCCTGCCCAGCTGCCAGAAAATGATAAACCAGTCCCAAGGAGACCCCTTTGCAGCAGGGTTATGCGTGGCCATGTAGGTACAGGGAGGAAGGTGGCACCCGGGTGTGAACCAATTTAACTGAAGCGCAGAAGGCCCCATCACCTCAAGACCAGAGAGGCGTGACGGCTAAGAAGCCTCACATTTCTTGGGCATCTCGACAGACCATACCTGCCCCACTCCAGCCTGTGCTGTTGTTGGCCCCATGGTGAGGCTGTTGACATTCAGAGCTCCACTGGAGCCAGGAAACTGGTTCTGGACAAGGAACTGGTTTTGGGTAGAAGCCGGGCCCATCAGGTTGTTGGAATGAGCTCCCATCAAGTTCTGTGACGGAGGCACCCGCGAAGGAGATGGAGCCATCTAGCAGACAAAAGGGATCCAGGTTTCATGGAGGTGCAGAACTTCCACAGAGGAGCAGGACGGGCATCCTAGCCAGCGTACCGCCCTCCGGTCGCACGCACACACACTGCTCCGCCAAGGGAGCCTGCGATGGATGCAGTTCCGACCCAGAGGCCACTCTGGGCCTGCATGTCATCACCAACCTCTCTCACTGTTCCCCTGTGTTCTCACTATTCCAGAGATATTCATTTGAAATAAAATTGCCCGAGTCTCTGCAATACAGACAGTGCTCGAGAGAGTTTATACAGGACAAAAAAATTAAGAATAAAAACTGTGCTTGTCCTCACAATGTTCAATAAACATGGACACATGCTCGAGTAGCGTGTCGGCGGTGCTGCCTCTTGAGACCAGTTTGTCACAAGACAAGCAGTCCCAAGCTCTTCGGGACTTTAAACATTAAAACTAGTACCTTGAATTGGGCCAGAAGGACAATGAGAATCAAGGCAGGTCTTTCAATACAGGATGGAATATGTGCTTGCTGTCACATGCCTGTCAGCTGTTCAACCCCTGCCATGCGGCACCTACTGGATCAGCGCCTGGACCGAGTCGCTCTACATACAGCACGCTCCACAAAGCAAGATGGCACCTACCTAAGCTACGGATAGCTGGTGCCAACTCAGTTTGGAATAGGACAGATAAGGGGCCCTGGTTTCCTGCCCTCCATGAATTAACCCAGCTGGACTCACTTAACTCCCCAAACCAGATGCAACTGGTGAGATGGTGGGACAGAGTCATTCAATTCATCAGCCGTTCACCCAAACCAGTGCTGTTCAAGACACCAAGCGACACTCATCTGGATATTTTAAAGGGCTCTGAAGCCTGAGCTTTGAGCAGCGAGACAAAAAAAAAAAAAAAAAAAGGAGAGCTACAAACCGTTGGAACGGAACCCATGCTGTTGATCTGTACAGGATGGTTCATCGGTGATGGTGTGCGAGGTCCTAGCGAGGTCTGAGGCATTTGCACATTCCCTACAGACATGGGGTGAAACTGATTAACTCCTGCAAAATGCGCCCCCAGGGCAGCTCCTTAGGAGCAAGTCGCCCACGGCCGACCAGCACGCAGCTCCATCTACCAAGGTTCCACCCCATTCTGCTCAAAAGCCAGGAGGGGCCGCAATGCTGTCCGGAGGAAAACCCTGGCTGCTCTTTTGGTTCCACCCCTCCCTCCTACCCACTGGTGTCACACCATGCCTTCCTTCGACTTGAAGAGCTGCCTTTCACATGTGCATGGCTGGCGCATCTCCACGTTTGGGGAGGGAGGGCTCATTTCTGTGGACACAATGTGCAGCAGCAGCAGCCGCCTTCCTTTATGGAAGCAGCAGAGAGGAGGAGGAGGAGGAAAGGAACAGGAACAGGAGCCTCCCGCAGGCGGGCCTTGGCAGAAAAGTGGCCATATGGAGCCGAGCACCTGCCGTGCCTGAGCACAGGAGGACTTCAGTGCACCCTCACAAGCTTTGCCCCAGGGTCCCTTCACTGGTGCCGGGCGTGGGAAGCCCCAGAAGCAGCGGAAGGGGGACCAGCAGCCAAGAGGCTGAAAGAAACGCAGCTCTCAAGCTGCTTTCAGAGACTTCGCCAGCTGGACAGCTCAACAGCTCTGGCAAGCTCCCAGGGGTAACTGACCAAGCACAGTATCTAAAGCTCTGATGCCTCCAGACCTCTGTGCCTTCCATTTCTGTCAGAGAGAAAGCTAAGGAAAAGCACGGCAGGGTGAGAAGGCTGGACAAGCGCCCACACCCCACGCGTGGCACTCACAAAGGAGACGGCAGGGAGAGGGATGGGCATGTCACATACCTTGAGAGACCTGCATGCGGCTCATAGGCACGTTTGGCACCGTCATGGGCCCATCTGGAAGAGAACACGCCCTGTGAACAGCCACCCACGGAAGGCCAGGCCCACTACTGACCAGGCACAAAGTGCCAACCCTTCCTCCTAACCACTAAAGACCCAAGACGTCCCCTGATACAGTCCCACACTGCTGCTGCTGCTCCCGTCCACGTTCCAGATGGTTGTAAACAAGGTTCACCTCCTGTGGCTGAACCCCGTGTGCTGAAAGGACTCCGCCTCCCTTGGAGAACGAGATGGGAAAGCTGGTCTCTCTTGGGTGCTGTTCTGGTGACAGGGGCCCCTCCCCGGGAGGACTCAGACCTGCCCTATAGAGGGGCTTGGCTACAACTGCCACTATTCTACTGGCAGCACAGCCACGGAGATACTGTGGTCATGGTGGTCCTCATATAGCTAGCCCCACCCCACCCCCGGGGCTGTGTTCTGGCTGCAAGTTGATCTGAACAGCCTGCAGCTCCTTCAGTGTAGCTTCAGAAATAAAGTGCTTTCTTTTGGTTGTGCTCCTATGTCATGATACTGTTCCGTTCTTGTCAAGGAGGCGGCTATGATGTGGACCTTTCCAATTGGGCCATAAATAATGTAGAAAACTGGCCTGCCCGCTTCGCCTGCAAGGAGGTACTTACTGGGAGGTCTCACGGGCTGTGCTTGTCCCATGGCGACGGTCACCTGGGAAAGGCCAGGGGGCTGGGACCCTTGGGTGGGTAAGGCTGGCTGGTTACCCAGGATCCCTTGCTTATGCAGACGAGACCTCCGCTTTTCTTCTAGCTCCTTTTGTATTTTATAGATCTTCTCTGCCAACAAATGGTAATACTCATCCTGGAAAAGGAGAAAAGGGCACATTTTAGAAGGAACTGTGACGAGGGTGGGGGGGGGGTGGAGAGAGAGATTAGACCTGGACCAATCTGAATTGGCTGCCTGTGTCATCAGACCAGTGAAACGGTGGGCCACTTTGCTGAGAGGATGGGGCACTTCCTGAACCGACTTGGCCAGAGCACAGTCTCTCCTCAGGAAGGCAGGGCACTGAGCGGGCTCACAGCCCATGAAGATGGCTCAGGGAGAAAGAGATGGCCACAATGCACCTATACGGAAGAGGGCTGAAAGGCAGCTCAGCAGACTTTGGCCGTCTGGTCACCAGCCAGCCCGTTTGCCCACATAAAAGGAAGCCGAGGGCGAGGTGTTCTGTCGCTCAACACCAAGCAAACCCAAAAGGCAAGAGCGACAACATTTGAATTTATGCACTAACTACATCTTTGTCAAGATTTCCATCCTGTGGACAAGACAGCTTCTGAGCAGTCACTGGTACATTAAATAAAAGGAGGCACAAAATTCAGAAAAAAATAATACTAATACAGGAGCTGCATCATCACCGCGAGGCACCTCCTCAACTGCAAGTAGAGGAGCCTGCAGTGGCACCAGCAAAGGGCGAAGTGACACTCAGGCCAGGGCCCTCTGGTCAGGAGTCTGGCATTACAAAACCAACCCTTTGTCTTCTTCTTTGCATTATTTACCCTGCTGTTGGCCGATTCATACATATCTCCTTCCACTTTCCTTGCATAAGCCACCAGATTCTCCATCCGGCGATCCTTCAGTGCAGCTGGGTCAGGAGTTGGAAAGATAGCTTGTACACTGCAGAGACAAAGAGATTTTTGCTGCCCTATAAATGTTGCCAGACAGCCAGATGGCTGGCCGGCTGGATAGCTCAGTGGGTTGAGTATTGGGGGGGGGAGAGGGTGTTTGTGGAGCCAGAGGTTGGGAGTTTGATGCCACAGTGCATCTCCTGAGAGTAGAGAAAGCCTGTGTGCCTTGGGCAAGCTGTACAGTGGCCCTTGGGCACCCACAGAAAGGGGGACAGGGTAAAACCACTTCCAATTATTCTCTATTCTCTTTCTTTGCACAGGTTTCCATGAGTGAAATCAAGGACTCCATGCCTGCAGATGCAAACTGTATTCTACCAAACCTCACATAAAAATAAATCTGATCCTATTTAAAGGCGCTGAACTACCGTTAATTTTAAATTTTACTACACAAGGAACCACAGACTAACCCTAGAGCTATTTCGGGGAAACAACAGAGGTTGGAGAAGGAATAGAAAAGAACATGGAAATGGGTGAACCTGTGTTTTATGAAAAGCAGACCCACTCTCAACAAAACCTTCAGTCTTTCCCAATTCCTTCAGAACAAAGTGTCAGGAGCTCCCGCGATGCAGGCAATAGACACGCCACTATGCACTGGGTCCTGTCACAGCCCTCCCCCCCCCCCTGCAAGGGCTGGCACTTACAGTTTGTGCACCAAGTGATTGCGCAGGTCCTGAGTGACATGCTCGTGCCAGGTTTTTCTCACCCCACCGCTTGAAGGTGGTGCAGCTGTTGGCAGGGAGCCACTGAGGTTGCCCACCGTGCCCGAGTTTGTGCCGTCGTTCATCAAGGGGCTAAATAAAGGGCAAAGGGAGAACTGTGTGTCCTGCCTTACTGCGCCCCAGACCATTTCTAAGCATCCCTAATGATTCCCACAAAGAGGAAGAAAGTGCTCAGGGAACGGACTGCCTTAGGCCCTTCTGGGAAAAAGAAGGCAGCCAGGGGGGGCTGGGGAAGGAAGCAGGACGGGCCCGGAAGAGAAGACCCATTCTACCCACAGCTGGAAGGGGCCACAAGGTGAAATACTCCACCACTATCTCTTGGGCACGCCTTACTTTGCTGTCGCCAGTGAAGTTGGAACAGCCGTTTCTGTGATCATGCCAGGCTGCTGGTCTGCGATTCCTCCTGCCGCCAAGTTCATCGGATTGGGTCCTTTGGAATAAGAGAGTTCATGGGAATCGTCAGTCAACTGGCACTTGCCAACTACCTAACTGAACAGAGGCACCCGAGAAAGCAGCCAGTGCCCTCTGCAAACGGGTCCTCTGGTCTGACTGCATTTTGCTGCAAGGCTTCCCGGCCACGTGTCACCCACCCCAATGGAGGCCCTTCCATCCTGGGCTCATGAGCCTTGATGCCGGGACTCAACCACTCACTTGCTTTTACTTAATACTAACTGGGCGAACCCATTAACAACAAAAGTGATCATAACAGGACATTTGACCCATACTGACAGGCACACATTGGTCACAGCAACCGCAGAAGGAAAACCCTCCCCCTCACTCTCCTTAGTCCAGTCCTAACATATCTCTCCCCAACATGCCTTGTACAGGAGACCAATTTTAACAGCAAACAAATGCTGAAATGTGGGACGGAACGCTTCCCGGTCCTTTCTTTTTCCATGGATAGTTTTCCACACCATTTATGTCTACACACAATTGTCTGGCTGGCAGCACTCCAATCAGGCACGTTAAATGGGCCAAATGCAGGTTGCAAACGTCTAGGTGTTATCCTTCAAAGGCAAGCCTTGACAACCCCTTTGTTCTGCTGCCATGGAAAAATAAGGCAAGGCAGCCCCTTCCTGGGCTCGAGGCAAATGGGTCCTGGCTTAGTCTGACCAGAGGTATACATGTGGTCTTCACGGTCCACTGGCTCCCATAAGACACCCAAGATGCTCCATCAGGTAATGTTATTGAGAACAATGGGAAATATTTCATTTCTATTTTTAATACAAAACCAACACTACATATCTGGTCCACCTATTTCGGAGAAAGACTGCCATTATCTCAAAAGCTGGCAATTCCTTGCTCTTGATGCCTCTCTTGGGCACCAGCACCCGACATGGGGAGAACATAAGAACCTAAGAAGGATCAGGCCAAAGGCCCACCTAGTCCAGCTTCCTGTATCTCACAGTGGCCCCACCAAACGCCTCTGGGAGTGAACGAGACGAGATCTCTCACTTCTGATACCACTCCCCTGCATCTGACCCTTGAAGCACCCCAATTTTAAGCCTGGAGATTACACATCTCCCTCATGGTTTGTCACCTGTCATGGACTTTTCTTCCAGGAATCTGTCCCATCCCCTTTTGAAGGCATCCAAGCCAGATGCCATCACCACCTCCTGTGGCAGGGAGTTCCACAGACTAACAACACGCTGGGTAAAAAAAAATTATTTTAAGAACATAAGAACATAAGAAGAGCCATGCTGGATCAGGCCAAAGGCCCATCTAGTCCAGCTTCCTGTATCTCACAGCGGCCCCACCAGATGTGTTTGGGAGCGCATGAGACTAGATATCTGTCTCCTGATACCACTCCCCTGCATCTGGCCCTTGAAGTACCCTGGTTTAAAGCCTGGAGACTACACATCTCCATCATGGTTTGTAACCTGTAATGGACTTTTCCTCCAGGAATCTGTCCAATCCCCTTTTGAAGGCATCCAGGTCAGATGCCATCACCACATTGTGTGGCAGGGAATTCCATAGACTTACAACGCGCTGGGTGAAAAAATATTTTCTTTTGTCAGTTTTTACTCTCCCAGCCCTCAATTTGAGTGTATGTCCCCTAGTTCTGGTATTTTGGGAGAGGGAGAAGAGCTTCCCTCTATCCACTTTACTCATGCCCTGCATTATTTTGTACGTCTCAAATCATATTCCCCCTCAGGGGCCTTTTTTCCAGGCTAAGGAGCCCCAAATGTTTTAGCCTTTTCTCATAAGGGAGGTGCCCCAGCCCAGTAATCATTTTAGTCGCTCTCTTCTGCACCTTTTCCAGTTCCACTATGTCTTTCTTGAGATGCGGTGACCAGAATTGTACACAATACTCCAGGTGGGGCCTTACTATGGCTTTGTACAATGGCATTATAATGCGGGCTGTTTTATTTTCAATCCCCTTTTTGATAATCCCTAGCATGGAATTGGCCTTCTTCACCGCTGCCACACATTGGGGAGACGCCTTCATGGAGCTGTTCACCAACTCAAGTCTTTTGTTTAAGCCAGTTCAACCCCATGGAGCCATGCACAGAGCACACATCCTCAGAAGCACCCCCCCCCTCAACCTACCCAATGCACTGATGGTTCTCAGCTGCGGATGGGCCGGAGTCTGGGCCGGTGGCTGGCCAGGGACCTGGGCCTGCACTGGGGCCTGTGGCTGGTTGCCATAGGGCAACCCCAGAGCAGCATAGGCTCTCTGCATGGAGCTGGGGTCAATAGGGTTGGGGTTACTCAGAGACGGGGTGGCTGGCTGGCCGGTGCTGGAGGCAACAGAGTTCTGGATTCCTCCGGCTGGGGACCCCAGGAGCGCTACGAAAAGGAGAAACACAGAGAAATTGGGTTTCTTCAGCATAAAACCAACATGTTCCTAAAATACAAAGGCACTTCTGTCTTGGAATATTTTAGAGCACGTGTCATCTAGCTTTCTGACAACAAGCTCCAGGCTGTGGGGCAGGTTCAAGGCAGTCCTGATTCGGCTGGAAAAATAGGACGTAGCTGACAAACGGAATCTTCAGTCCTTTGAAGGGCATTAACAACCCTCCATCTCTTTGGTCTCAGAGACAGTTTCCAACAACATCAGTAGCACTATCAAAAAAGCCAAGGGACTTGAAGGCTGCCCTCTTTGTAAAGAATTAAGAATTTGGAAACCACCCTAGAATTTCACCTAAGTGCTACTACTCCACAGCTACTCCTACTACAACACCCATTAGTGCTCTGAAGGCAGCCAGCAGAAATCTAATCTTACACAGCAAAGTTCTTTTCTTTCTTTTCCCTTCCTGTCTTTTTAAAAGCTGTCCCAGGCTGAGGAAAGAGGTGGCCTTTTCTTTTTTGTTTCATAGCGTGAACCACCGTGGATGCCATCCAGACCATGACCCTGAGTACAGGCACTTGAATTCCACAAGGGCCCAAGCCCCACTGGCTAGCTTTGCTGGCTGTGCCTGCAATGGCAAAAGGGCAGCAGCAAACTGCCTCCTGTTAAAGGGCTGCTACTCGCACCCTTCTTTGTGCCCAGGGGTCAGCGGGCAAGAGACAAGACGGGCTTTGGATATGGTCCTGGCCTTAATTTTGTTATAGTGTGGTATTTGTTTGGTTTTTTTAAAGAAAAAAAATACTTGTGCACTCACTGTTTTCAGCTTTTAAATATAAGTCCCCATGATCCTTCTTAAGAAGAAATGCTGGGTATGTACATATGCATGCACTTTTAAATAAATAAATTAGGAAGGAAGGAAGGAAGGAAGAAGCAGCAATTCCACACCATGTCTGCCACTGTACTTAACAGCAGCATAACGAACCACCAGGATTCTGGCTGCTGTCTAATACTGAGTAAGTTCTGAACATAAATGTGACTTAACAGATTCTGGTCCTGATTTATCTCACTACAACATGCCAAATAAAAGAATCAGAAAGAATGTCCAGGAATGAAACTATGTTAAATTATAACAATGGAAATTCTGCAATCTAGACCACTTGCCAAAGCAGGTATGGGAGGAGAAGCACACACCTCCTCTATGTATGTGAATCTTTCGTCCAGACTGCGTACTTACGTTGCTGGCTTCTCTTGTCACTGGCATTTTTCAAGGGGAGACACACGGGGCAATCATGCCGTGTACAGTTCTTCCAGTGGGAGATGATCTGACGGGACGATGCGCAATGGGCAACTGGGGGAAGAAGAGAAGTCACAACCTCAGCCTTTGCACTGCCGAGGCATGTTTCCTGAAGATTGTACAGGTAGATGCAAAACTCCCATTGGAGGAAAGCAGGCATCACTGAGAAAAGTCTAATGAATGGCAGCATTCTGCCTTTATGTGGAGATTGAAAAGTTTTGCTTGTGACGCTAAGCCAAGAAGACATGCATCACAACGCTTCCGGAAAGCCACCCCATGGCCAGAAGGTCATCTACCACAGCTGGACGTCAGAATGTATAGAAGAACCAGTCTGTCAACTTATTTAATGGTTCAAAATAGACAATAATACATTTGAAGACACTTCAGAACCATCTCCTTGCTTGTGTTCCCAGCAACTTGTGTACCCTAACCTCTTACACTAACATCTGTAAGAAACAAAGGTGGACAGAAAGAAGGTCTTTGATTCCTGCTCCATGTTTGTATGACTTTGTATTCCAAAGAAAAAGACACAGCAGAGTCACTTCATCAGCTGCAACATAAAAAACACAATCTCATAACCACCACCAGGTGAACCCACTGGTGGAGCATGTATGGCTACAGATGTTTGTGAATTGGTTAGGTTTCTTTACTGGAAAAATAATGATGTCCACAAACTTCCTGATACTGTATATTGTAGAGATAAAGACATCAAATTAAATGTTGGGAAAAGCTGAAGTGGCAGATTGCAGGCTGCTGTTTACAGAGGCTCATCCAGGCTATCAAAATGCATAATGGAAAGCAATTAGAGACCATCTTCAGGAAACATCATACCCTCTCTTACTTTCCTTTGGCCAAATTTTATCCTGGATGCTTGCTATTGGAGGAAATTAAGATGGGCAGAATGATGGAAAAAGCTGAGGATGGAAAAAAGACAGACCTCCCATGAGAGGGGTCAACATTCCGCCCTCAAACAGCATGTTGTGGGGCAGGATTTGTGGCACATGTGGTCCAGAGTCCACCTCTACCCACTTTCAAGTAAGCCACTAGGCTTTCAGAAAGAAGGCAGCCCTCCCACGTGGTGGCATGGGAGGGTGGGATGTGTCACCTTGACTGGGTCTCCCTTCCCAAGTCATCCAGCAACGGTCGGCCAAGAGTCATCGTCCCAAGTCATTCCCTAACCCTAACCCTAACCGAGTCTGCCCAGCCTGTCTAGACGATGCCCTCCCACCGCTGCTGGTCTGTGCCGGGATTCCCAAGAGGCCCCTGAGGCCACCCCGGTCCCCACCCCCAAGGAAGGTGCAGGGAGAGCTGTGACCTGATGGAAGAAGCCATATGGAACCCAACCATTAGAACATTGCCAGGAGGCCCGATAAGACTAACCCTCCCATGGAGAATGGCCAGGCGAGGAACAGGGCAGCACCTCCAGTGGCTGCTGCCACAAACCCATATGCCTGCAAGCGCTGGCCACAAGACCCCAACCTCCCACGGCTTCAGAAGGATGCTCTCTGAGGTGGGCTTCTGGGTGGGCCACCCATGTCCTTACCTTGACAGGCCTTCCCGGCCTGACAGTGGGTCATGTGATTCAGGACGTTTTTCATAGTCCGGCAGTGGGGGAGAGCACAGGCCCGCACCTCCCCATTGGCTTGTTCTCGCCTCTGACACTTATGAGCGTGGAGCAGCAGAACCAACTGCTGCTGGATGAGTTTGCGTTTCTCAGGGTCGGCTGTTGGGCCTGCCGCGGCCATCGTCTGCGTGGGGACAATCCCCACCTGCTGCACCTGGGTTTGTATCTGAGACTGGAAAGGGAACACCATGGTGTTATTTGAAACAGAGGGCTTGGTTCTGAAACCTCCCTTCCAGGAGAACGGCACCCGCCAGAATCTCCTCTGAGAGCTGCCATCTGAACAAACCTCTCTGCAGGGAGGAGTTGGCGAGAGAATGCCCACCCAGACCCCTCCAAAGTCTAGCCATTTAACTTCTAACAGTCTTTTGTATCTAGGTTTTTTTAAAAATCATTCTTCATGTCTGCTACACAAAGCCAAGGGCTGGGAAGGAGGCCCCACCTTCAGCTGTGTTCCTAAAATCCAAGGATGCAACCGTGCTTCTCCCAGCAAATGGAGACCCTGAACATAAACAGCTACTCTGGACATTCAGAAGGAAAATGGAACTTATACACTGTGCAACACAGAAATAGGATAGGCAGCTTCCTTTATTTCACAATGGTTGTGGAGAAATCCTTTCCAGAAGCTTCTTAGTCACTGTGAGTGCTGGCAGTTGTCTCAACACGAGGGGGAAGGGCCTTCCATGGTGCCCACCTTCCTACTGAGGTTGCTGCCTCCCCCATGAACAGGGTCCATGACGGCTGCTGCCAGCAGCTGACTAAGGAGCTGATGAGGCCGTCGGGAAGATCCACGGGCAGAGGTGTCACCCATTCCCTGTGCAATGAGGTGAAGGGGAGCACAGGCCTCAGAGGAGAAGCCAAGTATTGTGGAATCACCAACAGTGCCTTCAGACTCCCTGCGCCAGAGGCGGGTTCAAGGGCAGGAACTGTGGGGTGCCCAGGCAAGAGCTGAGCACCGTGAAGGTCTGGGGACTGGAGAGGGTGGAAACCCGAGGAATGCCCTAATGTAGCTGCTGGTATCAAAGGCGTTACATCTACCTCTCTGTGTTTCATGCCGTCTTAAGGGGCTTCCCTTGAACTCCTGTTTTATAATGGCTGCGGAATGTTGTTCCATTAGCCTGCTGGTTTTGGCACTGGAAGAATGAAAGGTGATCTGTATTTAGGCAGAGGGAGGATTCCATAACCCTGCTGTCCTGGTCAGGCCATTTCTGTGTGAAATTTATTTTTGATGGCACCCGATCTTTCCCTGCAGGGGCGGGTGTCCCCTTTCAATTGGGCTGCCCTTGGAGGCTCATGGACCCAAAGGATCCCTGAAGGCTCTGGGGCCATTTACGGTTGGCAGCAGGGCTGGTGATTCCGTTGAGGCCTTGCCGTGGAATCGCGCGATGGGAAGAGGATGGGAAGAGCCCCTGAGACAAGGGCTCCCAAGCTCCCACTTTGTGGTGGTGCGGCCTGCAGTTCTCCCAGGCCTATGGATGAAAAAATAAGCCCAGCAATGGCTCAAGGCAGTGGGCGCTGTCGCCGGGCACCTAGGACTGGACACTAGCAAAGACTTTTTGCTGTGCCTCCTCAACTGCAGCGAGGAGAGTAAAAAAGTTTTACTTTGCCACCGTGATGTCATCCTCCACCTGCCACCCAGCCCTGAGGCTATGCAAGGGCTGGATCAACATCAGAATGGGATGGAGGAGGGCCAACAAACTGAAGCTGAATCCTGAAAAGACGGAGGCCCTGTGATTTGGTGGTTCCCAGGTCCCAGAATCAGTACGGAGGCCTGTTCCGGGTCAAGTTGCACTCCGTCTCAAGGAGCAGGTGTGTAGTCTGGGTCGGGGGCATGCTAAGACCCGTATTTGTCATTGGAAGCTCCTGTGAGCTCATTGGAGCCGGGGGGCTGGAATCCGCTTCAAATGGCCTAGAGGTCACAACTATCCCTGGACAGGGATGACATGGCCACAGCGGTCCATGCCTTGGCAACTTCCCAGTTGGACCACTGCAATACACTCTGTGCTGGCCTACCCTTGAAGATGACGCCGATGCTGCTGCAGGAACTGCTGTATGAAGGAGCTAGACTGAGACAGCAAGAACATCCCACAGGATACCAGTTCTAAAGGATTTGTACTGGCTGCCAACATGCTTCTGGCCTGAGTTCAAGGTGCTGAGGAAGATTTTCAATGGCCCGAAAGGCTTTGGACCTGGATCTTCGATGGTCCATCTCTTCCTAACGAAACTTGCCCCATCACTAAGCTCTGATGAGAGAAGGGTCTCCTCTGGGTCTCAATTATTACTGAAAACTGTTTATTAAGTGGAGACCTGGAGGAGGCCTTTTTCTGCCAAAGCACCAAAGCTGTGGAATGTCCTCCCCGTAAAGGTTTGATCAACTCTGACAGTTGGCTTCATTTAGTTATCAAGTCAAAACACACTTATGTATCAAGAGCGTGGCCTGCAGATGTTTTATAATGCCAATTGTTTTAATCATCTTGCATTTTAGATAGCTTTGTAACCTACCCTTGAGATCTTGTGATATAAGGCAGGCTATGAAAGTTTTAAATGTGAATAAATCCTCCTAACTCTTCACACAAGACAGTTTCAGGAAAGCCACAGAAGAAAGAAGCAACATCAGGGGGCATTCAGGGCCACCAGGTTTCTCAAGAGCACTTACTCAAGAGCCACTGAAGGTCTCTCTTTCTGCATGACCTGCTCCGACCACTAACATTCCCATTGCTTTCACTCAGCCTTCCAGGACCACTATCCTCTCACCACCTGGGAAGCATGTGCCACACAAAGGCATGTCAAGAGCCAACCAATTAGAGAAGGAATGTGTGAGAGAAAGAGACACACAGGACTGAATGGGAGGCAACTCACCATAGTTGGCACATTGGTCACGGAGACACTCTTGATGTCTGAAGGGAAGGGAGACACGCTGTTAGCCATGCTGGACTTGTTTGCTAGTGGAGGTTTGACTGTGGTGGCTCCCATCTGCTGACTTCCAGCCTGACTAAATGGCTGGTTAAAGGGGCCCGGGTTACTGGCCATCCCCATCTGGAAGGAAAACAAGAGGGTGACTATGAGCATTTTGCACCCAGCTATGTGCAGGCACAGACAGGAGGAAACAAGGCCATCTCCTCTGGGGATAAAGAAGCGTCTGTCGATCAAACCTGCCTCCTACCCCAGGCTAGGAAATTTTCTTAAATCTTTGATGAACCTTCAGACACCATACTTGTACTTCTTTAAAAACCAGTCTCGCCATTCAAACTGGAGTAAGATTCTTCATATAAATAGAGAATGCTATAGGCCTTTTAGCTTTCTGTCCTAACTTCAGGCTATTGGATGGACCTTTTGGGATGGCAGAAGGGTGAAGAAAAATCAAAGCCCACTCAAATCGTGCAGGGCCATAGAAAGGTATGCAAAGAAGCAAAGAGAAGACCCAGGCAGGGGTCTCTCCACCCAGCTGGCCAAGATGCTTCTAAGAGCCGGCCCAGTTGCCTGCTGGCCCTGCGACCAGACAGACCCTTTCCAGAATGGCCCCAACCAATTTAGGATACCGATACCAGTGGTGCCCATGCCAACCGTCAAGTAGTGCAAATGTGTGCAAATAACTTCATAACAACTGCTGCCAATCATAGAGGTTTTCAGGAGTAGGATCATCTTTAACAAAGAAATGTAATTTATGCCTTTTCCCTACCAACTCGAGACTGGCCCTGAAATGGCAGGTTCAGCGGTTCATGACAGTTCATTTAGTGGCCAAACAGGTGTTTGGTGCTTCAAAGCCCCATGTCTTCTGGCAGGTGCCCACTCAGAGGCAGCGCACGGAGCGGCGGACAGGAAATTAGGGGCTCATGTCTCTGAGGGGGCGCTCCCAGGAGAAGGCTGCACTTTGTAGAGCCAAACACCTGCTAAGCGAACTGAACCAGCAGTTTGTGCCCATCTCTACTAGTAACCAAACTGCAAGATGCTGTTTTCTGATTACAGTAATAATACCTGAATTACACAAAGCACCAAAGTAATTATGCAAACACGTGAAGAAGACTAAACACTGGTGAATCTGTAATGCTGGAAGTTTTGAAAGGTACAATTTGAAACTGATGAGCAATTTGGTGTGAACCAGAAAGACAATCCTTACAACAAGATTTTTTTTGTTAAAAATGGTAACTTCTTTGACCTAACTAAAGGAGCTCTGTGCATACTGTTTCCCAAGTTCAGAGCTCCTGCATTTACCCACCTGCTAGGTAGCTGCCTATTCCAGAAACCGAGGGGTTCTGCAAAGTCACTCATGATCACATCAAACACCCAAATATTCAGGCCCATTCAAAGCAATACTAAACCTCGGCAAAATAGCACTTAGTGTATCAAGAGCAGGATATCATTAAACACAAGAGTCTTAAACGTTTAAGATTCCCTAATCCAAAATGTCTGTAGCAGCTCCTGCAGATGGAACCAGAAATCCATTTGCAAGGCATAAAGACAGCAGATGGCCCAATAGGTGCTATTGAACATGTCTGTGTTATCTTCACGTTCTTGAACACTGTACAATCCATACAACACACGCTGTCACCCCAAGTTTCTGCCTTTGAACAGCCATTTCTGAAATCTTACTTTTAACTCCTGTCACACCCCAGCAGAGTTCACAGTTTCCCGCCACAAAAGTCTCTTCTTAGAGACAAACTGGGGAGCAAAAGGGAGAGTTAAAACACAGGTTCTTAGTCTCAGTCCACTTGGCTATCAGTCCAATTCCAGGCTACCGTGAAACCTTTCAGTAGCCACATGACAAAGCTGATGGACAGTCTCCCACCAGATCAGGTACCTCTGGATGCTAGCTGCTGAAGAACCAAAGTGGGACTTGGCATCATGTGCTGCAGGGGGGCTTCCCGGGAGCCTCTGCCTGGTGACTGTGAAGAGAGAAGGCTAGGCCTAAAGGGTCCTTCTCTCCCAGCTCTCTCGCCCCCTCTGGCCTGATCTTGCAGACTTCCTGTGTGGCAGGAGCAGCCACAGGAAGCTGCCCTCCTTCCATGGGACACCCTACGGCACACCCACGACAAGGCTGCTCCGTGGTAACCAGCAGGGGCTCTGCCAACTAGCTTTTATTTTTCATTTAGGGCAACTTGGGGCCCACCATGAAGCCTGATAGAGCCACAGAGGAGAGGTCAGGGTAGAGCCATATCAGCAGGTACATCAACGCATCACTGCACAACCATCGTCCAAGAGTAACAAAGCAAAACAAAGGCTGCCCTGGCCGGCAACCTCCCTTGCTTCCTCCAGTCCAACTAGTCCAGGGCCCTGTCTGTTGTGGGGTCCAACCATCCAGTCTCAAAGGAATACACAGGAAAGCCATGACAAGGACAAGACCTCTCACCCAACTACCCCTCTCCCAGCCACTGACACACAAACACACACAGGAACACACCCCTTGGCAGAGGAGGCAATGAGAACAGAGGAGGCCATTCCATTGTGAAAAGATATTCATTTATGCCTGAAAAATAACTTCTCCATGAGTAAATAGCTGTTTCAAGTGTCTTGTTTTTTATGAGAAGAACAGCAGGTTCTTGTTTACCAATAAAATAAATAACTTCCTGCTTATTGCTACAACTTATGAAAACAATATTAAATCACTCTGGGCAGAATGATTTAATGTACCATTATCCTGCTGGATGATTCCCACTGTGCTTGTCATGCCAATGGGCAATTCAATGCACAGACTTCAAATGCCACTGTGTCCTAGTTCAAGGGTCTGCTGGCTTGGGGAACATCCCACCCTGAAGGCTTCCAAAGCCCGCAGGAGCTGCGAGCCAAGAGGGACAATAGGGAGCCCCACAGGCCAGGGAGTTGGAAGACCACTTCCTGTGCCCGTCTGCAAAGACACATTCACATACCTGGATAAAGAAAGCGGTCACTCAAAAGCAACTCTGTCTTGCACCAAGATTGAATTTCTCACATCAGTGGAAACTCAAAGGCATGATTTCATTTTTCAAATCAGAAAGCAAGAAGTCTTAACTGCTAAAGTCAAGGGTGATTTTCGCGTGAGAATGAAATGAAAAAGAAATGGTGAGCCAAAGGCTGACTTTTGGCATCTGCCATGGTACACTGATGGCAACCCATGCAGAACCATATTTGGCCATGGTTGTCTGAGTTTAGCCCTACCTTTAGCAAGCCATTTTACTTCTACCTTGGCAGGAACCTCCCCTTCTGGACGGAGCTAAGGGAGTGGGGTGTAGAGAAGTTGCTAAAGGGTGAATCCAGCCCCATTTCTCTTTTCCTCCAAAAAGCCAAAGTATTTCACAGGTGACTGAGAAAAACACAGGGAAGCACGCTTCCTCCTTTACCTTTTGTGACCAGCTCCCTCCCAACAGGCCCTTCAAAGGGTTTGGGTAGAAAGAGATCGTTAACTGGCCCTGATTGCCCCTGGAGTGCAGGGAATGTCTACCCACAAAGAAAAAGGCCTGCCAGGAAAACAAATCACTGGCCAAAAAGCTGCCTCTATGGGAAAGCATCCACCAAACATTTGCCCCAAAGCTATCGACCCCCTTCCCCCGCAGCACCACATGTAGAAAGGTCACATATTCCACATGAAAGTTGAAAGATCCCTGCAGAAGACTAAAGGGACACAGAAGCACACATACCAGCCAGCCAGCCAGGCCAGGGATGAGGACAGTGTGGACCCGGTGCCACATGCAACCCTCTGGCTATTCTTGAGCCCCCAGCCTTTTTTTCCCCAGCATAAATGGTGGTGCCCTTCATGATTCATCTTTTTACTCTGGTTCTACAAGAGCTCATTTAAACTGCTTTAACAACAAACCACAGCAGATATGAAAGTTCGACCACTTGCAGATCTGCTTTTTGCAATTTTTGATAGTAATGGCAGTCAGTGAAACTCTTAGAGGGCTCTAAGGACAGAAACTGGCTCTCTCTCCCTTAAAGCACATGAAACTGAGGGGGGGGGAACCCTCCATTGTGGTTCATCCCCAAATCTCTCTAATGTTGCAGCTTCTGAGGAGGAGTCTGCATTGCCACCACCTCTGCTAATTCTCTAGGTTTTCGGGCAGCTTCACCCTTCATGCTAACTGGAGAGTCTGGGAGGTGATCCTGGGAATATCAACACACAAGCATCATCTACTCTAATGCTGAAATGCAGCCCTTTTGTTCATCATCTGCCTGAGATCCAGGAAGTGATATTTAACCACCCTAAGCAGTCAATACCAATTAACAGCCCTGTAGTTTAAGCATGCATTGCAGGAAGAAACGCTTGACCTGTTCTAAATCTCAAGACATAATTCTTTGTACATCTGAAAAATTCTGTTCCCTGGGAAAATCTGCTCTATAATGTTCACTCAACCAGGCTGTCAGGATTGGCTTATCTTCAACACTGTCACAGGCAGGAGAGTTGAAGTTTGATGGCAAGCCTTCTGTTCAAAGATAACAGCTAGCAACACAGGACTGCTAAGGCTATTAACTGCAAGGATCTAAAATGGTAGATTTTTTTAAACTAAGTACCACTACAAGTGGCAATAACATCTCAACATGAGCTGGACCTCACTATTACAATGGTTAATAGCTGCTCCTTATGAAAACGAAAATTCTTTACCATGATCTATCATCTATATTTTATACTATTTAAGTTTTCTTAAACAAACTATAAAATGTCCAGGAAATCTCAACTCTGTACTCTGTGTTAGATCTCAAGAATGTGGTGTAATCAATCTACAGAAATTCTAATAGTCATATAGAGAATGGGTTGCTCAAAGACAGCACAAAAGTGCAAAACGGTTCGTTTCCCATCATTATTGTTATGCTTACAAAAACCACCAAGATTGCCCGCCTCCACAGAAAATGCGGTCACCACGTACTTTGGCCATAGCTCCGGCCTGGGTCGGACTCAGGCCTGTGTGACCTGTCATTTGAGTAGAGACCTGGGTCAGGGTCTCTGCCAGCACATTGTTCGCATTGCCTTGCAGGTTGGGGGTTGAATACGGCAGTCCGGCACCTCGTCCTCTCCCAGCGGCCCCAAGGGAGCCGTTCATCACCTGCCCTTGTCCTTGTTGGGCCTGACTGAGTAAGCTGTGGCCAGAGTTACTACTGAGGAGCCCAGGGTGGGCCTGGCTGAAGACCGTGTTCATACACATCCCAGCAGTGCTCGTCTGGGAGGTCGCTGGGCTGCTCGTCACCATCCCCGCGGATTTCTGTGCCTGAGTGTTCAGAGCTTGGGTGGCTGGGGCGCTGGGCCCGGGTGTGCCAGCTGCCTGCTTGGCCAGGGTAGACACCATGGCATCTCCCTGGCTCAAGGCACTCTTGCCCATCAAGCCCAGGCTGCCAATGTTTGCACCGCTCGGCTGCCCCTGGACTTGGCTGTTGACGCCTTGTGGGACGGGGCTGCCGGAGTTGAGGTTGGCGATTCCTGGGTTGAGAGAAGAGCCGCTGCCACCCCTCAGGAGTTCAGAAAGCTGCTTGTGTTTTGAAGCTGCATCTGGAAGAAGGTTCCCGCTGCTGCTGCTGCTGTTTAAAAGGTTCAGTTCTCCATTAGGAATCAGCTCGTCCGGAAGATCATGCTCCAAGTTCAGGAAAGTTTCAAAGTCTGCAAGGAAAAGGAGAAGCGGGTGTTAAGGCACCCAAGGCAGAAGCAGCAGGCCTGAGTCCGGCTGCAGCAGGGCCAGGGTTAGGGCTGGGGGGGGAGGCAGCGCTCACCGGCTCCGAAGGCGGCCCCCGAGGCCTTTGGGCCAGGAAGGAAGGGGGGCTTTGGGGTCGGGCGGGGGCAGGGGCAGGGGTGGTGGTGGTGGCGGGAGCCCGCCGGGTGAGGGTTCCCGGTGGTTCCCAGGCCTCCTCCTCGCTTTCCCCCTTCCCCGCTTGCCCTTGGGACCGTCCGGCTCCGTCTACACTCACCTGTGGGGTCGGGGGCGGAGAAGGCGGGCGAGTTGAGCTTGGGCCGCTTGGCGTTGGGCGGCCCGTCCAGCAAGTTTTCCGCCATGGCCTCCCCCGCCAGCGGCGCCCGACGGGCCCGGAGGCCGCGGCGCTGCTGCTCCTGCTGCGGGACCGGCAGAGGCGCTCAGCGGTTCCCCGCCCGAAGAGGACGAGGAGGAGGAGGAGGAGGAGGGGGGACCCGCCGGGGCAGCAGCAGCAGCAGCGGCAGGAGGGGGAGGGGCAGCAGCAGCGGCGGCACCGGGGGCGGCGGCGGCGGCGGCGGCTCCCCCATGGCCGGAGGGGGCCGGAGGGCGGGGCAGGACCGGGCCCTCCCCTCGCCCGGGTGTCCGGATGGCGCCGCCCGCCGCAACAGCCGCCCCCCCTCCCCTCCCTCCGCCCGGCAGGCAGGCAGGCAGGCAGGCAGGCAGGCGGGCAAGGGAGCGAGCAGGCAGGCACCCAGCGGGCCCTCCTCCTCCTCCTCCTCCTCAGGCCCTCCGGCGCCGTTCGCGGCGGGGAAGAGGCGGGCGAGCGGACGGGCGAGGGCTTGGCAGGTGGGGCGGCGGGGGTCCCTCTCTCTCTCTCCCTCACGGGCTCCCAAGGGCGGCGTCGGGCGGCTGCTCCCGTGGGTGCCCCGCGGCTGCCTCCCGCCCGCCCGGCGGCCCGGCCCGCCCCGGCTCGGCTCCCGCCCGCCCGCGACGCGCTCCGGCTCCGGCTCCGGCTCCGCTACAAGATGGCGGCTGTTGATTCCTCAATTAAAAAAAAAGTTTTTTTCTCTTCTCTTTTCCAGAGACGGAGGGGCGGGGCGGGGCCTACGCGCTGGCGTCATCGGCACGCACGCAGCACGCACGACGACCACGACGCCGAGGCCGCTTGGCTTGCCTAGGCCCGCAGCTCCGGGGAGCCGCCTCGGATTGGCCGCCTGGCCGCGGGCGGGCGGGGAGGCCCCTCCCCCTCCCGCACCGCCGCCGCCCCCCCGCCCCCCCTTCCCGGAGGCTGCCCCGGGGCCCAAGGCAGGGAAGGAAGGAAGCGGCCGAGATGCTGCCCGAGGAGGGGTCGTGGTGGAGGCGGGCCACGCCGTGGGTTCGGCCCCACCCCACCCCCCACCCCTTGATCGTGGGCCGTAGAGAGGCTCAGCATCCGGTGGGGGGGGGCTTGCGGTCCAAAACATCTGGGGGAGGCCAAGGTTCCCCACCCCAAGGAAGGCCTCGGGGTCTGGAGGGAGAGGATGATGGAGGCCACCCGGGGCCAGACCTTGCGGATTCAGAGAGGCCGGTCTTCCGGGCCACCAGCTCTGCCACCTGCCTTCCAGAAAGAGCCCCCTTCTCTCCCCCCCCCACACCATGCTGTGCCTGTGATGTCCCTTGTGAGTTCTCCCTTCTCTCTGCCGCCGATCGTGTCTTTGGATGGCTCCCAATGAGAGAGTCAAGCGTCCCTGGACCTCACTGGACCCTGAGAAGAACCCACAGCGTTTGGGAAACCTCTGGCCATTCCTGGAAGAGTCACCCTGAGGAGGCTCTGTTGGTCTCCTGGGAAGCAGCCGCTGAGAAACCCCGGGCTGCCTCACAGTGGGCAGCTGAGGAATGAACAAGCTGTTCCCTGCCAGGGAGGGGACGGGTGAGAGCCAGCCTTCCCATCGGTTTATGCCAACCCTGCGGCTAACCCAAGAAGCTTAGTTTTTAAGTGTGCCAATTTCCCTCCGTTGCTTTGTTCTCTTCAGACAAGGAACAAACCCTAACCACTTGTGCAGCATCGAACTTGCCAAAACTCCCCCCAAAGCTGGACTCTTACATGCACCCACGGATCCCTGTAGGAAGTGCTTGCTTTCTCAATGATTCATTGACCATGATCAACAAACACAATGTTAAAAGTCAGATCTGAGGCCTACCCTGCTTTCTGTACTCCCCAAACACCCTATGGAGAGATGCTCAGCAGAAGGGTCTACCTGAATAGAAACAGGGCCCATGGCTTGGCAGCAACCTGAAGACAAGGGCATTATCCTCAATGAGATCAATGTGCATAGAATCATAGAGTTGGAAGAGACCTCAAGGCCGCCATCCAGTCCAACCCCCTGCCATGCAGGAGCCCCCATCACAGTATTTGGGCATGTGCTGACCTAGGCTGCTGCAAGTGAAAGGTCCTTCAACCAACTGCTGGACTACTGCAGGAAGCAAGCTGAAAATGAAATCGTATTGCTTGTGCTCCTTTAAGCTTGTTGACACATTTTCTTGGCTAGATGACATACAGTACTGGTTTTCAAAGCTCATTGGGTACCGTCTGACTGTGCAACATGTCCCTGATTGTGTACCAAATTCCTTTTCCCTAGATGTTAAACCTCGTCCTCCTTTTTCACCCAGAACCCACTTCTTTAGGCACAATAAATGATTGTCTATCAGGATGCCTGCCTGCCTGCCTGGCCACAACAACCTCCTATGTGTACATTTTGTGAGCAGCATTTGCACTCTATGTGTCTGAAGTAGTAGATTTGCTCAACCAAAGCTCACACTGAAGTCTTGCTACTCCTTAAATTACCACCATATTTTGTTCTCTTTTTTTCCATTCCATTAATGTTGCCAATTAATGTTAGAGTTACTTAAATTTGTTTTCATTTGTGAATACTGTAATTAATAAAATAGAGTCCTGCCTCCTCAAAGAAAAGTAAGCCAGATGGTCCTTTGTATCCTAACAGTGACAGGACCCTATGTCACATTGCAGATTAACCTTTATGCGTGTTTACACTGAAGGGAAGTCCTGCCTCACAGCCTCGGGCAGAAACCGGAGGGCCTAATCCTGCTTAGGCCAATTAGGGTGGCTAACTGATGAGGTGCTGGGGCCCCTCTCTGTCACCTGACCATTCTTGCACCTGAGCACCTCCCCCAAGAACTGCAACCAGTATTTCAAGCCCTGCCATCACAGTCTGGTCGCTTTCTAGCAAAAGCCATCTGCCCCAGTTCCACCAGGAGAAGAACCAGACAGAAACAGGCTTTATTTCATGAGGCACCTACAATTTGGTGATGTGTAGCCAGTGTTCCTGAGGCTTCTTCAGGGTTCTTCAGTTTCTCTGCTTCTCCAGCTGAAGCAATGGTGGGGCCATAACAGAGAGTTTGAACACAGTCTAGAGATGCCATCAGTCCGGGGGAGGGGGGTAGGCATCTTCCACGCGTACAAAAAAACATAACTAGTAAATGGAGACTGAGAAATGAAAGAAGTGAGGTTGAGGACACACGGAATAATCCACCAGAAGAGACCACGTTGAACTCCTCTGAGCGTGCAAATCACTTCAGAGGTGCAGCCTTTCAGACGACAGGAGAGGTGGCAGGTCTGTCCAGCTTCAACCAGAAGGGCCACCTCATCTGATATCAAGGAGGGAGGGAGGGAGGAAGGAAGGGAGTGGAAAGAGTTGCAGCCCCAACCCAAGAAGCCATGTCAGAGTTTGTAAGGGATAGCAATCATAAAAATGCTCTGAGCACCAGAGATCTTTTAGTGAGCTTCTCTGCCCCCTTCTAGGCATCCAAGGATGTGTGGAAAGCAGTTTCATCTCGAGACAACCCCCTTTCCAGCCAAAAACAGCTCATATCTGTGTTCCAGGAGCAACTTCACTCAATGGATAAAAATAAATCACAGCAATCTCAAGTGATAAGTGGCTGATCAGGCCAACAAAAGAGGGGAGGAATCGATTAAAACTTGCAGGAAGCAGAGGCTAGTTCAGGGCCAATTATCCCCATGAAGGTTTTGGCTCTTCTTGCCACAGAATTCATTGAAATCAATAAAGATGCTACTGGCCCGAGTCCTGGACAAGAGTTTCCAACTTACACTGCTCTGCCTATATTGAATTTATTTTATTTTTCTCTTGTCAACTCACATTCTAATCAAGTGTGTTCTTCAGAATGCTTACAGCGCCCTTCACATTTAACATAAAAATCGGCATGACTGCTTTTCCTGTGGATTGTACCAAGGGCGGCCAAATACTGTCCTAGGAACCCCTCCTCCCTCCCTCGCCCTCCTCCTTTATCTTGTATTGTGGGTTTTACATTTTGGACTTAGGATGAACACTTTGGACACAGATTGTTCTGGACTTATTTCCACCGGGAGTTGGACTTTTTGACAACTTTCCATTTAAAAGAGTGCAACTCTGAGGGTGCACCCCCTGAGACACTCATCTGTTTAAAACAAGGATAATTTATTAGATGTAAAAATAGAAGAAATGTTTGCAAACTTCCAAAATGCCAAGTGCCCTTGGCTGATGGTGGTGGTGGTGGTGGTGGTGGTGTGGCAACCAATGAAAAAGCCCCAGGAGGAGGCAAGGAATGAACCCCCAAATCCATGTCCCCCTGCGGTCCTCTTAAAGCTTGGGGGTTCCCTCTGTCCTTCTCTAGTACTAAAGATGGGGAACGCGGATCCTACCTGACACACGTGCACACCTCCCCCAGGCATCATCCCACATGAGCCCAGGGAACGTATTCATCTCCAGTGCTGAGCCCGGCCCAGAGTCGGGTGATCTAAGAGGGGAGACAGGCAAGGGGCAGTCATGGAAGTTCCTCCTGGCACTCCGGCTTGTTTCTCACAGTCAGACCGAAGGGACCTCTCTCCTTTGCTTCAGGTGAAAGCTGCCTACGGCGAAGGTTCCGACCAGCCCCCAGGGATGCTCCTTGTTGAAATATGAAGGCCTAGTAGTGAAAAGAGGAGAGTGCCACCATTTAAAATCAGATCTGTAGGAGAATTTTTTTAACGGAAGGAACAAATAATAAGCGATGCAAATAAGCAACAATCAACAGTCCTTTGACAACTGATTTTCTCCCAGCAACTTGGGGGAATAAAATACTGCTCCCTTCCCGCTCCAGGTAGAATGAGCCAAATAAAAGGAACAAAAAGAAATAAATTGAATTCATTTTAAATGCAAACTGATAGTCTTCTATAAGTTAGGGAAAGACTCCAATGTTTGCAAGTTAGGGTCTTTCCTTTAGAACGATTGTAACTGCCCAGAGTAGCCTTCAGAGTAGATGGTGTGGCTATACAAATCCAACAAATAAATAAAATATAATACTAAGGAGCGTACTGATTGCACCCTGCTCTGGAACGCTGCTGCTTAAACTATTTGGGTAAATAAAATAAAAAAACAAGGACAATTCCATGTGGCATGAACAGGTATTGGGGCAGCTAAAAATATTGTAAATAAATAAATAAAATAAAATCAACTGGGGGCAGACTGGTGCTGCCCAGGATGTCTGGTGGGCATGGGAGGGCGAGGGAGAGAGATGCCCTTCTGGGTCCGCCTTAATGCCTTTAAAAACAAAAAACAAAACATTGCCGTGGCCAGCTAAAAAGCGAGAAATCGGAGCTAGCCCAGAGGATTTAAAAATAATTACGGATGCTTTTTAACCTTCCCATTTTTTAAAGTTTCACTTTATTTCATTTAGAGTATTTTTAGCCAGCCCTTTCTCTCTCGCCCGCCCCACGTCCTTACCTGGCTGGCACTCCCGGTTCCCCACTTAGCTGCAAGGACCTGCGAGGCACCTTGGCAGGCGAAACAGCCCGGGGGACCAGATGGCGGGAGCCTTCGGTAGGAGGAGAGCCCCCTTCCAACCAGCCAACCAGGAGTCCTCTCTAGGAAGTCTCCTCGGAAGGCTGGACATGGCTTCCGAGATGCTAAGGCGTCGCCATGGCAGCACTTCTGGGACGAGGCGGGTCGGGAGGAGCTGCCCTCCGAGCTAGAAACGCTAGAGCGGCCCCAGGTGCGACCTCTGGGAAGAGGCGGGCTCGGAGGACCTGCCCTCTGACTGCAGGAGCCTAGAAAGGCCCCATGGCCACTTCCCAGAAGAGGCGGGGCGGCAAGACCTGCCCTCCGATTCTCCGAGGCTAGAGCGTCGCAGAAAAAGTCCTCTGAGACAAGGCATGCTAGAGCGTTTCCCCAGTGGCCTCCCTGAGCTGGGCTCAGCGCCCTCGTGTGGCTGACTCCTCACCGGAAGAAGCGCCCGTGCTTTGCAGGAGCGGCGCCTGGCGGGATCCCCGCAAGGGGATTTCGGGTTCGTTCCTTGCCTCCTCCTCCGGCTTTTTCATTGGTTGCTCACCCCCACGTCCCCCCCCCACCATCAGCCAAGGGCACTTGTGATTTTGGAAGTTTGCAAACATTTATTATTAAATCTAATAAATTATCCTTGTTTTAAACAGATGAGTGTCTCTTGTTTTTCTGCACCCCAACAGTTACACGCTTTTAATTGGGAAGTTTTCAAAAAGTCCAACTCCCGGTTGAAATAAACCCAGAACAATCTGTGACCAAAGTGTTCATCCTATGTCCCAAAAGTAAAACCCACAAATACAAGAGAAAGGGCGAGGGCGAGGGAGCGATGATGGGTTCCTGGGACAGTATTTGGCCGCCCTTGGTACAATCCACAGGTAAAGCAGTTGTGCCGATTTTTATGATAAACGTGAAGGGCGCTATAAGCATTCTGAAGAACACACTTGATTAGAATGTGAGTCGACAAGATAAAAATAAAATAAATTCAATATAGGTAGAGCAGTGTAACTTGGAAACTTGTCCAGGACATGGGCCGGTTGCATCTTTATTGGTTTCAATGAATTCTGTGGCAAGAAGCAGCATCCCACTCACCAAATCAATTATTTTTACGGCACACAACTCAGGAGAATGCTAGATTTTTGTCCCCCACCGACTTGTAAGAACCAGGTGAATGCCCTTATACAGGCAACTCTCCCCTGTATAAGGAGTGAGACTGGCAGCAAACTATTAAAACCAGAAAGCAACGGAAGTATTTTGACAAGACTCTTTATTGGAATTTTAACATGGAGGAAAAACACTTTGCATCAGGTGAAAGCTGCCTACTGCAAAGGCTCCAACCTGAACCCAGTGATGCTCCCCGTTGAAATATGAAGGCCTAGTAGTGAGAAGAGGAGAGTGGCACCATTTAAAATCCTTGATCCATGTGTTGCAGCATCCACTCTTCCTCTCTGAAATAAATGGTCACCTCCTTTATGGTCATTGGATACTGAAAGGAAAAGCAGACCAGGTTTCCTTGGCCGGCCAAGCAGGCCTTCAAAAACAGAAACCAACGAGAGCTTCCTCGGGATGACTCAAGGACTGAACCCCACAACTTCAGCAGAAACTCAGGTGAGTTCCTCCTGGCCACGACACGAACACAGGCGGCAAGGGCTTTTCCCTGCATGGATCTCCAATTCTTTTTCTCCTACCTGATCTGGCAGCTGTGCAGGGGCGGCTTCTATTCCATCACAAGTCTAAGAACAATAGTTGACTACAGTGGTGCCCAAACTTCTGACCCACCCAACAACTGAGAATCCTGACTGCCGAGCATGCTTCCGTTGCCCCCCCCCCGCATTACAAGCAAGACAGGGTTTGCCTAACAATGGCATGTGGGGGGGGAGTAAGCAGGTCGTTTAAAATGTTTTTGAGCCACCGACCCAAGCTCTTGGGTTGCTGGCTCAAAGTAATTTTTAAAAACGCTGTGACGCGGGGGTGGTCAGAAGAAGTGGCATGCCATGTTTTAAATGACTTTTAGCCACAGAGGCAAGTGAACGGGGCAAAGGCAGGAGTTGTTTAAAGTGGTTTCCAATAGGAATGCATAAATAAATAAATAAATAACACATGGAAACACACAGACAGACCCAAACGAATACAAAAGAATGTGGTGAGGGGGGCGGGAGGGATGGTTTCTGGTACGTGGCAACCCTTGATACAACCCACAGCAAAAGAAGACATGCTAATTTTACTACTGATGATGTAAGGTGATGATTTATGTATTTCAAAGAAAGCTCCCATCCCCCTTGGCTGGCTGCTTAGATCTTCAGATTCTGGACACCCCCAATTTCCTCAGCCCCCACCCCCAATCGCTAATCCCCATGCCTTGCAAGACCTACACAGAGAGCAGGGCGCTTGGTGGGTGAGTGTTGGCAACAGTGCGAGCTGTGGATCCGATGGCGCTGAACCAGCTCATCAGCTGAGGGGTCCATCCAGAAGTGGTCAGCCGTCTTCATCTTGGTGTACTCCAGTGCACATGGTCCCACTAGGCAGAGAAAATGTTTGTCAGTCAGAAAAAGGAAGGAAGGAAGGAAGGAAGGAAGGAAGGAAGGAAGGAAGGAAGGAAGGAAGGAAGGAAGGAAGGAAGGAAGGAAGGGCCTGCCCCAAACATACTTGTCCACACACCCACGTTCTACTTCAAAGCAGAACTGGTCCAACATAACCAACTGCCCTGTCAGTGGACGTCAAGAGGCGCTGGATTCAGTATTGGGAAAATCCTAGCGGTTTTCTGAGCCCAGGCCTCAGATTTAATCTGTCATCCCATGACCTCAGGCTGTTCCTCTGGACTTGCCATAACATCCTCAGTGGGCTATTTCCTAGTATTTCAGTTCTATGTCCCTACCCAGGATGCCTGGAATTACAAAGCTGAGGTTTTAAAAGTCGACTCCTCAGTCAGCTTCCCCCTCCACTCTAGAAAAGGCTCCTTTGCAGCCTACCAGCTTGGGTCCCAAATGCTGAATCCTACAAGAGGAGGCTTTAATTAATTGCCCCTTCTGCTCAGCAGCACTTCCGAGAAGCCCACTTCCTGGATGCATTTAAGGGCTTTTGTCTCCAAAATAGCAGCTCAGAAAGAACTTGCAGTACCTAACAAAGATGGCAGGATGGGGCCCTCCACAGGATCCATCAGCAATGCTTCCTTTTCATAGTATTTACTAGAAAGAGAAAAGAAGATACCGGAAGGGCTGGATTAAGCCCAAGGCTTGACTCACAACCAAGTAGCCACAAACAGTGTACAAGCCGGATGTGAGGGTAATTATCAGGAGTGATGGGGAGTCTGGGTGTCTAGCAGGGTCCTGGTGATAGGAACATGTCAATTTTTAATCGCCATATAGGCAGCCACCGTAAATAAGATGGCTGCAGGCTGGTTCGCTGACCCAAGCCTCATTGTCCCTTGATTCACCCTTGATTTCCTTTCCACAATGCATACGTGACTCAAAGCAGCACACTTACCCCTTCTCCTCTGCCCCCTCCCTTCCATCTGCATCCTGCCTTCCTGCCTTGAGGTTGTTATCAGGGCCAGAAGCGCATTTGTCACGACCCCCGCCCGACACGACCCTCAAGAAAAGCGGAAAAGCGGAAAAGCGGCTCTTTCGATGCATCGACTGAGCGCTTGCCGCTTCCTGCTCTAGCTTATCTGCCTGCAATAGCAGGCGAGCTGCAGACAGGTGGCGCTGCCGCGCAACTTGATTAATGACTTCCCTGCGTAGGCGCGCTAAGTAAACCGAGAAGTGGGGGAAAGTGGGTGTTAACAATGTATCAATATGCTTCCTTTGATATGATTTTTTGCCGATTTCTCCACGCAGATGCATCCGATTCTCACCGGACTTTCGGGAGGGGGTTCAGAAAAATTGTACCTATAAAACCCGTACTGACTCGCACAACTGCGGGCTCAGATCTCAAAGATATTTGACTGAGCTCCTCTCTGCAGAGAAAGTAAAGCTTTTTCCTCGATCTACGGTCTCTGGCGTGATTTTTCAACTCCCTCGCTCGGGTGCGAAAGCGGTTCTTGACCCGGGGGTGTCTCTCTTTCATTTCTGGGGGCTCGTCCGGGATCCCCCCCTTTTGAGCAGGGAGGCCAGATCGAGCGGGGGCTGAACAGCCTGACGTTTTGCGGAGACTTCCAGCGCGCACCCTCCATCT
>JAHTLZ010002617.1:784-11495 GCA_023846285.1 Phrynocephalus versicolor
AAGTGTGAGGACTTTACTCTTCTAGAGCAAAGGTAAACCCCAGAGAGCAAACAAAGCCACCACCCTCGGCTCCTTCTGGAGGATGGGGGTGGGGGGGCAGGGAGGCGACCCAGAGGGCACGGGCCTTCCCCTTCCAAGCTCAGAACCCTACACCCCCCCCCCCCGACACACACCACCACCTTGGAAAGAGCAAGCGGGCACCACCCATGCCATCCCCGGTGCCAAACCTTCCCCTTGTGACGGAGTCTCTTTGGAGGGGGGGGGCTGGCTGGGAGGGCTCCCTCTGGACGGGCAGAGTGGCTGCCCTGAGGCTTTTTGGGAAGGAGGGAGGGAGGCCCCTGGCCGTCTTCAGAGGAATGCCTGCCCCACAAATGAAGTGAAACCAACCAAGGCGCTTCTGTCCATAAAATCTTTTTATTGATAATTTAAAGGGATAAAACTCTTTCTTCCTGGCACTGGGGGGGGAGGGGAGGGGTCTACGGGCTGCCCCCTCCTTGGCTTTGGGTTCCACAAGACAAGAGCAAAGGCTGCATTCTCTTCCGTTGCTGCTACATTTCAGCAGGACAAACAGGAGGAGGAAGAGGAGGAGGGCCCACCACCACCGCCACCAAAGAAGAGCCCCCCCCCCAGGGAGCAAAGCACAGGCTGGGGAGAAGGGAGGGGGCTGGAGTGGGATGGCCCTTCTCTATCACAGGGACCTTGGCAGACCCAGGAAGGAAAGGAGTTGGGGGGCAGCTTTGTAGGGGGGTGGGGAGGGGCTCGCTGCCCTGCCTTTGCCCCACTGGGAAGGGGAGGGGGCTTCCATTTGGGTCTGGAACACACAACATGCCCTCTCCTCACTGGCAGGCTGCCACCCACCCAAGAAGACACTCCCCCCCCCAAAAAAGGGGGCAGAGGGGAGCTATTGATGCCCCTCACCCCAGTCCCCAGTCCAAGGCGAAGGGCAGGGCAGGCTTCATAGGGCAGAGCGCCAGCCCCACGGCCCCTTTCCCCGAGAGTCCCGATGGCACCTGCCTGGTGTGTGTGTGTCTGTGTGTGTGTCCCCTTGGTCTGGCTGGGGAGGGGGCTACAAGTCGATGGTGTCGCTGCTGACGCTGAGCGTGTCGATCTGCCGACAAACGTCCATGAACTCTTCCTGCAGGAGGGCCGTGTCTGTCCCCTGCCCCTGCCGCCCCACGGAGGCCAAGGACTCCTGCGAGACGGGGGTCGGCACCCAGTGCTGGCGGCCTGGGGGCGGAGGGGAGTGGCTCCCGGGGGCCACGGGCATGGCTGGGGGGCTCTGCTTCCCGGGGCTGGGGCAGAGGAGGAGGGAGCCGGGGCCCGCGGAGGGCCTGGAAGGCGAGCTGCAGCCGCTGGTGCTGCCCCCCCAGGGCCCCGGGGAAGAGAAGGTGGTGTTGGGGCCGCTGGTCCCCAGGAGGGAGGCCTCCCCGTCCACCCGGGTGGATGGCGTGGCTCCTAGCTCGGTGCAGGAGGCCGTGCGGGAGAGGTGGCTCCCCAGCGAGGAGGGCCCCCGGGCCAGGCTGAAGGAGGAGGAGCAGAAGGTGCTGGAGGCAGAGAGCAGGGTGCTGCTCCCTCCGAAGAGGCCCTCACTGCACAGCGCCTCGTCGATGCTGCGGCGCAGGTCGATGGGCGAAGGCGGGCGGAAGTCAGCCGTCGGGTCGCTGGCATCCTCCCCGGCCAGGACGCCCAGCAAGCAGGCGGGGGCATCGGTGCCCGCGGGGCCTCCCAGGGTGTCACCCAGCTCTTCGGCGGGCACGGCGTACAGTGGGAGGTAGTCGGACTCACTGCGGGTGATGGTGTCGCAGACCACCAGCTTCTCGTGCTGGGACAAGGCCCACTGGAAGTTGTTGGGCAGGATCTGGCTCTTGACGGCCACAGCAGCCACGGTGTGCTCCGGGGACAGGCAGCGGAGCCGGCCGCAGCATGGGCACCAGCCCTGGCCGGGCGAGCAGAAGAGCGGGTAGAGGCCCAGGCAGGCCAAGGGCAGCCCCATCCCGGCCTCACACAGCCGGCCCGCCAGCTGCAGGGCCCACCAGGGCCACGGGCCAAAGAGCTCCCCGCCCAGGCCGTAGCCCAGGGCGTGCAGGACGGCGTAGGTCTGGAAGGCGGCGCTGAGCAGTCCAAAGGCGGCTGCTGGGAGAAGGGTGCGGGCGGCCCGCTGCCACTGGCTGGCCTCAGCAAAGGGGCACCGGCCAGCCAGGGGCGTGGGGCTCTTCAGGTCGTACCCCTGGGCCGTCTCGGAGGGGGCCAGGCAGTAGAAGACCAGGAAGGCCACGGACAGCCCGGCTGCCAGGAGGGCAAAGAGGCCCCGCGAGGCCAGCAGCAGGAAGGGGAAGAGGCTGAGCAGGTCGGCGGCCAAGACGGCCCCCGTGGCCACCGAGAAGTGCAGCAGGACCAGCAGGACCAGGAGGCACAGGGGGCGGAGGCTGGTGCGTGCGGACGCCTTGAGGCGGGGGCGCAGGGAGAGGAGCAGGAAGGCGGCGGCGAAGGCGGAGGTCAGGCACGGCAGGGCCAGGTCGTGGGTCAGCCTCACGGCCACCTCCGGGAAGCGCTCCAGCTGCCCGCGGGCCTCGCCAAAGAGCAGCAGGGCCCGGGACCCCCCGGCCCCCACCAGCAGCAGGTGGAGCAGGGCCAGGAGCCAGCAGCCAGCCGGGCAGCGGCAGGGCAGGCCCAGCAGGCCCAGCAGGGAGAGCAGGGCCAGGAGGGCAAAGAGGGTGCCCGCCCCGTAGAGGTGGGCCTCCCAGGCCAGGCCCCAGTCGGCCTGGGCCGTGTTCCAGTCTGAATGCAGCGGCACCAAGAGGGGCAGGGAGGGCAGCAGCAGCCAGGAGCGTGGGGGGGCGCCCGGCTCCGGCAGTGGGGAGCCACAGTCCTCCGGGCGGGTGGGCAGGCAGCCCGGCAGTGCCAGCAACACCCCCTCGCTGCTGCCCGGGGAGGCGGGGAGGCCGCTGGACTCCAGCCCTGCAGGGAGAGAAGAGGGAAACCAGGGCAGTTAATTAACTGGGGCTGGGTGGTGAGAGGGATGGATTGACATGCAGGGGGGGGAGTGATTTATTGAAACGTGCGGCCCAGATTCTGTGCAAAGCCATGGGGGAGGGAAGGAAAGGCCAAGGACGGAAGCCACGGAAGAGGTTGCTGAAAAAGCTGTCATGGCTCTCAGGGCTGGTGTCCCTTTCTCTTCCCATGGATAATTAAACCAAGGGGCTTTTGATTCCCTGGCTGCTTCTCTGGAGCCCAGTGAAAACTTCTGCACCCCCTGCAGAGGAACCCAGGCTGCTGCCAGGGACCCACCGCCACTCCCAGGGATCGGGCCCACCTGTCCTGCTTTGCCCATGCAGGGGCAAAACCCCTGAAGAGGGGGGGGGGACAGGCGGGAAGAGGCACACAGAGTGTCTGCTGATGGGGCAGAGGGGGAGGAGGGGGAAACACCCCCAGGTAAGGTGTTAAACCCCTTTAGTGATGACTCCCCACATTCAAGGGCATCATCATTGCCTCCTCAACTCTGTCAATGTGGGGAAGCACTCAGAGCCCCCACGCACTCTCTGCAACCCCCCCACCCTTTTCCTCTTTTGAAGTTGCTCCTCAGCCAAGCAGTGGCCCTAGGATTGATGGTCACCCCAACCCCAAACCCCCACCCACCCCAGTAAGCAAGCCTTCTCTCTCCCCCCCCGGTGGGAAACAGGGTGGACGTGGAAGGCCTGCTGGGAGGGGGGAAGGAAAGCCCAGCCTGGCGTGACCATGGGGCCGCCAGCCCCCCACCTCCCCGACTGGTGTGTTTGCAGAAGCCCCCAGGCTGTCCGAAGCACATTGAAGCTGAAGTAGGCTGAGGGGGGAGGGAGGGGGAGAGCAAACATCCTCTCCCAGGCAACTCACAATGATGGCCAAGCAGCAGAACAACACACACATATACACACACACACACACACTGCACCCCCCCACCAGGGCTTCTGCTTGCTTGAGCAGTGCCTCTTCATGGCGGCCTACCAACCCTGTCCTTCTGGGTCCCCCCCCCCAAAAAAAAAACCCTCCCTGGATGGAGGCTGTGCTGACTGGCAGGCGATGGAAGCAAAGGGTGGCCTGGCAGTATATATGCCGTGTTTTCCCGAAAATAAGACACTGTCTTATATTTATTTTTCCCCAAGAAGATACTCCGGGGCTTATTTTTGGGGTAGGTCTTATTTTCAGGGAAACAGGTACTGCAAGCAAACATGCTACGAAGTACGGTAACTTTGGTGGCCCAAGCGAAAGGGAGGAAGGACCATGGATGGAAAGGGAGGGGCAACGTGCGCTCTGTGTGTGTGTTTGTGTGTGTGTTTGTGTGTGTGGGCACAGCCACGCCCATCACTAGGTCTTATTATTGGGGTAGGGCCTATATTTAACAAATGCATGGAAATCCTGCTAGGGCTTATTTGGGGGGGTAGGTCTTATTTTCAGGGAAACAGTGTGTGTGTGTGTGTGTGTCTGTCTGTCTGTCTGTTTGGGTGGGGGGACACCTGCCCCCTTGCCACTCCAGGAGCTGAACTTGGGAGCAGTGCTTCGTTCTGAGTCGCTGCTGCCAGAAAGGGCCTGGGTGCCCCCTTCTCTCCCCCCCTTCCCCTCCCCAGTTTCCCCCTGGAAGCCGAAGCCCCTTCCCGCCCTTCCCTTGGCCTTTCTCCAGCCGGTCCCAAAATCCCCGTGCCTGGTTTGGGCGCAGCAGCACAGCCCCCCCCCCCCCTGCAATGCACCCAAGCTGCCCCAGCCAAAGCGGAAGCCGCTGGGAGCAAGAACAGAAGCAATCAGGCAGCAAAATCCGAGGGGCGGTTTTCCGCGACTCTACTCGAGGGTCCCACTGGCAGGACGAAGCTGTCCGGAGAGCCACAGGGCATTTCAGCTTGAACATTTGGATCTCACCAGAGAAGAAGTCCATTTGTCATGACACAACTTCCAGAATGCGGTGGACAGACATTTGTTGGGCGGGGGGGGGGCAACCACCTCACCTGCTCCCAGCCTCAGGATCCCTTGGGGAGGCCCCTGCAAGGCTGGCCATCTGTGTCTGTGTGGAAGGGAGGGGGGGGGCAAAGGGGTCTGCACAGGAATTCCAGACCCCCGCCACCCCTGCCTTGTCCAGGGCAGCCCATGTGCCCCCGTCCAGAGGGGAGCCTCAGTGCTGCACAGCATCAGGAACCCCAGCCCACCCACCACCCTTACCCCCCCCCAGCCCCTGCAGGGGAGCACAGACTGGAAGGAAAGCAGCGACACGAGAGGTGGGTGGAAGTCAAACATTGTTGAAAGCCCAAAAGAGGTGGCCCTCGACTCCCACGCAATCTCTTTAACCCTGGTTGGGGCACAGTTTATTCCGGACCTCCCCACACACCCACACACCCCCTTTCCCCCTTTCCTACTTCCTGCTTTTTCACTTTCCCCAACCCCAACGCAAAATTATATTTCAAATACCCAGACAAATACTTTTGAAAACGGACTCCCGGGTGGCCTCCTGCCTCTCGCTGAAACCGAGCCCCTTGCCATATACACACACTCTTCCCTCCCTGCTCCCCGACTTTGGACCCCATTAAAACGTGGCAGCCCACGGGTGACCCTCTCCCCTCACAGGCGCCCCTCGCAGTGAGCCACGGGCTGTGCCCCCAACTTGGACACGGGCAGGGGCTTCACCAGGCAGCTCTCGATGTACTCAAAGACGGTGTAGGGGTCCTGGTCGGCGTTGAGCGCGACGGCGTCCCCCTCGTAATACTCCTCCAGGTCCTCCACCTGCCGGAGGAAGTACTCGGCTTTCCTCTCCACCTCCGCGGGCGCGTCCTTGGGGTGGCGGCGCAGGCGACGGTGCACCTCCTCCTCGGTGGGCGGCTTGAAGAGGGTGTGGTACCTCTCCCCGGTGACGGGGTCGGTGGTCCGCTGGCAGAGGCGCTGCAGGGCCACCTCGGAGGGCAGGTGGAGGAAGAAGACGCGGTTGGGCTCCAAGCCTGAGCGCTTCAGGAGGTCCGCTTGGTCCACGTCGCGGGGGAATCCGTGCATCACCCAGCCACGAGCCCGGCAGTCCGGCTGGAGCAAGCGCTCCTGGAGCACCCGCAGGGCCAGGCTGTCGGTCACCGGGTAGCGGCTCTCCAAGAAGGGCCGGATGAGTTCGCCCAGGGGCGTGTGGGCGGCCACTTTTTCTCGCAGCAGGCCCCCAAAGTGGACGTGGACCAGCCAGTACTTCTGGGCCAGCAGAGCAGCCTGCAGGCTTTTGCCGCTGCCCGGGGGGCCCAGGAGCAGGACCCGGGGGGTGAAGGGGGCGTCGGAGCGCGGGCGGCTCTGCACGAAATTCAGGGCCTGGGCAAAGACGTCCACGCAGGGCTGGTCGGCGCTGATGACCTTGTGGCTCCCCTGGTAGGCCCGGAGGATCCCTGGGAGGTGGCGGTGGCTCTCCAGCAGCCGCTTGGCGGTGGCTTGCTCAGAGGTGCCCTCCGGCCTCACCAGCCGCTTCTGCACCGCAAAGTCCACGGGCCAGTCGAAGGTGGTGTGGTAGACCTCGCCGGTGAGCGGGTCCAGCAGCTTGCCCAGGTTCCTCTCCACCAGCACCGTGTCCGGGGCACTGAAGACCACCACGTGCCGCGGGGCGATGCCCACCGCCTGCAGCACCAAGGCCTGCTTCCTAGTCTCGGGGAAGCCGTCCAGCACCCAGCCCAGCTTCTCGCAGTCCTCGTCGTTCAGGCGCTCCTCCAGGAGGGCGGCCCAGAGGTCCTCTGGGATGGGCGCCCCTTGGGCCTGGCGGGTCGTGGCCTCCCGGGACCCCTTCAGCATCTTGTTCCGCACCAGGTCCTCTGGGCAGAGGTAGACGGCGCTGAGGTGCTTGCAGAGCCAGCGGGCGATGGTGGTCTTCCCGGAGGCTGGGGGCCCCACCAGGACGACGCGGGGCACCTCGTCGTTGTCCTTCTTCAGGTGCTCAATCATGAAGTCGATCGGATCCGCCGGCTGGTAGACCAGGAGCGCTTCCACCAGGTTCTGCATGAGCTGGAAGACCTTGTGTTTCTCCGCATAGATGCCCATAGCAGGGGGGATGCAGTGGGGCTTCGTTGTGGCATCCATCTCTCCCCACGGGCACTCTGCCGGCTAGCCGGATTCTCAAACAAACGTTGGATTCCAGGGTTGCCCAGCAGCGTCTGGTGATGTCACCATCCAGGGAGAGCCCCCGCACGGAATGCCCAGCCCTGAGAACGTGCTGCCACGGGAGCCCTTTCCTCCACCCCATCAGTTGCCCTGGACCCTCCCACCACACATCCACACACACACACACACCGGATGGGGAGGCTGGCTCAAGGCTCACCTTCTGGCATCAGGTAGAGCACGCACCTGTTTCTCATGGGATGGCCTCTGCTGCTGCTGGTCCAGGTCTAGGGCTCACTTCCTGGCTCCGTTGGCATTCCGGGAGCCCATAGCTTCCATGCAGCATGGTGGTTTCAAAGGCCCCAGCTCTGAGGTACAGCCAGAGGCAGCAGGAGCGCCCCCACCACCACCCTCTCAGGAGGCCTGAACCCCTCTCTCCATCAGGCCTCTGGGTGCTGCTTGGAGGGCAAGCCAGGCTAGCCTTGGAAGGGACCCCAGCCAGGACCCTCTTCAGGAAGCTTGGGGTCTTTCCCTGGGTCTGGCCTGTGCATCTGCTGGCAAAGCTCGGTGGGGGTGGGGAGGTGTATTGGACAGACAGTGAACTAACCCTAATTTTTACCACACCTGCAGCATCCCAGCTCTTCTGGTTGGGAGTCAGCTGGCCAGTCTGGCCTGAGCCATGTGGCCAACTTGGATCTCCATGGACCGGAGCCCAGGGTGGGCTGTGTTATAAAGGCTGGTTGGGAGATGCTGCCAATCTGGGGAGCCAGGAAGGCTGGTCTGGTCCTCTTCCCCCCCCCCAACACCCCTGCCTTCAATGGGCCCCTAGGAGTCAGGACGAGGAGGGGCAGCTTGGATGGAGCCAGTGGGACTCCGTGGTGGAGAAGCTGGGCCCCCAGCCGAGGCTGTCCGTCTCCATCAGCGGCTCTGTGCCTTGCTGGCTCCTACCTGCAGTGACAAGGTCACCCAGTGGAGCAGAGCTGTCAGGCACCGAGCGCTCCGCTGGGAAGGCACTACCTGGCAGCCGGACGCTAATGCCACTTGGCACCCATCAGGCAGGATGGGCAGAGCGCCGTCTCGGGCACAGCCGGAGTAGCCATTTCTCCTCTGCAGGGACTGCACAAGGGTGTGCCGGTGAGTGTACATGGGGGGAGGCAAAGGGGGTCGCAGAGAGAGACATTCCCCCAGGGAACCCCTCCTTCCTTGTGGCACCCAAGAAGAGTGAGGCCAGTAAGGGTATCTGTCGCACGTGGCAGGGCTTTATGGGTGGTGGTGCCCCCGTTACGCAACCACTCCCCACTGTCCTGTTCATGAGAGATCCAGTCGACCCCACACCCATTTGTCTTCCAGGGTCCACTCTGTCTTTGTGCTGGGTTCCAAAGGGTTCCGCAGGTCTTTGACTGCTGCTGCTGCTGCTGCTTTTTTGTGCAGCCTGTTTGGTGCAAGCCTTGTGACTACAGAAGAAGAACACAAGTTGAACATTGACCATGAAGAAATCTTGCATTCCTTGGTTCCACCATCGACCCCACCCCCCCCCCCGGGATCCGAGAGGATGTGACCCAGAAGGGCAGCAATGAGGGAACCAGAAAAGGCCCTCGAGGGTCAGGATGGACCTCTGGCCCTGGAGACCAAACTCAGGCCCACCCGCTCATCTTGCCAGTCACCCCCTGTGGATGCGGAAACTTCTAAGCAGCCAAGACGGCGGAGAGAAAGGACATGGGTTTGTGGGGAATGCAGGGCTGGAGGAGAGCCTGGCGGAGACCCTGGGCGGTCAGGAAAGTGAACAAGCGAGTCCCCGAGCAAATCCAGCCTGAACTAACTCTCCCCCCCCCCCCCCCCCTTCTTGGCAGAAATGCTGAAGCCAAGGCTGTCCCACTTTGGGTACATCAAAAGAAGAGAAGGCGGGATTATCTTGGAAAAGACCATCACGCTAGGAAAGGCAGAAGGCAGCGGGAATAGAGGAAGACCAAGTGCGAGGTGGACAAGGGACCCTCCCGAAGGAAGCCACGGGCCTGAGCTGAGAACCACAAGTGGAGCGAGACACTCTGGGGCTCACTCACGCACAAGGTGGCTGCAATAAGTCGGAGGTGAACTGATGGCCCGTTACACCAGCAGCAGCAGCAGCAGCAGCGCATGACTCTACACCATCTAGGGCTGCCTTGGGCCAACGGCATGGGAGCCCCATAACGGCCCCAGAAGAAAAAGGGAAGGGAAAACCACGCCTGTGTATTCTGTACTTGGAGAACCCTTTACAATTATCTTTTGTGCCTCTACTTCCACGTTTGTTCCCTTTCTGCTCTACTGGCATGATGTTATTTGCTTCCAAATAATCCTGGACTCTATCAGCTATGATGCCTGTCAGCAGTTTATACATACCAGTAGTTGGCAAACATGTTATTGGCCTGTAATGTTCAGGTATTGCTCCTTTTGTTGGATCCTTCTGTATCAAATAGGTTTTGCCAGTTGTTAACCACTCGTTAATATAACCTGTCCTCAACATTTTATTAAATTGTTTGGCCATTTTTCCATGCAGACTGGCCAGGTGTTTGAGCCAAATCCCATGCAGTTGGTTATTGCCAGGTGATGTCCAGTTTTTGACTCTTTGCAATCTTTTGGTCATCATATCAGCTGTTATTTCTAGTTGGTCCATTGTGCACTTCGAGAATTTCTTCTCAAAATCTTGGAGCCATCCAGCACTTCTATTATAGTCTTTCTCAGTTTGCCATTTTTTCAGGCTTTTCATCTTTTATACCTATATTTTTATTTAAACTCGGATAGAACTTTCTTTGATCTGATCGAAACAATGGGTTGTCTTTATACTGAGTAAATCTAGCTTCATATCTTTCAGTTTTTCTAGCTGTTGCTGTTTTTGCTGCTTCACTATTTCCAATGCTTTTCCAATTTTCCTTGTACTTAGCCAGTATTTTTAGTCAAATATTTCTTGATCTTAGCATTCCTTATTTGTCTTCCTGCAGGTTTTTAAAGTTACTCTCATATCCTTGGAGTCTTTTGATTTTAAGCTCCAGTCTGATCTTCCACCGTGGTTTCTCAAGACATTGGGGGGGGGGCTTCAATTGTGGAATCCCTAGTTCTTCCGTTACTATTACTGCTGCACTATAAGCAAGCTGATTTATCTGTTCGATTGACATTAGCTGGACTGTTGCAAATAGAGCTTACGTTGTTCATCAATGGTACCAATTTTTTTCTAGGCACATTCTTCAAAATCATGAGCCTTCCCCTCTCTTCATTTAATGCAGCATGTGTCAGTATTTTATTCTTCAGTTCTTGCTGCCTAATAGTGAGCTCTGCTGGTGTTCCAATCCTAACTGAACATTCTTGTGGTTCAAATTTTTGTACAACATCCATATTTTCTTCAACTTCAGACTGTTCGATGTCCCCAGGTGCTATTAATCTATTTTCTCCTCCTATTTGGATAATTTGTTGACCCCCCAATTACACAACTCCTCCGTATGTGTTCTAGTTCAGCTTTACTAAATACCTTGTTTCTGATAATATATCTTCACTGGTCAAGAAATCGTAATACAGTTATCTTGGATTTGCATATTCTTGTTTCCATAATTGATGCATCCGCTTTTGGTAGCATCGTTTTTCAGGTTCTGCTCTATAATAGCAT
>JAHTLZ010002618.1:0-18419 GCA_023846285.1 Phrynocephalus versicolor
CTTATCTTGGTTGCTTTCTTGCAAAACATTTCAACCCAATCTCTACACTCGACTTCCATTGTATAAGTGCTCCTTATTCCTTGTAAGATGGCTCACTTGGGACTCATGCTGGAGGCTAAATAAGTGTGCCAAGTCAGGGCTGTAACTGAGCACAGAGAACACATGGAGAACATTTTGTAGTTGTCTACCACCCATAGCTTTGTTTAGAGCAAGACAAGTGGGGTTGCTTCAACATGACACTTCACAGCAAAGGAAAGACTCACAAGAGGGTTCCAGTGTCTTTTACAGGAGCACGTGAGAAAGTAGCACAGCATGAGTGTCAACTTCATCACTTGAAGTCAATGGGCTGCTTCATGCCCCCAGTTGAATTCACTTTGCATCCTGCTCAGTCACACCCGAAACTGTGTGATGCACTGATTTCATGTATGAGGGCTGCATGCACACAGTCTAGTTTATGCAACTTTTCCCTTCTCAAAAAAAAAAAAAAAAGGAGTGACTGGCTGAGTGAATGAAGTGGCAGTAAATGCACAGCCCTCACTTCCCATGTCACGTGACTTGTGCGGAGGAAGGGAGCCTACCCTCCACCTCACACAGAAGTCAGGAGCCCGTTGAGAGCATGGATGATAACAAAGGTTGGATCCATAGGATGGGTTCCTCAGCTTCAGCTGCCTCCCTTGCACAGGCAGATGGTCAACAACCACAACTATGACCCTCTTCCCTAATCCAAAATAGTCCTCTGGCATTCGTGTGTGGGGAAAACAGCTCCAAGAAAAGACATACCCATGAAGATTCCTGTTCCTGCAGAGCTCCTGTATGCCCAGAATTCTTTGGGAAGTACAACATGTATTGGTGCATAGCTTGGCAGAGGATTGTAGGGTGGGAGTGGGCTAGTTGAGTTCCTTGGACGCCATGGGCTTAAATGAAGATCTGCACAAAATTTGCTAAAGTAAAAAGAGAAAGCGGCTTGTGTCCAATGGTTCTCAACCTATTGGGTCCCCAGATGTTCCTGGACTGAAACTCCCAGAAACCCCTTCCAGCACAGCGAGTGGTAGAGGCTTCTGGGAGTTGCAGTCATAAGAAGATAAGAAGAGCCATGCTGGATCAGGCTAAAGGCCCATCTAGTCCAGCATCCTGTATCTCACAGTGGACCCGCCCAATGTGTCCGGGAGCACATGAGACTAGATATGTGTCTCCTGTTACCACTCCCCTGCATCTGGCCCTTGAAGTACCCTGGTTTTAAGCCTGGAGATTACACATCTCCATCATGGTTTGTCATCTGTGATGGATTTTCCCTCCAGGAATCTGTCCAATCCCCTTTTGAAGGCATCCAAGCCAGATGCCATCACCACATCATGTGGCAGGGAGTTCCACATACTAACAACACACTGGGTAAACAAATATATATTTTGTCTGGGGCACACTGCTTTTCACTGCTCTCCATGGTGAAAATTGCCCATTGACAATTCCAGGAACATCTGGAGACCTACAGGTTGAGAACCACTGGTGTAGGAAGACAGTTTGATAGATAATATCAGGTGGAGGTCCTGCCTATGAGGTCCTAAGGTCAACCTAAGGTCATAAGGATTTGAAAGTAGCCTTTCAGTTTCCCAATGATCAACGAATCAGCTGACAGATCTCCACGGTGGCCACCGAATGGAGGCTGGGTAACCCATCCTTTTGCTGTCACTGCACGGTAACCTGTCACAGGTCAGAGACTGACCCCTGAAAGGTTATTTAAGCAGGACTGTCCATGCACTGCCAGGAACGCCAAGGGAGGGCTGGCTGCATGGCTCCATGGCGTTTGGGGACAAGAGGGAGAAGGAAGCTGTCACTGACATCCCTGCAGAAACTCTGGGAGAATGTCTTATGATGCAGGAGGAGGGGAGTTCACAAGAGCATGTGGGAGGTGCTTGAGAACCCAAGGACCATTCTATGGTGGGGTGGAACAATGAGTAGAAAGAAATGCTTACTTTAGAGAGGCGCTTGTGTGACTAAAAATAAATAGATACATAGAAAAAGAGCATGCGTGAAAAGAAAAACAATACAAAACACGACATTAAACTGACAGGTCAGGAGGAAAAGCACTTGAGAATAAACAGGAAATATGCTGTCTGTAACTCCTTCGTTCTCTGAGTTCAGAAACAACCAACCAATATTCTTCCGGGGACACCAGACTTCACTCCTTCTCAGGCCCATCAAGATCTAAATGGACACCCAGCTGTTCGTTTTTTCAAACAAAAACCAACCAACCAACAGGCTCTGGATTGCTTTGAAGGACCTTATTTTGAAGGACCCCTGTTTAAAAGGAAGGTGTATTCGCTTTGCTTTGTGTCTTGGTTTTTTTGCTTGGTTGTTTTTTGCAGATTCATAGAATCCAGGGCTGTCCAGGGAGCATGCCAACAGCAGCACCAAGGACAAGGGAATAGGGTGCCCCCTCCACGACCGATGGTGCAGTCCACAACCTGCTAACGTACAGCATGCTATCTTGACAACTAGAACAGGAAGATGTCTAGGATTCTTCCAAACACTCCATCCCTGCAAATTAATTTCCTGCAGGCATTTTATTTTGTTCAGCAGGAAGCCACTGGCTGTAAAATTGGCTTTGCCGATACATGGCATACAGATCTGGATTTTGTAAGACCCCTTTGACTAATGCAATCAAGACACGCAAATAATTAACAATAAGGATACCTTCAGAATCTTGAGCTGTAACATGTATTAGAGTTCTCCTTTCACATACAGTTGTTGTTGTTGTTGTTGTTGTTGTTGTTGTTGTTGTTGTTGCTGCTGCTGCTGCTGCTGCTGCTGCTGCTGCTTTAAAAAAAAACCCTCTCAGGAGCTAGAGACGCTTCCATTAATGTCTAATAAATCCTACCACTTTCTTGACTGAAGCTCTGTCTTCATAGGCAGACCCATAAGCTCCTTATATAACCAAGTTTGAGCCAGGCAATTGAGGGCCGGTATGCTATGCACAGTCATCCACAGCTCTGATAACGTCATCAAGAGCCAAAGGACCAGACTGAAAGCCATACTATCAGACAGATAAAGGGGCAGCAGAACAGTCCGACCTTCTGGAGTTGCACTGTGACTTCTGGTTGGAAACGGAAGTGTCCAGACGTGACACCGCCACAGATACTAAAGCAGTTGCTCTAAAGTTATCTGCACTTTATGAACTCTAGCATGTACTGACCCAAAGTTGGGCAGTGGCACAGGGAAGATTAAAGCTCCTGGGGGTTACTAAGGATAGTAACCACGTGTCCTCTCCAGATTCACATTCAAGATGGCTCTCCATACCAGCTGTTGGGGAACAACAACGGGAGAAGGCAATTGTCCTCTGGCCATGCTCTGGAGCTTACTGTGGGATTTTGTTTGGACATTATGAAAATAGGATGACACAACAGACAGAGCTTTAGTCTGATCCAGTAAGAGTCTGCTTAGATTGTTTCCCTTTAAGGAACCATTTCCAAAATGTCTTCTCTCCCAACAGAACATCTGGACATGGCAGACACGGTGTGGTTCACACACAGTCCACAGAGAACAGGCCACACCTGTTGGGTATTGCTGTAGACTTTGTTCCTTCCCAATTAGCGATTCGCTGTTTAATTAACAAACCTTATGATCTCAGTATTTAGTTTCTTGGAAAAGTTATACGAGCTACCAGAGGGAACCTTAACAGTTTTATTGAATTAGCCTATGGAACCCCATGAATGGCTGGCTATGGACACCAATTACTTGTGAGTGTGTGTGCACCGTGTGTCAGATGCTGCAGCTGAGGTCAAAATCAGGATACGGGGGAAAGAACTGATGGAAAGAGAAGTTACATAGAGGTAACCCCAGACCTGGGGAAGGGAGTGCAGGCACCTCTCATCACAGGACCAATGAGAGGGAGGGAGAGAGAGAGAGAGAGAGAGAGAGAGGAAATGGGAGATTACCTTGGAATTCTTGGCCCCACTACGGCCCGACTGGGAGGAACAGCTGCGCTGCACACCTTGCTCCGGTGTTGACGGGGATTTGTCTGAAGAATGGTCTGAGCCTTTCTCCACCATGGCGTCTCCTGGGGAGTCCTGTGGCGTTGGAGACCGGGAGCGTTTGCGCAGGATGGGGGAGCAAGCAGGAGTGCTGCGGTTCGAATTACTGGCAGTGCTGGAGGGGAAAGGAGAAGAAGTTCTTAAAAACTGCCCAAACGACATGGCCAAATGCAGTTACAGTTGTTGGCTATGGCACATCACCTGAGGACAATATGCCGGGGAATATACTGGGATTCCCCCAGCGTGGCTTCCTGAAGGAAAGCCTCGGCCTTCCATAACACTGTTTCCAGAAGTGGGGGTTTCTGACTAGAGGTTGGCTAATTTCTCAAATGGAGGAAGCCACAGAGTAAAAAGAAGGGCAGGTGATCAGGTGGCAACTATCAACCCCACCATTTGAAGAGTGACCCATCTAACTTGACTAGGTTTACCTCAACTCATTCAAATTCAATACGTCAGAATAACAGTAAGTCAGAACATGTACAGCTGGCACATCGCCAATTTTTTTGTGCCAAGTGTATATTTGGTGTAGAAATAGAGACTCTTCTCAGTGACACATTTTTATATAAATGATCTTATTCATTCATTCATTCATTCATATATATTTGTACTTGTTAACCAACCAATTTTCTCTCAGGAACTCTGGGCGATATGCAACAAATAACAAATACAACGACCCAAACTAACCCCCCTCATAAACAAAACAAATAAGAAGCTAAAAACGATAACAACACAAATCATATGACAAGAAAGAATCCGGCAAGAAGGGGAGGGACAAGATTAAACAGCCAGCAACTCACAGGTGTGTGCTCAGCAATCACCAAAGGATTCCACAAAAAGCCAGGTCTTTAAGGCCTTCCTAAAGGCTGGTAGAGACTCCACCAGCCAAATCTCTGGCAGCAACTTATTCCAGAGTGCCGGGGCGGCCACTGAGAAGGCCTACAGGCCTCCCTCAGAGTGGCCAAACCGAAGCTAAAAGGCAAGCAAAGCTCTGGTCAGTCAGGATGAAGCTGACCTCTGGGAGAGCCGCTCCACTAGATAATCAAGTCCCAAGCCATGTTTATATCTTTGTAATAGGTAATTCGGCGGGGGGGGGGGGGCTGAGAAGGGCCACCATTTGACTGGATCAACTTGACGGCATGTGCTTATTATTAATAAGTCAGTCTGTGTAATCCTTGCAATGAAACAGACATATTTTTGGACAGCTTTGGAGATGTGTTTGAGAACTGTGTGACACCAGCACTGCTTCAGCAATGCCCATCACACATTTCCCCAGCCCTGTCCAGTCAAACAGCAGGCCTGAGGGCTGACAAACAATAGCCTTCCCCGATTAGTTTTACTTGTGATTTCCAGCTACTTATGGCACACATGCATTTGCATAAAACTAAGATTCTGCACACATGGGCTCAAGCACATGAGGTCAACAGCATGGATGACTGGGCTAAAATGTGTGTGAGATGAGTGTTCATACTGCACCAGACATAATGCTCATATTTCCCACTAGCTGCTTATTTCAGTGTTTCACCATGGATTCAGTGGTCTGTGAACATGTATAGATCTACCAAGGGAGGTACACACATAGGTGAACCAGTCTTTGGTGCAAGGCACCTACACTTTCTCCTACATCCCCACGAGGCTTCTTGAAGTTCTGTAGGTCAGAATCTTTTCCTATCCTATCAAAGCACAAACTGCAATGCAGTGGTACCTTGTATAAAGGACTTAATTCATTCCAAATGAAATTTTGTCAAGCAAATAATTCCTTTATACAAATTTCCCATAGAAATGCATTAAAACAGAATAATCCCTAATTGCAACCATTTTTATGTTGTACGGATTTTGTCCCATAAGCGATTCTATTAAGCAAATTTCTGCTATCTCCAGAATTTTTTATGTTGCACAGATTTTATGTTATACAAACCATTTGTTATATGAGGGTCCACTGTATCCCCTTCTATCACTTCAACACATTGTGAGTATCATGTTTTGTAAAGTGGGAGGAAAGACATTTGGGAGAAAGCTTATTCTCCATATGAGAATGCTAGCCTGAGCTGCCAAGGATCCTTTTCACATTTTGGTTAAGAAAAGAAGTGGTGGTGGTATTGCGGGGAGGGGGGGGAGATTCAGCAGAGGGAACAAGCTTCAAATAATTAAGGCTCTTAAGGTTGAGTTACGAAATAAAACATGGTGTGAAGGAACTGAAAATGGAAATAACAAGGGTGTAACCTCCCGTGCTCATCTTACTGCTAAAATACAGGGCACTCAACAAAATGGATCAACTGATGAAGCCAAAGAGAAGAAAGAAAGGACTCCCACCTCCTCCCACAGCCAAACAAACAGTAGGGGATTTTCTGCACCAAGATGAGATGATGGCCACATACGTAGATGATGGTCTTTCCTTTGTCTATCAAGCATGGCGCCTAAACAGGACAAGTAACTTCAAGGGCTTGGAGATGCCATTATGTATCAAAAGAAAGAGTGGTGGAGTCAATTCAACTGTCATGATTCCTGAACAAACATGTGCGGCGATTCCTGTTTGCCTCTCTTTCCAATATTCCCTCCACCCCATCTTTCAAAATCTTTGCTGTTGCTGTTCAATCCCTGAGTTTTGAATCTGGCCCAAGAACAGCCATGGCAAATGCCTTCTGTGGTTCCCATAGTAACCAGGACTTGCAAAAGAACCAAGAATCCACGCTTGAAATGACAAAACAGCTTGACCCACTTTTTTGGGGGGGGAGAAATATAATAACGCTTTATGAAGCTAAGTGTCAGAGGCTGTACAGATCCCCAAATGACCCCTTATGAGCAGTCTGGAGAAGTTGCTGTAGACATAACACCATAATAGATACACAACATACAGCCTCTGAGAAAAAACTTTAGATGGAAAGACTAGTGGTAAAGACAACTACTGACAAAAAAACCCACAACAACAACAAAAACCCAGAACAAAGACTGATCCTGCTGATACACGGTACTGCAGACATGTCCAAACTTTGACCTTCCAGATGTTCTGGACCACAACTCCCTCAGTCCTTTGTCACTGGCAGTACAGGCTTGGAATTTTGAGAGTTGTGGTCCAAAACATCAGGAGGGCTGACGTTTGGACGTGCCTGCCCTACTGCATTAAACTTGGGTGCCTCCTTTCTGCTACTGCACCCAGAAAGCATTTTATATTTGAAATGTTATAGGTCCTCCAGGAATGTGCCCACTCATACTATAGTGTTCTGGTACAAAATTAAAAACAAACAAATAAATAAATAAAAACAAACAAACAAACCAAAATATATATTGACAAAGTTGTTGGATTTGATATGACATGCTACAATTTTACCAGCTGCGAAGATAAATTTGGTGGATATGCACAAGCCTTTGATGGAGAGTGTCTAATGACATGGGGGGGGGGAGCAGGATAGTTGTGATCACACACTAGATTCCACAGTAGTTATGACAGCTCCACTAGTGTAGACATGTTACCTGCCTTTTCATGTCTAGAAGGTGGAATGCATGCAATCAGCTATCTACTCGCTGAAATTCAACAGTAAGGTGCAACTAGAAGAGGCCCATTGAATCAGAGTAATTCCTCCTGAGTTTCAGGGAAGCATTCAATTTCTCCTGAGTTTCAGTGATGAGGAATGTTCAGCCCTCCAGAGGTGGACTAACTCCAACTCCCATCTGTTGCAGATGACACTGCCCAGCGCAATGGGCAGCATAGCCAACTATCAATAATAGCTTTAGAGTTACAGTATTTTTATGTCCAAAATTTTTTCTAGACTAAACACTGAGGGTCAGCTTATACATGGAAGGAAGCCAAGGAGTGACCTGCACGGTTTCCAAACTGTAATTCTGGGTTGGAAAAATGGGACACTGGTTCCCTATCCCTTCATTAGCTGTTCTGCAGACACTTGCTCCTCAGAATAAGGAAAAGATGTGCCTCTTGATGTAAAGTTCCAATATTGATCTGACATTTCTTTACAATGGCATCAGCTGGTCAACAGAAGACCTCTGCCATCACACAACTCTCTATTGCAGAGATTTCTACGTGTGTGTGTTTTTTTTTTTTGTGGGGGGGGGGGGGGGTTGAAAGGTCTATTGGTGCTCCTGGCTGAACTTATGCAGTGACTTGATAAAGGACATACAGTAATAGTTTTCTGCCAAAGAAGTTGTCAGCTGCCTGTGGAAACTAGGACACAAAGAAGGGGAGGGGGGAAATGAGTATATTTTGTAAGAGGTACGTCAAGGAGACGGTGTGTATACACAGAGAGCTAGCTCAATCTTCAGAGCTAGCCAGAGATGCTCTCAAGTTTCTGCTAGTGTACAACACTTCTGGGTGGAACAACGGAACATTCTATAGAAATTAATTAAGAACATTATGCACACCTTGAGACAATCGTCAGTATTGCACCTATAAGACAATAGCATCAGTGAAGAGTAGGAGCACAGTCATTTCAACGGAATGAAAGTACAAAATCCTGAGAAGGTCAACCTGAGTTTCTGCATATTAGCAAGAATAGAATAGAATAGAATAGAATAGAATAGAACAGAACAGAACAGAACAGAACAGAACAGAACAGAACAATATGTTTTTATGGGCATATACTAGAGCTGCTGCTCTTTCAATGCTGCTAGTCTAATAGTAATAATGACTTTCCAATAATTAAGTGCATTAAATTTTTTGGTTCCAATGGCAACAAAGTGCATAATCTGTCACTGTGTTAATAAAAAAACAGATTTCAAAAAGCCCTACTGAACACAAATCTAAAGTCCTACAGCCTTCTAGGATACTCCTGATATGACAGAGGGTCATCCCAATGGGACACATTTGATAATGGGAAATGAACTTGCCAGTTGTATGGAAAAAAAATGGAAAGAAGCCACACATGAAGTGAGAAGCCACACATGAAACGGAGGTGCTTGTGAAGATGCCCTTCGAGGTTCAAGGCAGAAAAGAAATCATGTGTAAAGAATTGGCTGATGTCCAGGGAGGGGAGAGAACAATAGGATATCTCTTTTAGAATGCTGCTATTCACTCTCAACCATGTGAAAGGGAGGACTCGAATTATACTTAAGGATATGTTCCACATTAGGCCCATCAAAGGATTACCGTTACAAAGCCAAGACAACTGCTGCACACACTCCTTCTGTTTCTTATTTGCCAATCAAAAGCTGACAGTAAACACTCTCGCACTTTCTGATCTGTGATTTCTAACACACTTTGTACAGTACAATAAAATCATCAGGCTGCTACACTAGGATTCTGAAATCTACCAGGCAAAACCTGATAACACAAGATATAAAACAAGAGAAAACAAGAAAATGCTTTGTAGAACAGCACTGGTTATGTGACTATTGTTTGAACTATCTTATGGCAAGCTACCCACGACTATGTCCACACTTTGCTTCTATATAGAAGAGTTTATCAACCAATGCAACCATAGTTATTTGGTCTTTTAAATGATGACTTAAAAGGGGAATGGGGAATGCATTGAAATTTATAAAAACAAACTAGGACATATAGCATGGAAACACAGATTGATGAAAGATTGACTTCTGTCAACAGTACCTGAAGTTCATTATTCCTGTTTAATCTATGCCTTATCTTTATATCAATATGTTGCTGAGTTGGAAGTGATACAACATATAACATAATTGGGTGCCATGTCTACTAGTATCCTCTTAACATTGTCAGTTACAGCCCTTGTCAAAAAGATGAAAAAAGTTATCCCCATTTAAAAAGCAAGTATATATATATATATATCTGTGTGCATTCCAGATGTTCCTCAAGTTAGTTTTCCATTTTCCTGCTACAACAGTGAGCACACCTGGAATCAATCTACCAACAGCTGTCTCTACCTCTCTTATCTGGTATAAACACCTGTTGCTCTATGGGTCCATAATGAAAACATGGTAAGGCCACACATTTCAGTTGACTCATTCCTATTGGCATAAGCAATATTCAAGTGGTATTACAGTTTATTGCCACTTTCTGGAGATGCGTTCAGAGCAATCCAAAAGCAAAAAAAGAAGTCCAGTAGCCATGACTCAACTTCCAGATAAACTAAAGGGCATCCGGCAAAATTCCACACTGTGTCTTCTCCACTTTGTTTTAAAACAAGTTCACATTTATGGCTAGTAAAGCTAGGTAGCATTTGCAGCATCTTAATTTGTGTCCTCTAATAGATTAACAGCATATCTGAATGACAAAGCGGTAGCAAACGGGAGAGAACCGCAGGTAAGGCATCTGAGGACAGCAGCAGCTCAAACAGGTAAAGGCATACAGAAATAAATGTTGGCTGGAGGGGAAATTCCACACCACCTTGAGACAATTAAGATAGCATTAGGAAAGCAAGTGCTGCCACTTGCCTCTCCTTGTTCTGGGGGTGGGGGTGGGGCATGCCCTACTACAAGTCAGCTTATCATGACTGCATCAGCAGAGATGCAGTTGAGTACAGCTTGTACAGCAGGATCAGAAGAACAGCAGCCTAGGGTCCAGCCTGCTAGCGTGCACCACCCAAGGCTTTCTTGAGGATACCTTGCATTGGGGGAAGGGGATCCATTCATGAGGCAATGGGGAGAGCCTGGTGGGTGAACCATCATCCCACGGCCCACAAGGGTGAGAGATCATGGTTGCAAGAGAAGAGGAGGCAGGAAGCACCTGACAACCTCCCACTCGCTACACGGCGCTCAAGCTGGATCAACTTTCATGGGCTAACATGAGACACGATGATCTTCCGTGTTGTTGAGCAAGTGGGATCAACGTTCTCTCCTTTGCAAGGGTTATCTGACACCCTTTTCTATTTACTGTCCAGCGTCCCTCCTGGTTCAGCAGCTCAGCCTCCTTGCTTTATGTGTTAATGCCTTGCTGGCAGAGCGCAATAACATTTAAACTGTTATCTAATAATATTTAATCACATTGGAACTGATCATCTAAACTTCATTTAAGGCAACTACTCCAAAGCAGAGAGCAGGAATACAGGCCCCAAAGGGCACATCCTTGCAAGGACTTCATTTTTCGGAGGGGGGAGTAACACAAGGAGGGGCCATTTTCATTAACACAGAGCAACAGGTCAACCTGAGATTGAGTAGCAATTATTTGGAAGCAAATTTCATCCCACAGGGCTGAAGCTGTGTTCCCCAGAGGGGGTAAAAATCCCCCTTCCACGAGCAGAGATTGACTATTTAGCCCTGTGCCTGGCCACAGCAGAAAGGGGTGTGTGTGTGAATTTTCCTCCCTAGCATGTGCACTCTTCTAGGGAGAGGAGGAGGAGGAGAACAAGGTGACAACAACAGAAAAGCCACCAGACAGGAAGCCAAGTCAGTAGGGTTGTGGAAACACAGGACGGCACACCTTCCTTGCCATTCCTAACCCCTTTTCTTCCCTGACAGCAGGGTAAGAGCACAAGGAATGGCACAACATCATCTCCCGGGCCCCTCTTATGTCTGGCTTCTCCTTCCCCTTAAAGAAATCTCTGGAGGCTCTGCTAAGGAGGGAAGGGGGGGGGAGGGAAGACGACAAGACTGGCACCATGGTCCAGTTGCAGCCAAAGAGTATATGGGTGAAGACACACACACACACAAGGCTTCTTCCTGCTGTTCCATGATGACGCACTGATAATTAGACACCCCCCTTGCGACGCAGCCCCCCTTTTTTCTCCCCCACCGACCCCAGTTGGTACAAAAGGCTTAAACCAACCATGGGGGGGGCATTTATGATGATGATGATTACACCCCACCCCCCCAGCAGGCAGCAAGAAAACAGGGAAAGGGCAGGACGCTCCAGCCTCCATCCGGGAGACGTGCTCTCCTTCCACTACCGCTCCTGTTCAGGCAGGCACTCCAATCACAGCGCCCGGTGCCCTTGCTGCCCAGGGAGGAGGCAAGAGATGGTGGCTGCTGGCTACTGCAGCAGGAGGAGAGTCCTGTCAGTGCAACACAGACACAGACACAGACACACACAGAGACACACACACACATCGGCGGAAGGGAGGGGGAGGGAGAGAAAAGAGAAACGAGGGAGAAACGATCGCTGCTGCTTCCCAAACGAAATGTGAAGGCAGGCAGCGGCAGCATCTCTGCAACATGATGTCACCGGCTGGCTGGCTGGCTGGCTGGCGGCTGCCATGCTCTCCCCACCCACCCCAATTCCGTCTCCCCCACCCATCCACCACCACCCACCCGCAACACTCCTCCTCGCTTGAAAGAGAGCCCCGGGGCCAGCCGCCGCCGCCGCCGCCGCCGCCACGGCCACCAACATGGACTCCGGATGGATTCCAAGCAGGGGACACCGGCGCGTCCCCGGCAGGCGGCTGTCCCTCCTTGGCCAAGACCTCACACAGAACACCTCTAGGGCAGGCGGGGTGGGGTGGGGTGGGGGGGCTTGATGGCGCGGAGACACAGACAGACAAAAAGAGAGAGAGAGAGAGAGACCACCGACGCAACGAAGGCAGGCAGGCAGGCAGGAGGAAGAGAGCACCGCTACTAACCTGGTAGCCATTAGGGACCAGAAGCATACAGTGGAGCGGCGGGGGCTTCATTCATTCATGCATGCAGTTGGGGAGGTGGGGGTGGGGGTGGGGGGAGGGGGCGTGTGGGCCCAGGGAGGAAGGCAAAGGGCCGTGCCCCTCGTGGACCATCGTGGAGCGCTTCTCCCCAAGGACGCGGGCGGGCTTACGCCGAACGGGAGCCCCTTTGCTCTGCAGCAATGCAGAAGCGCCGCTTCCTCCCCATAGCAGCGGCTTCGCGGCTCCCACCACCTCTCCGCGCCTTCCCTCCCAGGGCTTTTCTCAGCCCGTGCTGAGGTCTCCCCGCCTCCCCGCTTCTTCCTCTCTCCCCCCCCCCCTCAATCACTCACACACATACATACACACACACACACACACACAGAGAGAGAGAGAGAGAGAGAGAGAGATGCTCCCTCACATACACATTACATGCGCGCGCGCGCGCAGGCAGCGGCACGGGCACGCAGGCACACGCGCGCCCCCCCGCGCACACACGCACAAACACGCACACTCACACAGAGAGGCTGCTAGCTGCCTGTTTACATAATGCACTCCTTTGGTGCAGTCAGCGTCCTCAATTATTCACACCACGCTTTGAATGGAGCTGGACAGAGGCTCCCCCTCCCCTTACTTGCCTTTCCTCTCCCATCGCCCCCCCCCCAACCTTCAGGACTTGAAGAGTTAAACAGGGACACCAGGAGGGACAAGGACGACTTAAAATATCGGGTGCATCTGCTCCACAACTGTTTCCAGTGCCATTCGTGGACAGCGTCATAGGACTTTTGGAAGAGAAACATAAGGGTTTGACGACAATCATGTCACACACTGGCCTGTTTCATGAACAGGTTCACCAAGTAAGTGTCAGTTGATCTTCTTATGATCTCCTACTGTAATTATTGTATGAATATTGTTGCAGAGCATAATGCCTGCTTCACATACTGCCAGCTCCCATCCTGCACCTCGTTTTCTGAGCCTTTGTGTAACACCAAGCTCATAGAATCATAGAGTTGGAAGAGACCTCAAGGGCCATCCAGTCCAACCCCCTGCCATGCAGGAACCCCCATCACAATATTTCCGACTGATGGCCATCCAGCCTCTGCTTAAAAACCTCCAAAGAAGGAGACCCCACCACCCGCCTTTGTGGCAGCAGATTCCACTGCTGAACAGCTCTAACTGTCATGAAGTTCTTCCTAATGTTTAAACCAAATCTCTTTTCCTGTAGTTTGAAACCACTGCCCCACATCCTGGTCTCTGAAGCCATGGAAAACAAACCTGTTTCCTCTTCAATATGACATCCTTTCAAATATTTAAACATAGCTATCATTTCCCTCCTCAGCCTTCTTTTTGAAAGACTAAACATTCCCAGTTCCCTAAGATACTTACAGAAAACATGTTTGGAATAGAAAATGGGATCAACATAGTCCTGTTATCTTTTGTTTGAAAGCATAGACCATTATCCAAAATAAAAATCTTCCACATCGGCTTATGGTGTAAAAATTAAATACAGCAGCAGCAGCAAAAACATAAAACATTCACTTTCTCAAAACTCCAAAAGTTAAAAAGGCAAAGCCAGCCAAATGAAAGGTGGCAGTATTAGTGTAACAGCCCGGCGCAAATTTCAGAAACAGGAAAAGGAAGTCTACCAGTGCCTCGAGTGAGTACACCCTGCCTGAAAGCATTGAAGCCTAGCTTCATCTCAAGATACCAGTAAGGTGGCCCAGGAGGACATAATGCTCAGTGGGTATCAAAGGCCACAGAGAGGTGCACGAGGTTAAACATGGCTGTTGTGCATTCCTCACCCACTCCTCCACGGACGTCACCCACCAGAATGACAAGGCCTGTTTCAATGTCCTCACCAATCATGGACAATGAGATGAAAAAAGTCTTACAAAACAAGTTTCACCTGAGACCATCGGCAATGAAAATGTCACCAACCTACCAGTAACTTGGTCAAAAGAGGAAACAGTAGTTATTGGAGGATATTTGTCCAAAATAGTAGGGTCTCAATTAGATTCCACCCCCATCTCAGTACACCTCAAACCATGCTAAGGAATAAAGCAGTCATCACTTCAGAGGTCCATACCATCAGCATGTATTTCAGTAAGAAATCTCTCTCTCTCTCTCTCTCTCTCTCTCTCTCTCTCTCTCTCTCTCTCTCTCTCTCTCTGTGTGTGTGTGTGTGTGTGTGTGTCTAAGTTTTAACTTGTTATATCCAGGAAGTGTTGTTGTTGTGTCCTTACAGTCATGACCTACTCTTTGTGACCCCATGTCTATAGAGTTTTCTTGGCAGGAATACTGGAGTGGTTTGCCAGTTCCTACTCCAGGCACCTACAGCACCTGGTATTCCCTGGTGATCGCCCATCCAAGTACTAACCAGGGCCGACTCTGCTTAGCTTCCGAAATCAGGTGAGATCGGATGTGCTCAGGGCATCTAGGCAGCCAGGAAGTGTACTTCACTACTAGTTATTCTTTGTGAAAACAAACCAGCTCAGTGAACCAGGTAAGACAAAGGAAGATTGACAAGTGCCTAGAGGTAAGTAAACAAGGCAAGATAGCAAATTACCCCGTAGGCCACTTTGACCACCAAGTATAGGAAAGAATGCCTTCTATAAATGTTGGGAACAACCACAGAAATAATGTTAAAGCAGTAGAACAGGGCAAGAAACAGAAAGGGAGATGGATACAGATGGACTTGCGGAGAACTTTGGAGGTTGCACTCTAGCTTGGTTGATCATTTTATCCTTCATATGGCTAGCTAACAATTCATCTTTGCCACTAATGTAACAGATGGTACTCCCAACCCTTGGTCCTTCCTTTTACCTCTTCTTCCATGATACATGCCTAGCTCATACTGTTCCAAGAATTCTGGAGCAACTTCATACAAAGTACTTCACGGATGGCAAAGCATCAAAAATGTTTATCCAGAATACGTAAAGGTATATTGAATGGTAAGTGTAACTCCAGGGATTTAATTTTAAGTGGGCAAACTGATTGGAAAGTTTACCCTCTTAAAATTAGTTAATTAAGGGGGGAGGTATGTGGCAAAAAGAGTAAAACAAGGATAAATATTCATGTGTGTTTTGAATAGCCAATCACCAAGCTGGTTGGAGTGGTTAAGAATGTTATATACAGTGGTACCTCAAATAACAACTGCCCCGGATAACAAATAATTTGGATAGCAACTGCAAATTTCCGGGTATAGGGCTGCCTCTGATAACGAATTTTCCCTATGGAACGCATCGGATAACGAATCGCAATCCCTAGGTATAGGTCTGCCTTGGAGAACGAATTTTCTCTATGGGCTGCCTTGGATAACGAATCTTCCTATGGGCTGCCACGGATAACGAATTTTCCCTATGGACTGCCTCAGATAATGAATTTCCAGCATGCAACAGTAAAAAAGTTATCCCAGGTGAAATTGCATCTGTACCTTTAAAGTGCACCTTTTAAAGAGTTTTGAGCAAAAAACCAGGTGTCTGTGCCTTTTTCCTAGGCTCCAGAACGGATTAAACGGTTTCCCATTCATTCCTATGGGAAACTGCGTTTCGGATAACGACGTGTTTCGGATAACAACTAACCTCGGAGAACGAATTACCGTCGTTATCCGAGGCACCACTGTACTGGAACCTAATGGGTGATGGGGAGTTCAGTTTGTGTTAGAGCTGAGAGAAGTTCAATTCAGTTCAGTTCAGAGAGCTGAGAGTCAGTTTAGAGTGTCAGTTGGTCAGGTGGGAGATCCTGCCACTGAAAAGGGTCTGGTTTATAAAGAAAATACCTTATTATCAGAATTCATGATTGCAATACAATAACATTGGCTAAAGCTATCATAATACTGATCATCTAATTGTAAACTAATAAACGTTTCATGTTTTGTTTTAAAACTAAAAAAAAGTTTATACATTTGAGCTCATGAGGAAGTAGAAAGGACAAAGGATAGAATAGTTGCCCAGAAATATACCTAATTTTGAGGTGCAGAAGTGCTATCTATGAAGATCCAGTCTCTCTCCATTTGCATCAATTTTGTACGATGACAAATCAACAGACCTAGACTATATACTGAATTTTACCATAATGAGGTCTAGGCCTAAATCAATTTCCTAGGTTCAGCTGGACCAGAACTGTTTACAGTACTGACCAGTTCAACTGACCTGCTCTAAAGTAGGTTACCAACTGGATTTAGATTATGGTTTCTGTGGCTGTCTCTGTGTTAGTCTGAAGATTCTGGAAAGTCAGCACTCCAGTGAATGAAGACAGTAGTGCCTCAAACCAGTACAGACAGCTCCTGGTGATGATGGGGGTATAGAAGCATCTGCCACCACCAGCTCAACTACATCCTTCTCTTTCTTACCCACCTCAGCCTGTTTCTGGCACAGTCCATTTTCTTCTCCTCCTTTTCATGTGGGGGAATAATCTCTTGGTCCAGGTAAATATTATAAAAAATAAATGTCATGTTTTATCTGGAAATGATTTGAACTGGAAAGTTCAAATAGCAAGCAAAAAAGGAATCACATACCATAGGGAAAAATATCTGACAGAATCTCACAGTGTAGATCTCCTATTTTTTGCTCAGACATATAAACTATAAAGTTGAATTGTTGAATGGAGTGTATCCACAGGACAGTGTACAGAGGAATGTGATACACACATACCCACACTTCAGGAAAAGGTGGCCTGTTTATCCTACTTGGTCAACTTAAAAAAAGAAAGAAAGAAAACTAGCAAAACCATTGTTGGCAAGGAATAATCAAATTAATTTAACTATTAAAGAATTTAACTTGCCAAGTGATCCTGAAACATGTCCTCAGTGTAAAAAAAACAACATATAAAATAAAGTACAACCTTAGTAGCATAGGCAGTACTGTATTGGTGTTACAAGCTAAATAGGCAATGCATTACAGCTGAGGATGGCTACTTAGAAATTTTGTGTAAAAGTAATCAAAAGAATGGACTACTAGAGAAATTCTGCATAAGAAAGAGGAATCATGAACACATTCATTTTTTTCTCTTGCAAAATTTGTCATTTCTGCATTTTTGGCCTTTTATTTAAATGACAAGTGGAAACAAACACTAAGTGTAATTATTCATCGTTTGCATATTTTTCTTAATTGTCAAGCTATTTTTCTTATTTTTCTTTGAGGAATAAGAGCTCTGGTCCAACATCTGACAGGACTGTTTTTAATAAAGAGCCTTCAAGCACTTTTTTGTCAATTGTTCTTTTTACACACACACACACACACACACACAGAGAGAGAGAGAGAGAGAGAGAGAGAGAGAGAGAGAGAGAGAGAGAGAGAAGGGGGGAGTGCTTCGAAACCAGTGGAGGGAGACAGATATCTAGTCTCGTGCCCTCCCAAAAACATTTGGTGGGGCCACTGTGAGATACAGAAAGCTGGACTAGATAGACCTTTGGCCTGATCCAGCATGGCTCTTCTTATGTTGTTATGAATTTTTGCCACATGCACAAGACTTTCAAAATATAACTTGGATTCCCCACCCCACCACCCTTGGTGGCAGAACCTGTTTCTAGACCTCTAGGAAACCTTGCCCACTAGACATGGGCACGGAGCGGCGAAATTTTCATTTCCGTTACCGTTTGTCATTTCGTTATGTAACGAAACGACAAACGAAAATTGTGATGAAAATGAAACTAAACGAACAGAACCATGAAAATTGTGGTCGTTATGTTTCGTTTCCGTTAATGGCGACGCACAATGAAATGAGCTGTTTTAAATGTTAAAAAATGCCCTGGACATCCATAAAAACGCAGCGATAATTATTTATATTGTCTGATAATACCTACCAGGGGGGTTGGGGTTCTTAAAACATTTGTTTTTGTCTTCTCCCATCGCGATGTATTTTTCTTTTCCCTTTAAAATGGATGTCGCCACCAGCCACAAAA